>CM064580.1:12494769-12851096 GCA_032716605.1 Paralithodes platypus | reverse complement strand
ACCACCGCGGCGAACCTAATGACACAAATCTCAGCTCCCTCCTCCCTCTCTCACTCGGCTACATACTCAATTATTTTATGTACCGAAAGTACACGAATTACCTGCTTTTGCACTCGCGTTGCCTACGGTTATTGCAAGGAAAACTATCCATCATACAAGGATCGTTTCGTTATGGTGTCATTCGAAAGCTCTGTTTATTGCCCTTTCAGGGATAGGTACTTGGTTTTACGTTTCTGGGTCTTATTTAGGCATGAAAATGATCACGGGTAAACAGCCCTTTTTTGGCTCCCTAAAAAACACCCCGCTGTGTTGCGGTACACATAAAATAATATAAACCGCATAGGCCGCGTAAAGTAAAGGTGTTTAAAAGGCTCCCGCTGCTTTTGGCCCAGTCTTAAGAAAAAACTCGCTTTTGCACAGTGAAACTAGAAAACCCGGGGCAAGTGCGGGAAGACTCTAAGAGTTTCCTCCACACACGGAGTGGCCGACTGCGGGGGAAAGACTCTTAACCCTTCAAGTACGCTGGCCCCTTAAAGATCGTGGCCGACTCTAAAGGCCGAATACGAGGGGGGGGGGGGGAAAAAATTGGACTAAATGGCGGGGTCCGACTAAAGTCCGTGGGCGTATTCCCGCCCTAATTTTGGTGGAAAGCGAAACTTAGTGGTAAGGCGGTGTACTACAAGGTCCCACCCACACATCCCCACTGCATGACCGTGACTCAGTAACCCTCAAGCAGCCGTAATGGAAGGTCAAGATTTGACCGTGTCCGATTCGGTGGCCCCTAGTGCGTCGCGCCACCCTACTCATCACGCCCGGCTCATCACTCATCACGGCCCACTCATCACGCCCGGCTCACCGCCCAGGAACTAGATATCATGCTGAACTCTTCAGAACTTTCTAATAGGCTGTTGAATGAAACCATGGAAGGTCTGGGTGAGAGTTTTGATACTGTGGATGACTCGGAAGACGAAAATATGCTGATCATAGGCTTTCACCCCAAGCATAATTTGCGTGTCGCAAATGTTGTGGTTGATGTTGCACAGACCGTTGAGCAAAATGGAGACGTTCCTGACGAAGAACATACTGGTGTGGGTGTTGGTAAGTACAATTTTCATTTTATAATTGCTTGAAAGTTTGATTGCAAGCATTTTATCACCTTACGAGTTGGTGCTGGAGTATATTTCACTGTGCCGCCCAACGGGTTTTTTTTTTACCCTAAATGGGGTTGTTTCCGTGCTCTTTTTCATGCATAAACAAGACCCAGAGCGTAATACAAGTATGTATCCCTGAAAGGGCGTAAATTGAGCTTTCTAATGACACCTGAACCATCCTTCTACGATCACTGGTTGTCTTTGAACGATCGTGCAACACGAGTGCAAAAGCCCTAAAATACGGTAATTTCCTTATATAATTCCCTGTAGTAGGTCCATGGCGGCCGTGGCGAGCGTTCAGGCGGTAATTTATGCTCCTAATCACCGCTCCGCTCTCTCTCAGAGCACATTACGTCCTCAAAATTGCACTCTACAAGAAATTTCCTTTGCATTTTATAACGTATTATTTGCAGGCGTTCGGTAAATTTCTCACGATAACCAGGGTGTACGGTACATTTCTCACGATAATACAAGCAACAACGAAGCTTGGCAAAGATTGTGGTCTACAATATACCTTTTTATAATTGCATGTGACCTTGTAATTGCTTGAAGGTTTGATTGCAAGCATTTTATAGCGTATTATTTGCAGGCGTTCGGTAAATTTCTCACGATAACCAGGGTGTACGGTACATTTCTCACGATAATACAAGCAACAACGAAGCTTGGCGAAGATTGTGGTCTACAATATACCTTTTTATAATTGCATGTGACCTTGTAATTGCTTGAAAGTTTGATTGCAAGCATTTTATAGCGTACTATTTTCAGGCGTTCAGTAAATTTGTTACGGTAATATAAACAACGAAAGATTGAATATTTGTGCTTGGCACACTTGATCACTCCCATAATCGAACACGGCCAGTTTGGTCACAGGGAGTATTCGGATACACAGAGTAAATTATTTATTTGTCATTATTATTAGGTTATTAGTCCTTTTAACTATTTATTTGTCTCTATTATTATATTGGCAACATACCTTCATACCAGGGGTCATAAATATATCAAAGTAAGTCCTGTGGGACTATGAAATAGCTATTATTTGACAAGGAAAATATTTTGTTCATCCCTCCACTAGAACATCAACAACAATGTCAACAACGTATCGCCGTCGGCAGTGTGCAGTACGCCAATACGTATAGCGACTTCCGCTAGATCTAGAGACCTTTACTTCGATCTAGCAGCAATGACTTACACTAGCGGTTTTGTTTTGAAATTTCAGAACGATTTCGAAGTGATATTATATAGATTTTGCCAATTCACATTTCTAGTGGTATTTATCATGTCTTACATCTAACAATATATGCTCGCGGATTTAACTTCACTTGTTAACCCTCCCGCTCGAGTCGGCTCGAAGAAAATCGATAATGGTGGCACTTTAGTAAACAGGTGATAAACAAAACCGCATGCGTATCGGTTTGGTGCATCGGTATTATGCTAAGTTGGCTACCTACTATTCTTTATAAGATATAGTAAGTAATAATAAGTAAATTATTATATATCGGCGATTTCGGTCATTTTTTTTGCTAGATAGCGGGAAGAGGAGATACCTGCAGGACCGTGTCACAGGCAACAGGACTGTAGTTGTTATCTCCAAACCTGACGCTATCCTGGAGTATAATGTGAACATGCGGTTGGTGGACAAAAGTTATATGCAGATCACTGCTGTTGGCTGCCTGAGGAAGACCTGTAAATGGTACAAGAAGGTCGTACTCCATCTTCTTGATGTCACTGTCCTCAACGCATCCAACCTGTGGATGACACACACAGGAAAGAAGACCTATGTAAGGCTGTTCTCCAAGGACATCATAGAGGCCATCCTCCGTAAGCACGGAACAACCACAACGTGCGCGGCACCAGTTCCGAGGGCGATCGTGGATTTGCCCAGCCGCCTTGAGTGCCGGGACTACCTCTTGACCCACAGGCTTGTGACTGTACCTTCCAACCCTAACCAACTTGCTGCTGGCCGGGTGGCCGGAAAGAAGGTGTGCCACGTCTGCAGTCACACGACAAGGAGGCCCCGACATAGGAGGGAAGTCGCGTCCAAGTGTAGTCGGTGTGATGTGGGACTCTGTCCTATTCCTTGCTACACCGAGTACCACACACTGGAACACTTCTAACCTCCTCCCTTCTTGCCAATCATTCATAACTTCATTCAATCATTCATTCATCTATTTCAAAGTACCTCATGAATTCATGTCATTCATAACTTCATTCATTCAATCATTCATTCATCAATTTCAAAGTACCTCATGAATTCATGTCATTCAATCATTCATATGGTGGAATAGCACACTACCCAAACACAAGTGCATTCATCATCATCAGCAACATCACCCATTACATCCATAAGTTTCGAATCTCATCCATCCATCTGGTTCTTGGTCCACCTCATACATCCATGTCATACATTCATACACTCGCTATAGGCAGTCCTGCCTTTTGTCTACCTCAATCACATTCATACACTCACTATAGGCAGTTCTGCCTTTTCCCTACCTCAATCACATAACTGCCTTTTGCCTATCTCAATCACATGTGGATTACACCTCCTGGGAACACCAAAATAAAAAAAATGAGTCGTCAACACTACTCCATAGGGTGATTTGGAAATGTGTTGAAATAATATTATATATAAAACAAACAAAAATGTCCTGCAAAGCAAGCGAAACAGAGAGAGAGAGAGAGAGAGAGAGAGAGAGAGAGAGAGAGATAGAGAGAGAGAATGCAGAAACTGAACTGAAGAAAGAGTGAAAAAGATATAATAATACAGAAATATTACAAGCAAATAAAGAAAGAGGGATTAGAGAAAATAATAATGAGAAATACATATACGGATGAGGAAGAGAGAGAGAGAGAAAGAGAGAGAATACAGAAACTGAACTGAAGAAAGAGTGAAAATTATATAATAATACAGAAATATTACAAGCAAATAAATGAAATAGAGGGATTAGTTAGAGAAAATAATAATGAGAATTACATATACGGATGAGGAAGAGAGAAAGGGAGAGAGAAGAGACAGAGCGCACAAGAGAGGGAAAGCGAGCGAGCCAGAGAGAGAGAGAGAGAGAGGGAGAGAAACAGACAGACGGGAGGAGTGAGAGAGATTAGAGAAAATAATAATGAGAATTACATATACGGATGAAGGAGAGAGAGAGAGATAGAGCGCGCGAGAGAGGAAAAGCGAGCCAGCCAGAGAGAGAACGCTGGAGGCCGAAATCAGGGCAAAGCGAACGCATCCAAACGCGCCCGGGAAATAGACCAAAAGTATCTCCTCTTCCTCACCTCTTCCCACCCTCCACACTCACTCATAACATCCATAATAGACTTATATGGGGATACGAAGAGTTGCTCTTTCCAAAAATGATCGTTTCGTTCGCATTAGAGCCATATTAACGGCGCTAGGGCGAGTGAAAGTGAGCGAATTTTTCGGGATTATGCCCGCTGGGCTGCACGGTGTAAAATACCTTACCACCCGCTAAATAAGGGTTAAGATCCAGGGCCTAAGAAAATCCATTTAAAACACCCCCCAATTTTTTTTTTTTTTTTTTTTTTTTGGCCCCTGGGCCATGCCAAATATCACTCCTCCACATCCCCTCCTTCCCCACTTCCCTCCCTTTCTTCAGTTATCACCTATTTTCCCTGTTATTCCCTTAATCTGTGGTCTATTTTCGTGCTAACATTAGCGAGTTGGTAGCAGGGCGTTGTCATCACTGATACCAAGCGTGGGAAAGAGCGAGAGAGAGACTATTGTGTAACAGTGTTTCTCCAGACAAGGGTAGGTGAGGAGGGGAGGGAGGTTGCCTCAGCCATACATTATGTAACTCCCGGCCTGTATCGCCGATTTTGACCATCCAAACATTGTTTCCACTTGTTTTATTGCTGTAACAGGTTAATACCTTTAAAATCAACCTAAAATAGGCGCATATGGGTAAGTATTAATGCTATTTATGGTAAAATAACGATGTTAGTGATGGGAACAGCTCAAATACGTGCGCACAGGCGTGTGGTGTCTCATACCCCCCATGCGCACGTCTTAGGTTAAGAGTCTCGTTGCCGTTCCCGGGTTAAGGAGATTACTTGTTCTTGCCATTTTTGATCAATGTACGAACATTGTAGTTTGTCCTCCACGCTAACAAATGTTTTCCCATAATTGCCCCAAACTAAAAAATGGCTCTCAGACCCCCTTGAAACCTGACTCGCTATCGTTCGCCCAGAAAAGGAAGCGAGACTTAGATGGGGTGTAGCATCTGATTACCGCCCAACTAGTAGGGGTCCAACGTCTTATAGTATCCAAAATAATAAAGCGAAAGAAGGGAGTTAAACAAAAAAAGGAGGATAACCTATAATTTGGGACAATGGTTGTGGCCATTATAACTTTGTTAACATCCCTTAGAGTTATGTTGAAGACGTTGTTGTGTGAGTAATTGTATTGTTGAATTATGTTGGGTCCATTGTTAACAGAGAAAGAGAAAAAGAGAGAGAATGAAAGAGTGTGTGTGTACATGAGTTTATCTAACTTTTACATTATAATGTCTGTAATAACTACTGGACTGTACAGGAAAACAGTTAATCAGAGTTAAACATATTTTATATACTGGTATTTATATGAATAACAACAATTACAGATATGATAAAAAAACACCATCATTGTCACAAAAAAAAAAAAAAAAAAAAAAAAAATAGTTGTAACGATAACACAGAAATCCCACTATAGTCAAACAGATCTTAACAGGCGGTCCTACCCGCGGTTACTCCCTTTACATTGGTGCCACATGTATAATCCCTAACAACGAAAATATATTATTTTCGGTATTAAGTACCTTAAGTCGGTTTGAAATGCTCAGGCTATTTCTACAGGTACAAAAAAGCTTTATTGTTTTTATAATTAATTCGCTTATTAGTAAATTCAATGGACATTGAATACAGCTTGGCAACATGGCTACTGCGACGTTGTCAGACGTCGGCCAAAAAACTTCATCACAAATTTCACGTGATGGCGCGCTGCCAGGCGCACAAAATGTATACTCTCACTTCATTTCATTCCTGACTTTGACACCATCCACAATGGAAGCCGCTCCAAATCGCTCCACCACATGCATTGT
Source organism: Paralithodes platypus (assembly GCA_032716605.1). Classification (NCBI taxonomy): domain Eukaryota; kingdom Metazoa; phylum Arthropoda; class Malacostraca; order Decapoda; family Lithodidae; genus Paralithodes; species Paralithodes platypus. The sequence goes on along the minus strand of CM064580.1, from coordinate 12,844,846 downwards.
CAGACAAAACAGATGGTACAGAGGGGAAACCTCTTAAAAAAAAATGCGCCGACACTTTTACCTCTTGGGTGGTGTGGAAAAAAAGTAAAAATATAAAATGGTAATATATTACCAGTACATACATACGTGCATACATATACATATATATATATATATACAGTATATATATATATATATCGAACCGTCGACCATCAGGACGATAGCCGACGCTTTAATCAAATACACCACGGCAGACTGCCGTGGTGTAATTGATTAAAGCATCGGCTATCGTCCTGATGGTCGACGGTTCGATCCCCACTGAGAGACTAGAAACATTTAGTGGCTCACGTGTATTTGTGATATATTCTCAATATATATAATGATATATATATATGAGAGAGAGAGAGAGAGCGAGAGCGCCACAAAAACTGGGAGGGGGGGGGGGGGGGGGGGGGGAATAAAGTGGATGCAAGTGTGGTGTGTGGTGTATGCAGGTGGGGGAGGGGGGGGGGGGGGGTAGAGTGGTGTGGTGTGTGTGTGGGGTGGGGGGGGGGGGGGGGTGAGTGAGAGAGAGAGATAAATAGTAATATAATTTATTATAGCAATAATAATCTATGCATGCATGTGGGCTACACAGTCTTACACATACAGTATATAGAGAGAGAGCCGATCTCCCTACATTGACCTTGAATGGGGGGGGGGGAGGTAGCGAGAGTAATTTGGAAAGGTTGTCCTACGGAAAGGGTCAAGTGGACAGGTGGCACCAGTGTAAGGGTAGGTGACCACGCCCATAACCGCCTGTTTAGGTCTGTAGGACTATAATAAAAAGATATCCGTCTACCTTAGCATGAGCGTTTGAGCCAGTAACCTGAATCTGCTAGCTCAGACCGTTCCAGAGAGGCTGTCGGATATCTAGCTGTTAATAAGCCAAACGTTCGACACATTTCTCTTATTGTTCTGGTATCTGCTATTAAATTCCGTATTTGGGTAAAGTTATTGTGGATAAATATGGTAACGGTAGACGTTTTTGTTTACTCATGAACTCTATTAAGTTTGACACTAATCTTTGTGTTACATTAACAAATATAACTATAAGAGTTAGACATTATGATGCCATCATTTATATATTATGTTTCTGGAGTTTGATTCCAATAAGGAATAATGTATATAATTAAAATACACTAAAGATATTTAGCACATCATTCAAAAGTATAATATTCTATCCCTCCTTCCATCACATTATCTGTAGTGTCACCATAGCGATAGAATAGCACCATATGGTATCAGTGTTGTACAAAACTGGATATTTTATATTCCATTTACATCATTGATTTACATTAAGTGTTTATCTCCTCTCAGACTCGGTTTTTATTTTGTCATTGTCATTCACTATAGTCTGTTTCCAGCTGATGGTAAATTGAATCCCTTAGCAGCTGATTTATCGATACTTAATTGGAGAACATGACACTGCTATGTATCTGCGTCATATAAATACTAAGTTTTCCTAATTAACAACATATTGCATAATAAAATGTTCGTAATAGCTGAGTAATTAAGCAGAGGACATTGCATTTTACCGTCAGCAGGAACAAAACAAAACGGACTATAACTATTTATAAGTTTTCTTCACGTAAAAAGCAGCGTAAAAAGCGCACTCCTAATGCAATTTCCGTTAAACAGTATACATTAATCTTAGTTATGCTGTTGCCGATACACAAAATGGAAAGTTTAGAAGTATACAATTATTATTATTATAACTTGTTATTTATATTAATGAAACATGAATGAATATATTACTCAATAATAATCATAATAATTATAATGATATTAACCCTTAACTGTCGGCGCGCAACATATGTCGAGTGAAATAAATTTGAACTATGTGGCAGTGCACGACAGCTGTCGAGTGCCATTTTCAGCACGTAATGTTGCTGAGAGAGAGAGCTGAGCGGTGGGACGAGCGTAGTAACCTTATGACCGCTCCCCACGACCACCGTGGACCTACTGAACTGTATCCCACCCTTCTCCCCCCTTTCTCACTCGCTACACAGGGAATTATGTACGGAAATTACCTTAGTTTAGGGTTTTTGCACTCGTGTTGCAAGAGATCCAGCGGTCCTACAAGGATGGTTCGGGTGTCATTGGAAAGCTCTGTTTACGGCCTTTCAGGGATAGATACTTGTTTTACGCTCTGGGTCTTGTTTATGCATGAAAATGAGCACGGAAACAACCCTATTTAGGGTAAAACAAAAAAAACGCTGTGCGGTACGGTGTAAAATACACACCACCCGCTCTTAAAGCGTTACTAAACATAATAACTACCAAACCAGTGAGATACTATTACTACTACTAGTACTAGTAGTAGTAGTAGTAGTACTAGTTTTTTTTTTTTTTTTTTTTTTCAACCACTCAGTCTGTGCATCCCCTCTTTGGACCCTAGACTAGGTCAGAATAGTCATCAAAGCGCCTGACTTTGTTGTCATTCAGCTACTTCCTATTCCGGGGTAAGCACTCAGACTCATCATCGTGGATTACTACTACTACATTGATTTTTGTATTTAATATTTTCATACATTTCATGTTACTACTACTACCATCACCACCTCCACCATCACCACCACCACTACCTTATATTTAATATTGTACACATACTAAATTTCACAAGCATCAGATACTACTATTCTACACCATGCAACTTCAATCCAGTCTCCTTCCAATGCGACCCTCTGCCACTGCTGCCTCGTAGTCTACTTCTGCCACCGTCACTGGTTGTGGTGCAGACCTTCTTGTTCCCCGCAGGCATAGTAGTGCTGATCTGAGCAATGAGAAAGATAGACGGCATCTCATCCAGGCTACGACGTGGCTCCTAGGCTGTTGCTTCTTCTCTGCGATGATCTCTGCTAGCCTTGAATAGAAGCACTGGGCCCTGGGTCCCATCCCTCCTGATGTGGTGAAGACTAGTGGGGTAAAGCTGCCATGTTCGACTTGTAAGATCCTTTCTCCATATGTCCTGACCTTCCCTCGTTCGTTCCTCTTGTGTGCAGCCTCCAGAGACAGCTCGCTGTAGCTGTGGGCCATTGGGTCAAATACTCTTATGTCAAAGAACGCTCGCTGTACATTTGTCCAAAAGCCTCTTGCACTAACGTCCAATCTTGCTTCAGTGGATGTGTTGGCCGTCCTGTGCTGCATGGTCTCTCCACCCAAGGGAATGAGTGATGGTTCGCTCACCACATCTCTACACACCTCCCTGAGCATGTTCGCTGTTATATCTCTTACTTCATCGTGCCTGATGCTGATGAATCCTCCTTTCTTACATATCATGGTGTGGTCTGTATCGTTGATGGTTCCACAAACGCATCGATCGGGCAGTCCTTCAATCGGCCAATCATACCTCAGTGCAATAGCATCATTAAATTCTTGTTTGTTGAGATTGAAGCTTTTTGCCTTGATTGGTAGTGTTGTCAGCCAATTTGAAGCGCCCGTTTCTTGTGCTATTTGTAGTTTTCTTGTTTGTCTCGGGTGAAGTTGTCCCATCAATTGTGCCAGGTCATTTTTCTGTGAGTTTTGCCTCTCTGACTTGATGGTCTTTCTGATGTTGTAGATGTCTGCCTGGTCTACTTCACCGTCAGAATCTTGTGCTATGATACGGTCAGTGAGATATCCTGTTATCTTTACCGAGTTCTGGTATTCCGTTACCGCCCTCTTCACTGGGTCGATGATTCCCATCCCTCCCAACCTAGGAGGCAGTGCGAGCAGCTCCCTCTCTGTATCATTCGGGGTGTGCGACTTTATCCACGCTGGGATGAGTTTGTCTCTGATGGCATCTTCCAGCGGTTGAAGTAATGCGCTGACATTTGGAACAGTTCTCATCAAGTAGGTCCAGCGATGTTTGACCCCATATGTTTTTTTTTTTTTTTTTTTTTTTTTTTTTAAGAGACAATGAATGGAGGAAGGAAAAACACAGATAAAACAAAAAGGTCCATGTGCCTAAAGGCATCCTCCATTCATAAAATGTTTGTAACAACTGGATTTAAACATTTGTTGATTGTAAGTTTGTGGAAAGCAATTCGAGGGAAGTGAATTCCAAAGAGTAGTAGCTCTGGGGATAAATGAATTCTGATAAGCAGAAGTTCTGCATTGTGTGGAGGATGAAAGTGTAAATTCATGGGCGCTCTCAGCTGCCCTAGTTCTACGGGGAAAAGATGTGGAGAGGCGGCACAATTGAAGCAAGTTCCTCGGAACATTGCTGTGAAAATATCTGTAGAATAATGCAAGGGATGCAACGTTTCTTCGTATGGCTAATGTAGGAAGGTCCTGTGTGATTGCAGGGTTATTGATTAATCTAATAGCTTTATTTTGAATTTTGTCCAACTGCCTCAATGCAACCACACTCCACTTCCACCCCACAGAGGTGAACAGTAATCCATCTGAGAGAGCGCACATGACTTTTATATATTACGGCCAACTGCTCGTCAGTGAAGAATTCTCGAACTCTGTACAGGAGTCCCAGTTTTTTAGAGGCATTCTTAGCAATGCTTCTAACATAATGTGTCCAGCTCAAGTTAGTAGTTAATGTTACACCGAGAATGTCAATACTAGGGGAAGTGGGAATATTTACATCATTAACAAATATATGGGAGTCAGTGAGATTCTGCGGTTAGAAAATTGAATGTACTTGGTTTTCTGTGCATTAAAGGAAACTAGATTCTCTTGTCCCCATTCATTAATTCTAGAAAGGTCCTGGTTCAGAGAAATTGCAGTGTTTATTTTTGAATTTATAAGATCGGGTTGGGTGAAAGAATTGGTAAATGTGAAGGAACTGTGGAGTGTTGAGTCATCTGCGTAGGAATGTATTGGATTATGAGTGGTAGATATGAGATCATTGATATGAATGAGGAACAGAGTTGGGGCCAAAACTGATCCCTGGGGAACACCAGCATTTATTGAGTGAAATTGAGAATAAAGGCCATCTACCATTACACGTGAATGTGAATGCCGAATACACGGCCTGTGGTTCCGTCTTTGCAATTTTGGCCAGTTTCTCAATTTCATTTACCCATTCTCTGACCTTCTCCTCTATGTATTTGTTCTTGAACTCTTCCGTGCCGATCACCGCCCCAAGGTGACGCTGTCCGTCCTTTGTTACTACCACTTCACTACCGCTGAAAGCTTCTACCGCCCTTTCATAATGTTCTGTTTTTACTATTAGTATTGACTTTCTGGCATTTGGATGGTACCCTATTTTTGGTCCTACCTCTGATATTTGTTCCCACCAGTGCTTGAGATTGTTGACTTTTCCCGCTCCAGTGAGATCGTCTGCATAGGCCACCTGCTTTACTTGCGTCGCCTCATGGCTTGTTAAGGTTAGCAACACTGAGAGACCTAAGGCGTACTAGTAGTACTAGTACTAGTAGTACTAGTAGACGAGCACCGAGATGCTGCAGAGGAGGGTGGTGTGCAAACAAGGCCAAATATAGCTGGTAGAAACGACGATATGCCACGCAACGAAGAGCCCCGAGAAGCACACAGGGAGGTGGGACCACAGAGGGAAGCAGCCCTGGAGAGACCCGCAGAAGTTGATGGCAGAGGAGGACCCCTTCAATGGAAAGGACTACGGGGAGAGGAGGTAAAAATTTGGACAGAGGCAGCTTACTCAGAAATTGTAGATTGGTCTGCACACAGTTTATTCAACCCACCTAAATGTGACGCCACCACCAAACTGTTGACAGAGATGAAAAAGCTCATTTATAACTATGTCTATGACAGACCTTTAGCCCCGTATGCTCTCAAGTTATTTTTCAGCATTCCACATCTCTTCTTGCAAAAAACTCACCGCAATTCTAGACAAGCGGAAAATGTAACAGCGCTAACAAATAGAGTGAAACTGTGGAATGATAACAAGATGGATGACTTACTCAGTGAAGCCAGAGCATTACAAGAGAGACAAGGCAGACGGCAACACAAAAGAGAAAACACTGAGGACAAGGCCAGGAGATTCGGCGACCAGATGAGACAAGGTAAAGTGGCACCTGCAATACGATCGCTGACAAAGGAGGCAGCTAGTGGGCTGTTGCCTATCACAAGAGATACCATCAAGCTGCTGGAAGAGAGAAACATCCGCAACCTAGTATATCCGAGAGTCAGAAGCTAGAGGGGGCTTATATACCACCGAACCCCGTCATCTACGAACAAATCACAGGCGAGAAGATTTGGAAAAAGGCTCTAGGGACACAAGGCAGTGCAGGACCCTCAGGGATGGATGCAAACGGTTGGAGAACAATCCTGAGCAGCACACTTTTCGGAGTTGCAGCGACCGACTTACGCAGGGCGCTGGCAGATCTTGCAAGAAAAATGGCCACTCAAGATTGTCAACACTTGGAGGCCTACACAGCTTGTCGTCTAATACCATTGGACAAGAATCCAGGGTGCAGACCTGTAGGGGTGGGTGAAGTGTTGATAAGAATCATCGGAAAATGCATAATGGAGGTGGTGAAGGACGATGTGCGGTCAGCGGCTGGAAATCTCCAAGTGTGTGCTGGCCACCAAGCAGGGAGAGAGGCAGCAATTCATGCAATAAGAGAAATATATGAGCAAGAAGAATGTGAAGCCGTGCTGTTAGTGGATGCATCAAATGCCTTTAACACCATCAACAGAAAGACAGCAATTCACAACATCAAGGTAAAATGCCCCAGCTTAGCCACCTATGTAGAGAATACCTATAAACAGCCTGCAGACCTCTTCATAGTAAACAACCAAAACTCACGACGTGGAACGGCACTGAAATCAATGGAAGGAACCACACAAGGGAACCCAATAGCAATGGCGATGTACGCATTAGGTCTCTCGGTGTTGCTATCATTAACAAGACATGAGACGACACATATTAAGCAGGCGGCCTATGCAGATGATCTCACTGGAGCAGGGAAAGTCAATGATCTCAAGAGCTGGTGGGAGCAAGTATCACAAGTGGGACCAGAAATAGGATACTTTCCAAATGCTAGTAAGTCTATACTGATAGTAAAAGCAGAACATTACGAAAATGCCTTAGAAGCTTTCAACGGTAGTGAAGTGGTCGTAACAAAGGACGGACAGCGTCATCTAGGGGCAGTGATTGGCACAGAAGAGTTCAAGAAGCAATACATGGAAGAGAAGGTCAGAGAGTGGGTAAACGAAATAGAAATACTAGCCAAAATTGCAAAGACGGAACCACAGGCTGCATATTCGGCATTCACATATGGGGTCAAACACCGCTGGACCTACTTGATGCGTACCATTCCAAACGTGGGTCCACAACTTCAACCGCTCGAAGATGCCATCAGAGACAAACTCATCCCAGCTTGGATGAAGTCCCACACCCCAAATGCTACAGAGAGGGAGTTGCTCGCACTTCCTCATAGGTTAGGAGGGCTTGGAATCATCAATCCGGTGAGGAGGGCGACAACGGAACACGAGAACTCAGTAAAGATAACAGAATCTCTCACTGAACGCATCGTAGCGCAAGATCCTGACGGCGAAGTGGACCAGGCGGACATCTACAACATCAGAAAGACCATCACGTCAGATAGGCAAAACTCACAGAAAAATGACCTGGCACAATTGATGCGACAACTTTCCCCGAGACTAACAAGAAAAGTACAAATAGCACAAGAAACGGGTGCTTCAAATTGGCTGACAACACTACCAATCAAGGCAAAAGGCTTCAATCTAAACAAACAAGAATTTAATTATGCTATTGCACTGAGGTATGATTGGCCGATTGAAGGACTGCCCGATCGATGCGTTTGTGGAATCAACAACGATGCAGACCACAGCATGATATGTAAGAAGGGAGGATTCATCAGCATCAGGCACGATGAAGTAAGAGATGTAACGGCGAACATGCTCAGGGAGGTGTGTCGAGATGTGGTGCGCGAACCATCACTCATTCCCTTGGAGGGAGAGATCTTGCAGCACAGGACGGCCAACACATCCAACGAAGCACGAGTGGACGTTAGTGCAAGAAGTTTTTGGACAAGAGCACAGCGAGCATTCTTTGACGTAAGAATATTCGACCCAATGGCCCATAGCTACAGCGGGCTGTTTCTGGAGGCTGCACACAAGAGGAATGAACAAGAGAAGGTCAGGGCATATGGGGAAAGGATCTTAAATATCGAACATGGCAGCTTTACCCCACTAGTCTTCACCACATCTGGAGGGATGGGACCTAGGGCCCAGTGCTTCTATTCAAGGCTTGCAGAGATCATCGCAGAGAAGAAGAAACAGCCCAGGAGCCACGTTGTAGCCTGGATGAGGTGCCGTCTATCTTTCTCGTTGCTCAGATCAGCACTACTATGCCTGCGGGGAACAAGACTGTCTGCACCACAACCAGCGACGGTGGCAGAAGTGGACTACGAGGCAGCAGTGGCAGAGGGTCGCATAGGAAGGAGACTGGATTGAAGTTGCATGGTGTTGAATAGTAATATCTGATGCTTGTAAAATAAAATGTATGAACAATATTAAATAAAAACCAATGAAAAAAAATGAAAAAAAGTAGTGCTAGTACTAGTAGTACTAGTACTAGTAGTACTAGTACTAGTAGTACTAGTACTAGTAGTACTAGTAGTACTACTAGTACTAGTAGTACTAGTAGTAGTACTAGTAGTAGTAGTAGTAGTTAGTATGTGTACAATATTAAATATAAGGTAGTGGTGGTGGTGATGGTGGAGGTGGTGATGGTAGTAGTAGTAACATGAAATGTATAAAAAAAAAAAAAAAAAAAAAAAAAAAAAAAAAAAGTATTAGTATTAGTAGTAGTAGTAAAGAATAATAACATACATAGGAACTATAATAAACAATATATAATGGACTCATTTGTTGATCGTTGGAACCAGTAATTTATAAGCTGTGAGGCTGTCCACCATCTGTTTGTTAATGACTCAAACTTGTAAACTAATTTGTCTTGTTCTTTCTGTATTCACTTTTAACACTATCTGGTCCGACGTAGTGTGGGTTATGATGATATATTGCTTAGTTGTTATTGTTGCCTTTGCTTGCTTTGGCAATTTACGAGCAATATACCTGTACAAGTATTTGATTTTGTCCCCTAGGCTAACAAAATGCCTTCTCATAATCCCTTCAAACTAAAACAAATGCCATTCCGACACCTTGCAGATAAAATGTGTACATTTTTCGATAGGAAAATGTTGATTTTTACTAAACGACACATGGATTGGGTGAAGCATCGAATTATTGGGGCAATTAATGCGGTGGAACGTCTTAAAGTCTCCAAACTAATGGACACAAACAAGGTCAGTCTGTAATAGTAGTCTTATGAATAATAATGTGAGTGCATTAAGAGACTGTGGACTTATGGAGATTTAGAGATTTTGGGATCCTATGAGATTATGTTAGGAGTGAGAGGGAACTTTGGGGAAGAAACCCTCTCTCCCCTCCTCGACCAGTAAACCGCAGACAGGACCCCTCTGTCCAGCTAGGCCTATGTGTATGTACGCACATGTGAGCGTGTGTGTACAGTCATGTGCGTGTGAGCGGTGAGCGCGTTTGAATATGAGGGCTCCTTGGGGCACCCCTCAGCTAGCCAGTCATACCCGAGTCACAGCCGACAACAGACCTACACATTACAGGTCTAGTCATAAGGGTGTGTGTGTGTTATAACTATTGTTGTAAGCAAGTAACAATGAGGACATCAATAAACCTACGAACAGAGAAAGTATTTGGGAGTTTAACTAATACCGATGTGTGTTTATATGTAACTAAGAAGTGGAAGAAACAGATCGTTACAAATGGTGGCAGCAGGTGGGATACGAATTGCAAATCGTGCCTTTTTACACATCGGTAATTATACTGGTATAAACTATTCCCTTATCAAGACTCAACGAGATACCAGCACGGACATACGCTACCACGTCCAATATCGACGCACGCACACACACACACACCCTGGCATTGTAAAGAGAGCCGTACGCAAGGAGAATTCCGCCAACGTGACGACGGTGGAGAGAAGCCTGTAGCAGCATCTTCAAGGAATATTTGATCATCGTGGAGGAGAGAAGGACGACGGGAGCAGAATCAACGAGTTGGAGGCAGAATCAACCAGTTCCCGCGTAAATTCCTAACAAGAAAGCGAGGGACGAAGGCGGCAGCGTGGGGTGCAGCGCCGTCTACTGGGAGCTTCCTACCAACGTGGTCGCGCCATTGTGTAGCGCGGCTGGGGAGAGCGAGAGGATCAGCTGATTCATCTGTGAAGGGCGCATGGACCTGTACCAAAACGACGCGGCTTGGGCGAGTGGACTGGCGGCGAGAGGACCTAGGACTACTAGTCAGCTGATGTGTGGAACGATCTTATGGAAGTATCGTATAAATCCAGTTTTAGTATATGTTTTGCCTGAAGTTGGTACACTAATAGTGAGATAAGAGGTTTATTTTATTCAATCTTGCATTAAGATAAAATTTATATTTTATTTAGAGATACCTTTTGAAGCCTAATTCTTGTAATTTAACGATTTTGAAGTGTAACATTAATTGTTGAGTTGAAACATTGTTTTTAAAGTTAGGAAATACCTCCTATCTAACATTATTTTTTGAAGTCCTCAAAATATAATAATTTCATGTTTTGTCATTGACATTACATTTTCTAGAATTCTGGGTGATTGTATCCGTTTTCTATACCTAATATAATTTCAAGGGCTACTTATTTATTTTTATAATACGCCAGTGTTTGAAGTTTTGAATTGCATAATTATTGTGATTTAAGATTTTGATTGATTCACGTGATTAACATTGCAATATTGTTGTGAATGAAGGTGATATAGCATTTTTGTCAGAGACATACAGCGATTGGATTCAGTTTGATTATTGGTGATTTATGGTATTAATATATACAGTATATAACTGGGGATAGCAACTCATATATGACACGATTTTTCAGGTTGAGACCTGGAGACCAACCCTGACAAGAGAGAACTTTTGCTTCCGGTAGCAGACGGCTGTATCCCTGGACAGCCCTTCTCTGTCTGCCAGAGGATTACATCGTCAACTGCAAGGATTTCAACAGTGGAAATCCTAGTGAGTATAAGTTTGTTGTGTCCTTTCAAACACGGAACATGTTTTCTTAGTGAATCATGCATGACTATTTTACTAGAAGTCATAAATTTTACAGGAGCAATTTTTTGCATTTTCTTGGTGAGCCGTAGCCTACAAGGCCCCTAGAGTTGTGCAAATGCTGTATGATGCGAGAGACGATGAGGTTAATGGTAGCGGTAATAGCGTTGCCGAGCGGTCAAAGGCTTTACCTACAGAGATAATTCCTCAGTCTAGATTTATGAACAACAAGGACGTTTCTATTTTGCTTGCAGACAGTGTGATATGGAGTGGTTCGGTAATAAAGTTGACAATATTGCCAGGCCATAAAATGTCAAAAGTCTCAGTGAAACTAAAGAATGTTCCTCATGAAACGGTTGTGATGGCTTTACCTGAAAGTTCTTGTGCACAGAACCTTGATGTTAAGTCTGCCTTATACACCGTAAATAGAAAGACTAGAAATGTTTGTGTTTAATAAGAAAGGCTACTCTATTCCACTAGAGGAAGGATTTCACTTACTGGATTTCTTAACTTAACCCCACCCGGTTACGGTAGTTGTGACGTCTGGTGAGAGTAATCATGAGTTTCGTGGGTGTGTGTTTCAAACCACAGTGAATGAAAATGTTGAGAGAGAGAGAGAGATTTGGATGCGCACCTGAACCCGGTAGATTATGATAATTATCGCGGTAATCTTGTAGAATTTATGAGTGGCTACAACAAAATTGTTGCTTTGCCAGTTGATCCCTTGGGTAAAACAGATTTAATTGAGAATGAGATACGGTTAGAGCCAGGCGCGAAACCGAAATATATTCCTGCATAAAGTCTTCCTCATAAGCAGAGAGAGGAGGTGGACAAGTATATTACTGAGATGTTAGCCCAAGATGTTATTGAAGAGTCAATTTCCCCGTGGAATTATCCGATGTTTCTAGTTGCAAAGAAAGATGGATCATGGAGGCCCATGATTGACTTTAGAAAGTTGAATGAAATAACATTACCGGACAACTTTCTCTTCATAATTGCTGAGGGGCACAGGGCCCTGGGTTGGGCTTTGGTTTCCCGGGCGTTTCTGCACCCTCCTCAGCTCCCCGCCATGGAGTGGCTTCGGTCACCCAGTCTTTATTGTGGTCGGCAGGGAGGGTTCTGTGGAGGCGATCGGTTATGGCCTTGGCCTTGCTCGGGGCCTTGGGGCTGTTCGGCCAGGCAGCTTGGGGAACAGCAACAACAACAACAACATTACCAGACAGACAGCCTATCCCCATGCTGCAGGATATTCTGCAGAACATTGGAGAAGGCAATAGATAATACATTTGAGATAAGGTATATTTATACTAAGCTAGTAAGGGAGTGTCATGTTGACTACTTAAAACAAGTTAAGTAGATTTGTACCTGTGAATGATTCTAATGGCTCAGAAGCCAATCCTGATGTACTAGAAGTTGTTCAGGAGAATGTCACAAGGTAAAGGGAGATATAAATGGTGACAAGAGATATGGAGAGTGATGGGGATATATGGAGAGTGCTAACACTTTCCACAGTAGAGTAAGTGATGGATGCGAGTTCCATAAACATGTAGATACTATCTCTACGAATTTAGATATTAATGTTAACTCTTTTTATAGTTAATTAGTTTTCCATAAGAAAAACAAAAATCCTAATAATATTTATCATTTTCACTTCTGCATTGGCACAGGAGTTTATTGCACTGGAATTTCCATAATTTACTCTGTATTGTTCTCAATTCCAAAGCGATTGGGCATGATATAGATTGTTCTGGGAGTCTAGTAGTGGTATGGTTAGGTAATATTTGTGATTTTGAGGAGTTTGTAATAACTGATATTCCGTAATGAGTTCTTAAACTCAATATCATTTTCCTCGATATTCTTGGCTAATTGTTTGACCTACGAGTACCTCCGGATTATGCGGCACTGCCCTCTCGGAGAATCACTTGTAGGCCTACAGTACTTCCCTTCAGAATGTTGGTTTGCTACCAAACATACCGGTAATTGAATTTTGAACTTTGTACTCGTACAGTTCCTTCCTTACTTATTATCATGTTGTGTCAGGCCCGATGGTACGATACTGCTGATAATACATTTGAGATAAGGTATATTTATACTAAGCTAGTAAGGTTGTCATGTAAGGTAAGTCATGTTGACTACTTAAAACAAGTTAAGTAGATTTGTACCTGTGAATGATTCTAATGGCTCAGAAGCCAATCCTGATGTACTAGAAGTTGTTCAGGAGAATGTCAGGTGACATACATTGAAAGTCAAACTTTCCGTTTTAAGAAATATTACTTTTCTTTACAGAACTGTATTTATTGACCAATTATAATTTTATGCATGTGTTTGGAAAGAGTTATTTTATCTTTCTTGTTCCGTGTTTGGATTTAAACAACATGCTACTTGTACTCACAAGTGAAAACCTCTGTTGAAAGTACATGTCCTAGACATTATTTATACTTAAGAGAGATTACTGGAGTTCATGCTAATTTTTGTCCAATACAGTAACCTTCAATGTTTATGTGTCCCTTGGTGGACTGTACTCTGTTTGTTAATTGTTTTCATGAGCATTATCCTTAATTTACTTTCCTTGTTAAAGGATAAAATGAACTTTTACTGATCTCATATATCAGGAGTTTCTGCTAATTATGTTGCCATTATAATCATTGGTCTCTTCGTTAGATATTTGTAGCCTATATGAGAAAGGTGTGCCAGAGCTGGTGACACCGCTGTGGACCCTGCCAGGATCCCTATACCTGCCAGGACAACACTTCAAGCTTCCGGTGATCATCGCCGTGTCAAGAATCCACTGGACGATACCTGGAATTTTAGCAATTATTTTGAAAGTTCAAATACCCCAATTATGGACATTTGCTTGGGTGTTTTTATTAAGACAATTAATTAATTTGTCACTTATATGACAATAACATAAAAATAAAATATATATATAAAAAAAAATAAAAAAAATCATAATTATATAAAAAATAGAAAAACAAAGAGTATGTGGAAGACGAGAAATCTCGGAGTGAAAGTAAAAAGTCCACTGTATCAAGGAATTGTTGTGCCAACAGTGATGTATGGGGCTGAGACATGGGCTCTGAAGAAAAAGGAGAAAAGAGGGCTGGATGTGATGGAGATGAGCTGCTTGAGGAGTATGTGTGGAGTTACTCGTAGAGACAGATTGAGGAATGAAGAGATACGTAGGAGAGTGGGGCAGCAGGAACATTTGTCAGCCAGAATGGACAGAAGGGTGCTGAGCTGGTATGGTCATGTTGAACGAATGGGAGATGAAAGGCTTACAAAGAGAATATGTGAGTCAGGTACAAGGGGAGATAGAAGGGCAGGAAGACCCCCATTGAGATGGAGAGACTTTGTAAGAAAGGCTTTGGATGATAGAGGAATGACTATAGATCAGGCAGGGGAAGTGGTGGTGGACAGGAGTGAATGGAGAATGCTTGTGAATAGTTGAGTGAACACGTGGTTATTTGGAGTAAGGGGTCGGGCGCAAGTTGGACTAGATAATAGTCCATCAGGCGCCTGGCCCGGGGAGACGATTAATATGAAGGGTGCGCCTGGAAGTGTGGTAGGAGGGCTTGTGGCTTTGGCTCCGCTGCATGTCTGCCTGCCGAGATCGGAACCTCTCCGGGTGGTCGGGGGAGTGCTGGAGCGACCTTGGTGAACCTGGTTTCTGGGTCTTCTCCTGGGTGACCTGGATGTGTGTGAGTTTGTGCTTTTTATCTGTGTTTATTTGTTGTTTTATGTTGTTTTTGTGTTTTCCCTGTTCTTGCTCTGTCTTGAGTCGGCTACCCCCAAAATGGGGATTGGGCCTGAGCATATAGATAGATAGATAGATAGATAGATAGATAGAAAAACAAATAATAATTATTATACTGAACGAACTTTTGTGACTTCCTGTGAAGTGATTCATCCAAAAACATTATCCAGTGACCTCGGCGAACTGTGTTGAATACTTCTTAACACGAACTATGCAAGTCGTTGCAGTGTTTCAAATGTATATATTTATTTCTTATGTCTATTTTAAAGTATGAATTTTGACAAATTTGTCATGTTTATCCAATTTTTAATGCTTATCCAATTTGTCATGTTTATCTTTATGTGTGATATTTCCTCAGGGATGATATACTTTACTTGTTGCATTGGATTCTATGCCTCACCTAAGTTGCCTTTCACCTCATACCAGTCGAGACGCCTGGAGTAGCGTGATCGAGTATTGTAATAGTAGTCTTATGAATAATAATGCGAGTGCATTAAGAGACTGTGGACTTATGGAGATTTGGAGATTTTGGGATTCTATGAGATTATGTTAGGAGTGAGAGGGAACTTTGGGTAAGAAACCCTCTCTCCCCTCCTCGACCAGTAAACTGCAGACAGGACCCATCTGTCCAGCTAGGCCTATGTGTATGTACGCACACGTGAGCGTGTGTGTACAGTCATGTGCGTGTGAGCGCGTTTGAATCTGAGGGCTGCTTGGGGTACCCCTCAGCTAGGCAGTCATACCCGAGTCACAGCCGACAACAGACCTACACATTACAGGTCTAATCGTAAGGGTGTGTGTGTGTGTTATAACTATTGTTGTAAGCAAGTAACAATAAGGACATCAATAAACCTACGAACAGAGAAAGTATTTGGGAGTTTAACTAATACCGATGTGTGTTTATATGTAACTAAGAGTGTAAGAAACAGAATGTTACAAGTCAAAATATATAATTATACAAACAAATCGGACACTATTTGTTAACACCCCTACGAAGGGAATGTTTGAAGAAAAACGATTGTTGTGCAAATTGTGTCAAGTCCATTGTCAAAGAATATATATATATATATATATATATATATATATATATATATATATATATATATATTCTGACATACAGAGCCCTGTATGTTTATTTTAGAGTTAGAATTAAGAGTTGAAGGAGTGCCAAACTACCCAGGCGGCAAAGCAGACCAGCGAGCGAACCAGCGAGTGGGAAACCAGCTCGTCTGCATACCAGCAAACAAGCCTTCACACCTGCGTGCGTCATAAGGGACCCTGCAAACTACTTCGATGACCCGACGCTATGACGTATGATCGACGCCAGGAGACTCCATTGGACCACGCACCTGCTACGCAACTCGAGGAGCTGTGATTGGGGCGCGCACTACCCGCCGCCTCCTGATTCGTTCCTACACCATCATTGTTTAGTATATAAGACCCGAGTAGTGGGCATTCAAATCAGTCTCATTTGGAGTTGGGGAAGGTGAACTTGCAGCTGGAGGAAGACGGGGTGAAGTATTATAATGGGTTTGTGACTGTCAGTCAGATTATATAAGTGTGTGTTAAGTGTGTTCGGTTTAAACACTTACGTTATGTTGGTTAGTGAGATATGTGATTGGGAATTAACGTTAACGCTACTATTATGTACTTAACTATTTGATTGGGAATTAACATTAACGCTACTATTATGTACTTAACTATTTGATTGGGAATTAACGTTAACGCTACTATTATGTACTTAACTATTTGATTGGGAATTAACGTTAACGCGACTTAGTACTTAACTATTTGATTGGGATTAACGTTAACGCTACTATTAATGTCTTAACTATTTGATTGGGATTAACGTTAACGCTACTATTATGTAATTAAGTATTTGATTGGTAATTAACGTTAACGTTCACTATTATGTACTTAACTATTTGATGGGAATTACGTAACGCTCCTATATATTACTTAACTATTTGATTGGGAATTAACGTTAACGCTACTATGTACTTAACTATTTTAGTTGACTGACTTGTGGGACCCTAAAGCAACTCTTTAAGAATTGGGTTATGATGAAAGTAATACTATTGTTTTATATAAATACTTACGAGTTCTTTAATTTCTTTAATTAAGCTTACATTGCTTAACGGGCTTAGTACGGTGATGATATTGTCTCATATTAGTAATATCGCCTTAGACTAACATGGCTGTTTTTAATGATACTTGTGATTTCGTAAGCTTGAAGAAATTCTGTTAGCTTCAAAATATTATTTTTGCTTTTCATATTATTTGAGTGAGACCTGAATCGAATCTATGAAGCGATCCTGTAACTTACTTACTCATAATCAAACCTCAATGTTACGTGGTTAAGAAATACATTTAACTAATTATTAAATATATATCTAACTTTTTATGTGACTTTTATATTAATCCTGATGATAATATAAATAATACTATTAACGTAAGACAAGAACCAAGAATAATTACATTAAATATAAATAAAAGGACATATAAGAAAACTAGCTATTCATTTCAAAAAGGGTAAGAGACAGAAATATTCTTACCTCAATATTTATCTTTCAAGACTTTTTATAGAATTAATAGTCCTTCTTTAGATATAACTTATTCGGTTCATAACCATAGCCTACTAAGCTTCGGTTAAATAATATTTGTTTATAAATACTACATGACTTTAATTAGTTTCAGTATTTTTTCATAATTAAAGAGTATCAGTCAATAAAGGATACCAAGTCCTAAGATACAAAAGGAAAGGAAGTAACAACAGGAAATACTTTTATTAGATTTTACTTTTGTTTTGCCTTCAGCTGACTGATACCTTAATATATATCTCTGTGCTATCTAGATTCATCAAGTTAACCACTTGAGGATCAATATACGTAACAGAAGAGTGGCAACCTTGCCAGGATTCGTTTCATACAGTTTCACTCAGTTTCATTACCGTTTCACTACTTAAAAATCAAATATTAATCATACCTCATCTAATTAATGACGAAGATGCTCGAGTTTTCATAGAATCAGAACCCACAGCCCCTGATATTGACTGTCTGTCAAAATCCGAACTGAAAGTGCTTGCCTCTCATCTCCAGTTAACTGTCTTAAACATGTCCAAAGTAGAGGTGGCTCAGACCATAAAAACCCACCTGTTCCCTGTAGAAGGCGGGGAGGGTGACGAAGCAGTTGGTGGGATCTCGAGTAAAGCTAGCCAACTTGATGAACAATTGCCACCTGGTTTGACCGGTGATCAAGTACTGGAACTAGCCAGACTAAAAATAGAACTAGCCAGAGTAAATATCGAAGAAGCCAGCATAAAAGCCAGAGCAACGACCGAACAATGTGAATATCAATATCGTATAGCTCAACTAAATGTCGATACAAATGCTCCCTTAACCCGGCAAGCGCGATAGGCCTAACGGAAGGCTTCCTATAGGGAACGCGATAGGCCTCACGGAAGCAGGACCATAAAAAAAGCCTTCCCCCCAAAAAAAGGGCCTATCAAAACAAAGGATTTTGTCTCTAGGTGAGATAATTCCCCTCTAGTACTCATCCATGTGTTTCTCACCCCTCCCCCTCCCCTCCTTCCCCACCTTATTCCCCCCTCCCCCCCCCTCCTCAATTATCACCTATTTATCCACTTATTATCATCATTTATCGGTTTTACTTTTTCTCTCCCGCGATAATGTAGCACAAGTGGGTTGCATAAAAGATCGTTATGCAACACCCAGACACCGGCACACACCGCCCCGCTCGTCTCAGTTGACTCCCAGACAGCGAGAGGGGAGGGCTGCCTGTGGTTCTCTCTCGCCTGAGATTATGACCGGGTGGCCAATATCTTCGTTTTTCACCACCCAAATGCTTTTCCCACTTATTTTAGCACTCTTGAAGGTTCATATATACATCATATATGTAAAATTAAACCATACCGAAAACAAATAATGGTTTATATTGTAAATATAACGAATTCTGTCAGAATCCAGGGCTAGAAATGCACAAATAACTACCCTAGCACCTAGGTCTATATCGCGCTTGCCAGGTTAATTGCTCCCCCTCTGGGATTGACTATAACTAGTGTCATTCCACCTTTCACTGAGGATAATGTGCAGGATTTCTGTGTTTTATTTGAGGAAGTTGCTGGAGGTATAAAGTGGACAAGAGATCAATGGCCTTTTATGTTACAAACCGTTTTGACAGGGCAGGCTCGAGCCACGTATATGTCAGAAGTAGCAGAGGTTAGGCAGGATTATGACAATCTCAAAGAAGCTATCCTAAAAACCTATCAATTGCAGCCTGAGGCTTACAGGCAATCTTTCCGTAAAAACCAGAAGAAAGTAGAAGAAACCCATAAGGTATTTGCCAGGACCATAACTAAAACTTTCAATCATTGGGTCAAGAGTAAGAAAGTCACAAGCTACAACGATCTGAAGGAGTTGGTCCTGTTAGAAAATTTCCTATGGAAAATTGATTCTTCTGTATCCTATCATTTAAAGGGGAAAAAGGTAGATTGTCTTGCTGACGCCGCTGACATGGCTGACACATACGTGCTCAACAACAAATTTCGTGGAAAGAAGCCCTACGATAATGCTAGTTCTAATTTTAAGTATCTCAATCACAAATCTGACAGACCCAGTCACAAGCCTATAACGTCTTCCCCAGCTAGCCAAAATAGAATTGTTCCCCCAACTAAAAATGCGACTCAGGGCAATGGTAACAGAGGTGGGCCCCAAAGTAATAGTAATGCTCAAAGTGGGAACGTTCCCGTATCCCCTAAAGTATGTACTTTTTGTGGCCAGAGAGGCCACCTAGCTTATCAGTGCTGGGCCAAGGAGAAAACCGAGAGATCGGGGCAGACAGTTGCCGCCGTATCTCAAATTCCAGATGTGCCTTTAACCCCTAACTGTCGGCGCGCAACATAAGTCGAGTATAATAAATCTGGACTATCTGGCGGCGCGCGACATAGGTCGTGTGGCAATTTCAGCACTTAATGTTGCTGAGAGAGAGAGAGACAAGTGGTGGCAGGAGAGTAGCGAGCGTATGACTGCTCCAGACCACCGCGGCGAACCTACTGACACGAATCCCACCTCCTCCCTCCCTCTCTCACTCGCTACATACTGAATTGTATGGGGAAAGTACCGAATTACATGCTTTTTGCACTCGTGTTGCGCGGTTGTTGCAAGAAAACTAGCCGTCATAAAAGGATCGTTATGGTGTCATTGGAAAGCTCTGTTTATGCCCTTTCAGGGATAGATACTTGTTTTACGCTCTGGGTCTTATTTAGGCATGAAAATGATCACGTAAACAGCCCTATTTTGGCTAAAAACACCCCGCTGGTGGCTACATATTTTATACCGCCTAGGCCGCTCTTTAGGTGTTAATGCAGGACTCCCAACAGAAGGAGTACCTAGCACCAAAAATTCCTTTAATGCAGGACTCTCGACAGAAGGAGTACCTAGCACCAAAAGTTCCTTTAATGCAGACTCCCGACAGAAGGAATACCTAGCAGCTAACGTAAACCATCTAGACAGGGGTGTAGTAGCATGCGTGGTGCAACCCACTAGGGTTAAGCCAATAATAATTTCACCATCAGTGCAGGACAGTTACCGTCCCTTTATTTCATTTGGCAACGTGAGATTAAATTATTGTATGCATGAGGTAAAAATTCTGAGAGACACAGGTTCTACTAGCACCCTCATGGTGAATCCTTACACTGAGTGCCCACCTGGCGAACCAGTTGTAATGAGAGGTGCTGGAGGCCAATTTTATGCATACTTGGTAAAAGGCGAAATTGAATGTGAGTTACTACAGGGTGAGGCCACAATAGCTTTGTGTAGGTCCCAAGATATCCCTGTGCCCGGGGTAACACTCCTTTTGGGGAATGATGTAGCAGGTGAGGTCCGACCAGACCCCATTTTGTCACTTTCCCCTGTTAACGAGCCACTAACCGGTGAGCTCGAAAAGGAGATGCCAACAGTTTTCCCTGTGTGTGCTGTCACACGTTCAATGTCTCAAGTAGCAGTTCCCTCAGACAGAAATGTACCGAATATAAGAGTTGATGAAAGGAATGATGAGAGTGTGAATGCCGCTCCAACTGTGCCTGATGATGTGACTGAGGTGGATTTATATGACACCTTTATGGCTCATCTTGACCCTAACGATGACCATGAAACCCCTCCAAATTGTCCTAGTGGCCTGGTAGAGCTACAGAGAGATGATAGTGAATGCAAGGAGTTAGCTGCCAGGGCCGTGAGTGAAGAGGAATGTGAGAAGGAGGGTGGTGAATGTTTCTACCTCAAAGGAGGAGTATTGTGGCGTAGATGGAGACCGCCACACAGACCAATCGATGACGGGGCCTGGGACGTCCATCAAGTAGTAGTCCCCAAACCTTGTCGTAGAGATATCTTGGAAATGGCACATTGTATACCATTGGCAGGACACCTAGGTGTGATAAAAACTCTAGACAGAATCAGAACCCACTTTTACTGGCCAGGAATGCGTGCAGATGTAGTGGAGTTTTGTAGAATGTGTCACACTTGCCAGATGACAGGAAAACCCAATCAGAAGGTGCCTGTACATCCTCTGGTGCCCTTGCCCGTCTTCGAGAATCCTTTTACTCGGGTGGTAGTGGACATTGTAGGCCCATTGTCTAAGGCTTCCCAAGGTAACAATTATTTATTAACTATTATGGACATGGCAACTCGCTACCCAGAGGCTATACTCTTAAGGACTACCTCTGCTCCATCTGTCATAAAGGAACTGCTCAAATTCTTCACCAGAATGGGTTTCCCCCATGAGGTGCAAAGTGATCAAGGAACTAATTTTACCTCTAACATTTTCTAGCAGTCCCTGAAGGAGTTGGGTATCGAGCATGTTAAGTCTAGCACCTACCACCCAGAGAGTCAAGGGGTTCTCGAACGATATCATCAGACATTAAAGGGAATGTTACGTAAGTATTGTACAGAGACCAGAGTTGAGTGGGATAAGGGGGTACCTTTTCTTTTATTTGCTACTTGTGAGGTTCCAACTGAATCCCTGGGTTTTATCCCTAATGAGCTAGTTTTCGGTCACCAGGTAAGAGGTCCTTTGCAACTATTGCAGGATAGCCTAGTTGGCCAGGAGGGGAAACAAAACCTCCTCAAGTATGTTTCAGATTTCAAAACCCGGCTGAGATCCTCATGTGAGTTTGCCGCTCAAAACTTGACAGTGGCTAAAAGCTCCATGAAGAACTGGTATGACAGAAAATCCTGTGAGAGGGAGTTTCAGCCCGGTGATGAGGTTTTGGTCCTGCTCCCCCTTTTTGGCCAACCTTTATCTGCCAAGTTCAGGGGCCCATATAAGATCATTCAGAGGGTGAGCATTACCGATTATCTAGTAACTACCCCAGACAGGAGAAAGCCCACGCAAGTATTCCATATAAATATGTTGAAACCCTACCATAGGTCCCCTGATTCCTCTCTTCCAGATTCTCCCACTGTGGCAGTGAATGTCAGGACCTGTGGACAGCCTGGTGCGGACAAAGTCTTCAGTTCTCTTACTGACCCGCAACAGACTGTTCCAGAGCCTGAAGGTATCCATGCAGACTTTGACTTGTCATGTAGCCTATCCAACTTTCAGTATAACTCAGTAGCTTGGGGGGAATCTAAACTATGTCATCTTCCCTCTGATCAAGCGAACCAACTAATCTCTGTTTTATCTCAGTCTCCCAGTGTGTTCCGTGATACTCCAGGGCTCACTTCTTTGGCCTTGCACGACATCGACGTAGGGGATGCACCTCCCTTTAAACTATCCCCCTACCGTGTCTCACCACAACGCAGGAGTATACTGCAGATCGAGCTTGACTATATGTTGTCAAACGAGCTGATCACAAGGGCCTTAAGCCAGTGGAGTAGTCCGGTTATACTTGTGCCAAAGCCAGACGGGAGCCATAGGTTATGTATGGACTATAGGCAAGTTGATGCTGTCACAAAGAACGATACCTACCCACTGCCACGGATCAAAGATTACATTTACCGGGTTGGCCTCATACAGCAGTAAAACTAATTTAATTAGAGGATTTTGGCAATTAGCTCTCCCTTGTAGTGAAGTAAATATCATGCTTTAGTAGTGTACTTTCAAGCCTTCAGCTGTGAGATGCCTTGCAGTTCGAATAGCGCTCCAGCTACGTTCCGGCTATGTTCTAAACATAATGTTCTATGTGGTAAACTATCAATGGAAGTTAAATATTACTAAGCTATAATGAATCAAATCAAATCAATCTAAATGAAAACTACTCTATATCTAAATTGAATTCAATCTGAAACAAGCTAATTTATATCCAAAGGTCTCACATAATAAATGTATATATAGGGTAAGGTTATAATGGTTAATATTAGCCAGGAATTAACTCACCAATAGTTCCACGTGGCAATGAGGCAAGGGAGAACGTTTTATCCAATATGGCGGTGGACAATGGGGAACGAGACTTCGGTCCCAAGACACGAGTCAAGTTAAAGAAAGAATAAATGATTACATGGGAATGGACATGATTATTATAATTTATGCTTATCTATCAGTCAGTCATGATGTCGATGAGAGCGTCGTGATGGTGTAGCTGTGTGTATTGCTGTATGTGTATTGTGATTAGAGGCACAAAAGCACGATCAACTGAGGGCGGAAAATTAGATGTTAACTGGTTGGTGTTCGTGAAGGCTCTGGCGTACCTCAAAAGCACACCTTGCTGCCTTGGCAAACCGCCAGGAGCCCAAATTATCGTACCGCATTTAGGTTGCTCTATACGATAAATTATATTAATATATACGATAAATTATATATACTACATAAGACCATGGCAATATTGCTTAATAGCATATTAGGCCTTTTATAACTTAACTTATTTACAATCTTATAATATACAATCTACTCGTCCTACGTCGTTCTGTAGGAGAGATCATGATGTCACAGAGACATAAGAGATCACAAAAGAGTCATATTCTATCGTATTTATACGATAGATGTGGTACCTGTAGACGTTGCCTACTTTGGGTGATATCCTTATTATATCCTCATTATAATCTTGCTGTTGCCAATCTGGTGGTGAATCTATTTATGTATTATGTTTAATATTATGTACTATACTCCTTAACCCTTAGTTAGCGGGGTCGGACTTAAGTCCGATACGAGAAAATTGGACTAAATGGCGGGGTCGGACTTAAGTCTGTGGGCGTATTCCCGCCCTAATTTAGGTGGAAAGCGAAACTTGGTGGTCCGGCGGTGTACTACAAGGGTCCACCCACACATTCCCACTGCGTGACTGTGACTAAGTGACCCTCAAGCAGCCATAATGGAAGGTCAAGATTTGCCCGTGTTCGATTCGGTGGCCGCTATCCCTAGTGCGTCGCGCCACCCTACTAACCACGCCCGGCTTACCACCCAGGAACTAGATATCATGCTGAACTCTTCAGAACTTACTAATAAACTGTTGGATGAAACCGTCGAAGGTCTGGGTGAGAGTTTTGGTAGTGTGGATGACTCGGAAGACGAAAATAACCCGATCATAGGCTTCCACCCCAAGCATAATTTGCGTGGGGTGGATGTTGTGGTTGATATTGGACAGACCCTTGAGCAAATTGGAGACATTCCTGACGAAGAACATACTGGTGTGGGTGTTGGTAAGTACAATTTATATTTTATAATTGCTTGAAAATGTGATTGCAAGCATTTTATCACCTTACGAGCGGCTGGTGGAGTATATTTCACTGTGCCGCCCAGCAGGTTTTTTTTTTAACCCTAAATGGGGTTGTTCCGTGATCTTTTTCATGCATAAACAAGACCCAGAGCGTAATACAAGTATGTATCCTGAAAGTGCGTAAATTGAGCTTTCCAATGACACCCGAACCATCCTTTTACGATCACTGGTTGTCTTTCAGCGATCGTAAAACACGAGTGCAAAAACCCTAAAATACGGTAATTTCCTTATATAATTCCCTGTGTGGCGAGCGGTCTTGAGGTAATTTATGCTCCTAATCACCGCTCCGCTCTCTCTCAGAGCACATTACGTCCTCAAAATTGCACTCTACAAGAAATTTCCTTTGCATTTTATAGCGTATTATTTGCAGGCGTTCGGTAAATTTCTTACGGTAATACAAACAACGAAAGATTGAATATTTGTGCTTGGCATTATATGATTGTGGAGAACAGATGTAGGCCTACCGTATATATTATGTTTTCATATATATGATACATGTGTAACATTTTTATTATCACGACTCTCTCTCTGTCTCACTCTCTTTGTTTGTACTCCTTTGTACTCTCTTTGTCTGATGTAGGCCAGGGCACGCCCATAACTAATCTCTTCCCTCCCAGGGGAAATCACACCTAGCAGATGTTCTTGACCTCCCCTCTCTCTCTGTCTGTCTCTTCCTCTCTGGGTCTACCTATACTGCATTTGACATTGAAATTGCTTGAGAGTTTGATTGCAAGCATTTTATAGCGTATTATTTGCAGGCGTTCGGTAAATTTCTCACGATAACCAGGGTGAATGGTACTTTTCTCACAATAATACAAGCAACAACGAAGCTTGGCGAAGATTGTGGTCTACAATATACCTTTTTATAATTGCATGTGACCTTGTAATTGCTTGAAAGTTTGATTGCAAGCATTTTATAGCGTATTATTTTCAGGCGTTCAATAAATTTGATAAATATATCAAAATAAGTCCTGTGGGACTATGAAATAGCTATTATTGGACAAGGACAATATTTTGTTCATCCCTCCACTGGAACATCAACAACAATGTCAACAACGTATCGCCGTCGGCAATCGTAAGATTCAGAGTCGTAAAGATTCCAGGACGAGCTCAATAGAAAATGAATGAATGAAATGAATGAGTGTGCAGTACTGCCAATACGTATAGCGACTTCCGCTAGATCTAGAGACCTTTACTTCGATCTAGCAGCAATTACTTACACTAGCGGTTTTGTTTTGAAATTTCAGAACAATTTCGAAGTGATATTATATGGATTTTGCCAATTCATATTTCTAGTGGTATTTATCATGTCTTACATCTAACAATATATGCTAGCGGATTTAACTTCAATTGGTAACCCTCCCGCTCCAAGAAAATCGATAATGGTGGCACTTTAGTACACAGGTGATAAACAAAACCGCATGCGGATCGGTTTGGTGTATCGGTATTATGGTAAGTTGGCTACCTACTATTGTTTATACGATATAGTAAGTAATGATAAGTAAATTATTATATATATATAAAAAAAAAAAAAAATTCCAGCAAAGCAAGCGAAACAGAGAGAGAGAGAGAGAGAATGCAGAAACTGAACTGAAGAAAGAGTGAAAAAGATATAATAATACAGAAATATTACAAGCAAATAAATGAAATAGAGGGATTAGTTAGAGAAAATAATAATGAGAAATACATAATACGGATGAGGAAGAGGGAAAGCGAGCGAGCCAGAGAGAGAGAGAGAGAGACAGGAGGAGTGAGAGAGATTAGAGAAAATAGAGAGATTGCAAGCATTTTATAGCTTATTATTTGCAGGCGTTCAGTAAATTTCTTACGGTAATACAAACAATGAAAGATTGAATTTTTTTTTTTTTTTTCTATATTCCAACTTACTTCCTCTCGGGCATAGGCTGAGAGCCTTAACATTCACCGCTTTACAATGAACAGTGAAGCCCGTGAGGTCTTGTTCCAGTCTAGGGAGTGAGACATGTGAAGCACGTAGAGTACAACGAGCACCTGCCATCTTGCCTTCACATGAGGCACGGTGCTCACTCATGGCCCGAAACGACCCCATCTCTGAAGCCACCTCGTTCCCGTGCTTCACTCTCTCACCCCCTACACTCGGACTCTCACACTTACACACACAACGCCACCTGTTGAGCAGATAACTCACCAGGCATTGCACCCCTATAGCATATTTTGAATATGGGAATATTCATACAGTGCTATTTAATCAGGGAACAATGAGGGTATTTTATTGACGATTCGGTGGGCTTGTGGTAATGCACTGATACCAGGTACAGCACAAATTCCATCCCAATAATATCTTCCCATTGATACATCGGGATTTGAACCCGGGACCTTTGGATTACCAGGCCAGTGGCAAGACCACTCCACCACACCTCCCCTTGTGCTTGGCATTATATGATTGTGGGGAACAGATGTAGGCCTACCGTATATATTATTTGTTCATATATATATATATGATACATATGTAACATTGTTATATTATCACGACACTCTCTCTCTCTCTTGTCTCTTCCTCTCTGGGTCTACCTATAGCCTACATTTATAATTGCATGTGACCTTGAAATTGCTTGAGAGTATGATTGCAAGCATTTTATAGCGTATTATTTGCAGGCGTTCAGTAAATTTCTTACGGTAATACAAACAACCAAACAACGAAAGATTAAATATTTGTGCTGCACATCCCTCATACGAAATACCATTCCCACCGTATAGAGAGAATACAGAAACTGAACTGAAGAAAGAGTGAAAAAGATATAATAATGCAGAAATATTACAAGCAAATAAATGAAATAGAGGGATTAGTTAGAGAAAATAATAATGAGAAATACATATACGGATGAGGGAGAGAAAGGGAGCCCAAGAGAGGGAAAGCGAGCGAGCCAGAGAGACAGACAGACAGGAGGAGTGAGAGAGATTAGAGAAAATAATAATGAGAATTACATATACGGATGAGGAAGAGAGAGAGAGACAGAGCGCGCGAGAGAGGGAAAGCGAGCAAGCCAGAGAGAGAGACAGACAGACAGACAGGAGTGAGAGAGAGAGAGAGAAAGAAAGAGAGAGAGAGAGAGAGAATACAGAAATAAGGAGAAATAAGAGCAAAATAAGACCGATTACCCAAGGAATAGTAGACGCGCTAGAGGCCGAAGTCAGGCCAAAGCATAGGCAACCGAACGCGCCCGGGAAATAGACCAAAAAGTACCTACTCTTCCTCACCTCTTTCCACCCTCCACACTCATTCATAACATCCATTCATAGACTTATATGGGGAGACGAAGAGTTGCTCTTTCCAAAAATGATCGTTTCGTTCGCATTGGAGCCATAGTAACGGCGCTAGGGCGAGTGAAATTGAGCGAATATTTCGGGATTTTGCCCGCTGAGCGGTACAGTGTAAAATACCTTACCACCCGCTAAATAAGGGTTAAACTCTTTTCTAGGGGGGAGGTCTGACATACGGAGCCCTATATATTTATTTTAGAGTTAGAATTAAGAGTTGAAGGAGTGCCAAACTACCCAGGCGGCGAAGCAGACCAGCGAGCGAACCAGCGAGTGGGAAACCAGCTCGTCTGCATACCAGCAAACAAGCCTTCACACCTGCGTGCGTCATAGGGGACCCTGCAAACTACTTCGATGACCCGACGCTATGACATATGATCGACGCCAGGAGACTCCATTGGACCATGCACCTGCTACGCAACTCGAGGAGCTGTGATTGGGGCGCGCACTACCCGCCGCCTCCTGATTCGTTCCTACACCATCATTGTTTAGTATAAAAGACCCGAGTAGTGGGCATTCAAATCAGTCTCATTTGGAGTTGGGGAAGGTGAACTTGCAGCTGGAGGAAGACGGGGTGAAGTATTATAATGGGTTTGTGACTGTCAGTCAGATTATATAAGTGTGTGTTAAGTGTGTTCGGTGTAAACACTTACGTTATGTTGGTTAGTGAGATATGTGATTGGGAATTAACGTTAACGCTACTATTATGTACTTAAATATTTGATTGGGAATTAACGTTAACGCTACTATTATGTACTTAACTATTTTAGTTAACTGACTTGTGGACTAAAGCAACTCTTTAAGTAATTAGGTTATGATGAAAGTAATAGTATTGTTTTATATTAATACTTACGAGTTCTTTCATTTTCTTTTAATTAAGCTTACATTGCTTAACGGTCCTTAGTACGATGATACTATTGTCTCATATTAGTAATATCGCTTTAGAATAACATGGCTGTTTTAATGTTACTTCTAGTGATATCCTAAGCTGAAGAAAATTCTTAAACTTCAAAATATTATTTTTGCTTTTCATATTATTTGAGTGAGACCTGAATCGAATCTATGAAGCGATCCTGTAACTTAATTTACTCATAATCAAACCTCAATGTTACGTGGTTAAGAAATACATTTAACTAATTATTAAATATATATCTAACTTTTTATGTGACTTTTATATTAATCCTGATGATAATAATAATATAATACTATTAACGTAAGACAAGAACCAAGAATAATTACATTAAATATAAATAAAAGGACATATAATAAAACTAGCTATTCATTTCAAAAAGGGTAAGAGACAGAAATATTCTTACCTCAATATTTATCTTTCAAGACTTTTTATAGAATTAATAGTCCTTCTTTAGATTTAACTTATTCGGTTCATAACCATAGCCTACTAAGCTTCGGTTAAATAATAATTCTTTATAAATACTACATGACTTAAATAGTTTCAGTATTGTTTTCATAATTAAAGAGTATCAGTCAATAAAGGATACCAAGTCCTAAGATCCAAAAGGAAAGGAAGCAACAACAGGAAATACTTTTATTAGATTTTACTAATGTTTTGCCTTCAGCTGACTGATACCTTAATATATATCTCTGTGTTATCTAGATTCATCAAGTTAACCACTTGAGGATCAAGATACGTAACAATATATATATACAGTATATATATATATATATATATATATATATATATAATATCTCTTCTTATATATATATTATATATACTGTATATAGGCCTACATATATACATATATATATATATATATATATATATATATATATATATAGAGAGAGAGAGAGAGAGCAAGAGAGAGAGAGAGAGAGAGAGACAGTTACGATAATACTGGTATATATATTTATACAAACTTAAATCATCATCAAGCTCATCACACTATATTTATAGTAACAATAACAATACAACTAACACTAACAACAATATGTCATTCAGGATCAGGATCGTTTGAACCAGTAACCTGAATCTGCTAGCTCGGACCGCTCCAGAGAGGCTGTCGGACATCTACTATGGGTTTCAGAGGCCGTGTGGCATAGTTTTTTTTCGGGAATAACTTATTAACAAACAGTTGGATCAGTATGATATTTTGACACAGCTTTTTTAACACCGTCCCCTAGTTTCCGTCAATATAGTGCATTACCAAAAGTGTAGAAATAAGCCACTTGTCCCTGGTATCATGAGGTTAAAGTCACACGTTAATGACTAAGAAACGGACAAGGCTACCGTGGCTTACCTGTGAGAACCACCAATCCATTATTGCTCCTCCATCAAACAAGGTAGTTATCAGCCACCACCCAACCTTATTAACACCTTTTAAATTCAAGTTATCTGTCAATATCAAAATATACAAAAATACATACTTTTTATATATTTATACTTGATATTGACAGATAACTGGAATTTAATGACGTTCATAGGGTTGGGTGGTGGCTGATAACTACCGTGTTTGATGGAGGAGCAATAATGGTTTGGTGGTTCTCACAGGTAAGCCACGGCAGCCTTGTCCGTTTCTTAGTCATTAATGTGTGACTTTAACCTCATGACACAGGTACATGTGGCTTATTTCTACACTTTTGGTAATGCACTATATTGACAAAAATTAGGGGACGGTGTGAAAAAAGTAGTCTAAAAATATCATACTGATCCAACTGTTTGTTAATAAGTTATTCCCGAAAAACTATGCCACACGGCCTCTGAAACCCATAGTAGCCTTGTAAATAAGCCAAACGTTTGTTACATTTTTTTTATCCTAAATGACCAAGAGCAGTCCAGCAACACACCCGTATCCCAGATCGCTTCGGATCTCGGCCCAACATTCTTGACTTATTTCTAACTTCTAACCCTTCTGCTTAGACTATATAACTTGTCTCTCCTTTGGGCTACTCCGACCATAAACATATTTCTACTACCTGTCCTTTCTCTATTCAACTAGTTTTCCAGAACCCCTTGCACAGTTTCTTCCTCTGACCAATGACACAGTGCATCCACGTATTGAGTATTGTTTGCATGTGTGGGGAGGATCCTCTCACACAGCACTTATCGACATAGTTGGAGAGAATTTTGTTTGTCTGATTAACTCACGTCCACTCACTGACTCTTTGCAATCTCTCTCTCTTCGCCGCAGTGTTGCATCTCTCTCGCTATTCTACCGCAATTACAATAATCAATATTCCTCAGAGCTGTCTCAGTGTATACCACCTCCTCTACGTAGAGATGTAGCACCTGTCTTGCAACACAATATCATCCCTATTCTGTGCAACTCTCCAATCCAAGAGTGAAACGATATTCCCAAACCTTATTCCATTTAACAGCTAGGCTCTGGAACTCTCTCCCTGAATCCATCTTCCCCTCATTTGTCCAGGCATTTTGGCTCGAACATTCCTTGATGTTGGCCCTATCACTTTCAACTGGGGAGGCACTCGTTACAGGCAGTTCTGCCTTTTGTCTCCCTCATCCACATAGAAAAAACAAATGCAAATACATACATGCAGTACATACAGTTATGGTGATAGATTGAGAAAGATGGTGTAACAATTTAACAAAAGCCATTTTTCCGTCAATTTTTATGGGCAATTGCTGTTAGACAGCTTCAAAATTTGAGTGTCGTGAGAATTAAGGGGAGGTTATCAGTTTGCTTCCTAGACCCCATCAAAGGTTTAGAAAAATATCACCAATACCACTTTCGACTGGGACATTTTTCTATCGAAAAATGTCCCGGTCAAAGCCTGTTCCTCCTAAATTGCAGGCTTCCTATACCTCGCCAGGAAAAAAATTGACACCTAAATGGCACGAAAGGTCTTTAAATTGACAGAAATTGTGGGAAATATATTAAAATTGCCAAACTAACAGGGCGAACGTCTTAACACCTCATTGGCGGGCTAGGCGGTCTAGCGGACCGTAGCGCCCAGCGGGGTGTTTTTACCCTAAATAGGGTTGGTTACGTGATCATTTTCATGCCTAAATAAGACCCAGAGCGTAAAAAGTATCTATCCCTGAAAGGGCGTAAACAGAGCTTTCCAATGACACCCGAACCATCCTTGTACGACCGCTGGTTCTCTTGCAACGATCGTGCAACACGAGTGCAAAAACCCTGTAATTAGGTAATTTCCCTACATAATTCCCTGTGTAGCGAGTGAGAGAGGGGAGGGAAGGGTGGGAGTCACCTCAGTTGGTCCACCGCGGTGGTCGTGAGCGGTCATACAGTTGCTAGGCTCCTCACACCGCTCAGCTCTCTCTCTCAGCAACATTACGTGCTGAAATTGGCGCACGACATAAGTTGTGAACCGCCACTTAGTCCAAATTTATTTCACACGACATAAGTTGCGCGCCGACAGTTAGGGGTTAATATCTCAACATTAATGGGGCTAAACATGAGGGAGAAAGGCGTCTAGAAAATATCCATTAAATGGAGATTTCCCCTACAAACATAATCTTCCTTCAATCTAGTTGTCTAATCCAAAGCGACGAAAGAGCATTAAAGAGTACGAACAAACAAACTTGCTTATTGAAAATTGCCGGAAAATGCGCAACGTGTGACACAGCCTTAAGGGGAAGGATGTTGCTTTTTCTGGACTACCTTCTCCCTCATGTTTAGCATAATTAGGTTTGAGATTTTAAGATGCTCGTTCAGTTAGTTTGGCGATTTTTGAGACTTTTCACCTTTTTACTCGTCGCCCCCTTCCAAAAAACTATGACCTACTCTTCAACAACATACAAATTAACCCTTCATCTTCTAATACTTTTGGTGTCTCTCTTACTTCTGATCTCTCTTGGAAAGATCATATTACCACTCTTGGTAAAACAGCTTCCCAGAAGCTGGGTGTACTCAACCACCTCCGGTTTTTGTTTGTATCCCTGCGCAACTTCTTGCTCTGTACAGGGGCACAATGCGTCCATGCATTGAGTATTGTTCACACGTGTAGGGAGGATATATCCACACAGCACTTCTAGACAAAGTGGAAGGGAAGGCCTTCATTCTCAATGACTCACGTCACTTCACCAATTATCTGCAGTCGTTTTCTCTCCGTTGCAATGTTGCATCTCTCTCACTATTATACCGCTATTACAATGGTCAGTGTTCCTAAGAGCTCTCTCAGTGTATACCACCCCCTCTTCGTAGAGCACGTAGCACCTGTCTTGCAACACAATCCCACCCCTACTCTGTGCAACTCTCCAACCCAAGAGTGAAACGTTATGCGCAATTGTTCTTCTATTCAACAGCTGAGCTCTGAAACTCTCTCCCAGAATCAGTCTTACCCTCTTCTTATGACTTAAACTGCTTCAAACTCTGTGTGTCCAGGCAATTTGTCTCGAACGTCCCTTGATTTTGGCCCTGTCACTCTTTCAACTCTGGGGGAGGCACTCGCTACAGGCAGTTCTGCCTTTTGTCTCCCTCTCTCACATAGAAATATAAATATTTGTCAATATTAAAACCTTTTGTGCTATTTAGGTGTATTTTTGTTTTGGCGAGCGACAGTGAGCCTGTAATTATAGTAGAAACTACCGAAAGATGTACACATATATCTTGAAAGCAGGTCTAGGGTTTATTTTTTTAAATTTTGATGGAGGTCTAGCGAAGAAAGTAGAACATAAAGGTAATAAATAAATATAGACTAAAAAAAAAAAAAAAAATACTATCCCTTAAGTATTTCAGTATTCTAGCTAATTTATTTATTTATTATTATTGTTTTTTTCCCGCTGAACACAAATTCTCCTGAAATGAAGACTGGCATTCGTTCGGCCAAAACTGAAATTCAATTATACATAGGGCGAAAGTCTTTTAATCGCCAATGTTATGGGGGGAACAAGGTCTTCCAGAAAGAACGGTCTTGGATAACAAAGGATTAGATCGGAGTATATATAAATATCTAAGTAAAAACGATATACTTATTAAATATTAGCACAAAATATAATGCTGTTTTATTTCGATTTGACAAATTATGTTTCATATATAATTATGGAAATGGTTTCGCCATATTTTTATAATTAATGTGTAGATCAGCTGGAAAAAGATGGTGATAAAGCAATTTACATAGAAACATAATTTATATTCTGTATTAGGGCTGTAAATTAGTGACAAAATGTATATTATATAGCTGATGATATAATATAAATGGCTTATTTTCCGATATGACAATACAAGGTTTTTGCGATCTGTATGTCTCTCTCTCTCTCTTTTTGTGTTCTCTCTCTCTCTCTCTCTCTCTCTCTCTCTCTCTCTCTCTCTCTCTCTCTCTCTCTCTCTCTTTATGTAGCCAGTATATGCAGGGCGTCCCGAAATAGGCATACCAAACTTCAGGATATGATTATATAGATGATGCTAAGCATAAAATGTTCTATACGAACAATTCTAAATCTCAACCGTTTAAGAGGCATTAAAGGTTTCATATAGTGTCTTTCATTGTATTGCTGTAATGAACTCTTCCATGTCAACTAGTTTCCAGCAGGTCCAAAGTGAGCTACTATACCTATATAATATATATATATATGTATAGGCTGAAAGCAGTAACAAGAAATAGGGTGATCACCATGGAAGTAAAGAAGTCCTTGCAAGATAGTGTGGTAATCCCGACATTGACATGCGGAAGCGAAGCATGGACGTTGTTGGAGAGACACAAACCAAGAGTGAGAGGGGTGGATATGAGTTACTTGAGAAGTGTGTGCGAAGTTACATGGATGGATAGACAGACGAATGAGCGGAGGTGTGGATGTAGATGTGCTGGAAAGTGTGAAAAGGAACACCTTGAGATGGTTCACGATAATGATAATGACTAAGAGAGTGTATAAGATTGAAGTGGAAGGACAAAAAGGGAGAGGTAAACTGAGAGAGTAGTGGAACGATGAAGTTAAGAAGTATATGCATGAAAGCGGTGCTACATGGGAGGAGGGGCGTTAACTGACCGGGGACAGAGATGCATGAGGGTGATTCGTTCGTGGCCACCCTTTCGAGAATCATGGGGCCCGGCAATAGATAGATAGATAGACGTCGCAGGCGTACACCTCTCTCGTCTTTTACTTTCAAAAGATAACTCTATTGTTTACATATATACTGTATGTAAATATAAATAAATACTTTCATGTATAAACTATGGAAGCATTATGAAGATATTGGAAAGTGGCTTTGCACATCTCGTAGCATCCAACAGGCCAGCCTATTTATAATTATTACCGTAGTCGAGTGAAATCAACATATAAAGTAGACGTTTCTCCAGCAAGTAACCTTAACTTAAGGGGGTAGTGCATGTGTTTGGTCTATGTATATATCTATTAATAGAGTTTCTCGCTACACCTCCATCAAACTTAAATATACCCCCACCCCCCTAAACCCCATTTCAAGATAAATTTGTACATTTTTCGGTAAACAAATTATCCCGGCCGAAGGCCGGTTCCTTCGAAAAGTTACAGATTCGCTATCGCTCATAACAGGAACGACGAAAGGTCTAAATATTTACAACAAAAATGGGGCAAAAGCTCTCAACATTGGCCAATTAATGGAACGAACGTCCTACACTCACAAAATTAATATGCTAAACATGAGGGAGAAGGGGGCCCAGAAAAATGCGACTACCTCCTCCATAAATCGCTCACAAAGTTACAATAATTCTTATTACATCGTAAGCCTATGGCATGGTCGGCAGTGCGTCGATAGTACGTATGTCTGCCGATGGAAGACCCTTCCATTTCGGCAGTTCGATCCCAGGCCGTAATTTCACGAGTTAGGACGCTCAGTCTAGCGATTCTTGGCAAATATCCAGTTAAGGGGAGGTTTTTAGTTTGTTCACTAGACCTCCATCAAGCTTAAAATTAAACCCTCTACACCCCTTTCAAGATAAATTTGTACATTTTTCGGCCGAAGGCCGGTTCCTCTTCAATTACAAGCTCGCTAACAACACCTAAATGGCATGAAAGGTCTTAACATTGACATAAATGGGCGACAGTTATTATAAATCGCCAAACTAATAGGGCGAACGTCTTAAAATGTCAAAAGCAATGGGGCTAAACGTGAGGAAATAAGGGGTACAGAAAAAAATGCCTCAAGTGGAGATCTGCCTTTAAGTCCCTGTAAACAAGGGAACACCTTATTTAGCCCTGTTAATCATGGGGTCTACGGCGCTAAACACTTCATTATCTCAAACTACATCTAGGCTAAGTAAGGCTGACAATTTGTAGCCTTCTCCATTTCGCGATCTCGGCTTACGAGTTTCAGGCTCTAAGGAAGTTAGACCCATAAACATAATTTAGAGCGAAACGATATACCCAATCTTTCTTCTATTCAACAGCTGAGCTCTGGAACTTTCCCTGAATCCATTTCTCCTTATCCTATGACTAAAGGTGCTTCAAACTCCGTGTGTCTAGGCATTTTGGCTCGAACATTCCTTTATTTTGGTCCTGTCACTCTTTCAACTCTGGGTGAGGCACTCGTCACAAGCAATACTGCATGTTGTCTCCCTCATTCACATATAAAACAAAAAATACAACAAAGATTAGAGATTTTGATATATAGACAGTTTACTGAATTTGATTAAATGTAGTTCTATAAGCATTTTGACCATAATTTGATTTAATGTAGTTCTATAAGCATTTTGACCGTAATTTAGCTTATATTTCTACTAAATATCAATGTCTACATCTCCAACTTAATATAGCCCGAAACTCGCAAATGGTTAATTGAACAGGATATAATGAGTAACATATTAAAAAGAAAACCGGCCTCGTATCTTAAAGAGATGAACTCTCCTAAAACTCAGGCTGCCACTCCCTCACACACATACCCATTGAACCGTGATGGAGATGGGAAATGGTGCGAGTTGTAAAGATGCCGCGGCCTCAGTTAAGGAGTATACGATATAGTAACCCCATATAAACCTCTTATGTACCAGCGACGTCTTTTTATTCTATATTAGCTATATGTAGACAATTTTGTTCAGTTTAAGATGGGTGTGTTGTAGTAAAATGGGTTAAGATATTGTTCGAAGCCTGGTAATTGCTGGAGGCCCTTTTAGACCTGAATAACATTGTCTAACAGTAGCCAACATAACATTTAACAGACGTCGCCGGTACATAAAGGGTTAAGCGGATGACACACAAGCAGTTTAGCGGTGGGTGTATCGGAGTCACGGTAGCTGAGTCAAAACAGTAGCCATAACATAACCCGTTCAGTACCGGTGACGTCCTTATAACTTTATTTTGGTTACTGTTAGACGGTTTTATTCAGTTTAAAAAGAGTTTAGCTTAGAACTATCTCACGTATCCCTTTCTACTACCACAGATACTTCTTAAACTGCACGAAATCCATCTAAATATAGCTAGAATCAAATTAAAAAGCCGTCATCGGTACAGAAGGGGTTAATCTGTTGTTTTCGGTTTTAGCGACCCTGAAAACATTATGTCCACCTATGTTAATAATTCCAGTTGATTGGCGGTTGTGGTCGTGTAAAATGTCTCGTCTTATATTAATTATTAATTATCAACCCCTTCTGTACCGGTGACGTCCTTTTCTATTATGTTCTGACAACTATTAGACGATTTTAATCAGCTTAAGAAGGTGGTATGCCCATTAAAAGGCCACAGCCTATCGCAATCAATCGTTTTAGCTACCATTATCAGCAAAGAGAGAAATGTGTGCAGAGAGTCGGTGAGTGGACAGAGGTCAATGAGACGAAAGTCTTTCTTTTCTACTTTGTCTAGAAGTATAGGTAGATTATATACTAAAGAAAGTCGTTGTACTGGTGGTGAGGGGTTAATCTAGACTGCCAGTGAGGCATAGAGACAGATTGTATGTTGCAAATACGGAGTAAGGCTCCGATACATGTACTGGTGGTGAGGGGATAATCTAGACTGCTAGTGAGGCATAGACACAGATTGTATGTGGCAATTTTTTTTTTTTTTTTTTTTTTTTTTTTTTTTTTAAAGAGACAATGAACGGAGGAAGGAAAAACACAGATAAAACAAAAAGGTCCATGTGCCTAAAGGCATCCTCCATTCATAAAATGTTTGTAACAACTGGATTTAAACATTTGTAGATTGTAAGTTTGTGGAAAGCAATTCGAGGGAAGTGAATTCCAAAGAGTAGTAGCTCTGGGGATAAATGAATTCTGATAAGCAGAAGTTCTGCATTGTGGAGGAGAAAGTGTAAATTCATGGGCGCTCTCAGCTGCCCTAGTTCTACGGGGAAAGATGTGGAGAGGCGGCACAATTGAAGCAAGTTCCTCGGAACAATTGCTGTGAAAATATCTGTAGAATAATGCAAGGGATGCAACGTTTCTTCGTATGGATAATGTAGGAAGGTCCTGTGTGATTGCAGGGTTATTGATTAATCTAATAGCTTTATTTTGAATTTTGTCCAACTGCCTCAATGCAACCACTCCACTTCCACCCCACAGAGGTGAACAGTAATCCATCTGAGAACGCTCATGACTTTTATATATCACGGCCAACTGCTCGTCAGTGAAGAATTCTCGAACTCTGTACAGGAGTCCCAGTTTTTTAGAGGCATTCTTAGCAATGCTT
The DNA here is from genome assembly GCA_032716605.1 of Paralithodes platypus. NCBI lineage: Eukaryota > Metazoa > Arthropoda > Malacostraca > Decapoda > Lithodidae > Paralithodes > Paralithodes platypus. The sequence goes on along the minus strand of CM064580.1, from coordinate 12,806,458 downwards.
CTAACATAATGTGTCCAGCTCAAGTTAGTAGTTAATGTTACACCGAGAATGTCAATACTAGGGGAAGTGGGAATATTTACATCATTAAAAAATATATGGGAGTCAGTGAGATTCTGTCGGTTAGAAAATTGAATGTACTTGGTTTTCTGTGCATTAAAGGAAACTAGATTCTTTTGTCCCCATCCATTAATTCTAGAAAGGTCCTGGTTCAGAGAAATTGCAGTGTTTATTTTTGAATTTATAAGATCGGGTTGGGTGAAAGAATTGGTAAATGTGAAGGAACTGTGGAGTGTTGAGTCATCTGCGTAGGAATGTATTGGATTATGAGTGGTAGATATGAGATCATTGATATGAATGAGGAACAGAATTGGGGCCAAAACTGATCCCTGGGGAACACCAGCATTTATTGAGTGAAATTGAGAATAAAGGCCATCTACCATTACACGTATTTTTCTGTTATGAAGATAAGAAGAAATTAGTGGAACTAATGATGCAAGGCCGTAGTGTGACATCTTCGACAATAAGGATTGATGCCAGACTCTAGCAAATGCCTTTGATATATCCAGTGCTATTGTATGTGTTTCACCATGTTGGTCTGTAGCTTGGTTGATTTGATGCGTAAGAAGGCAAAGCATGTCTGCAGTTGATCGACATCGTCTAAAACCATATTGCCTATCACTGATTAATTTATTATTCTCAAGATGCTTAATTATGTGATTATTTAATATAATTTCAAAGACTTTACCAAGAGTGGAAGTTATAGCTATTGGTCTGTAGTTTGATGGATCTGAAGAGGCACCTTTTTTAGGAACTGGATGGATGTTTGCTTCTTTCCAGGGTACTGGGAAGCATGAGGTATGAGTGCACAGACGGAAAAATTTTGCCAATACAGGAGCTAGCACCAAGGAGCAATTCTTAAGTACTATTGGAGGAATTTCATCTGGACCAGGAGCCTTATCTACCGAGAGATTCTGCAAAATAGTTTTGACATGTCTGGTGTGGATCTTAAGTGAGGGAATTTCAGGCGAATTAAAATTAAGTACAGGGACATCTTGATTTATTTCATCTAAGGTTGAGTTGGTGGAGAAAATATCCGCAAGAAGGTTAGCTTTACCTCGTGGGTCACTTACAAGATTGCCAGTCGGAGATTTTAATGGTGGAATGGATGAAGCAGTAGTGAAGTTGGATTTAAATGAGTTAAGAGTAGACCAAAATATTTTGTTATCATTTGGATTATTTAGAAGTTTATTTGCCTGCTTGTGGAGAAAGTTTGATTTAGTTAGGTTTAATACAGTTTTGGCATGATTTCTGATGTTTCTAAAGTAATTAAAGGCTTCATGTGTTTTTGATCTTGTGTATGCATTGTAGGCTATTGCTTTTTGTTCAGTTACTCTAGCACAATTATGGTCAAACCATTTAGGTGAATTAGATCTTTTACTGTACTTTTGATGAGGAATAAAAGTTTCCATTCCAATTTTTACAAAATCTTGTATGTGGCTCAAGGTGGAGTGTGCATCATTAGAAAAGAAAGAGGTCCAGGAATATCAATAAAGAAACCTTGAAGACCCTCCCAGTCTGCCCTATCGTAATACCATTTAGTCACCAACACAGGTTCAGAGTGGGAAGGTGTGGTAGGTGATAGACAGGTGACCTGTATCAGACAGTGATCAGAAGATCCAAGCGGGGACCTCACTGTAACATCATAATTTTCTGAATTGGTTGTTAAAAATAAGTCCAGTAGGTGGGAATTATGATTAGGATTATCTGGTACACGGGTGGGTTGGTTGACTAGTTGAGTGAGATTAAATGAGTCTGCAAATAGCTCACATTCAAGACCAGCATCATCAGTCCTGGCTGAATGAGTGAGCCATTCAACATTATGGACATTAAAATCACCCAACACAGTGATTTCAGAAGAAGCATTTAAGTTGAGGACACTGAGTTGTGAGGACAGAGAATCAAAAAGACTTTGCTCTGGAGGAGTATTTGGGGAACGGTAGATGCAACATATGTATTTAAATTTACCAGCAGAAATTAATTTGTATATAGAATAATCAAAATAGGGACAATTGAAACTAGTAACCTCCTCCAGGGCAATTTCAGATTTTGCGAAGCAACATACACCTCCTTTAGGTCTGAAATTTTGGAGCAGTTGATAACCTGGAAAATTAAATCTAGACGTGTCAGATGTGGATGTTACTTGAGTCTCTGTCAAAAAAAGGAGAGTAGGGAATTCTGCTTGAAGAAATTGGTGTACAGAATTGATGTTAGAGTGAAGTCCCCTTATATTGCTAAAGAAAAAGCTGCACCGACGAGCAGCTTTGGGACGTTGCAATGCTCTTGACACAGTCGCATGATGACGACCGGGAGGGCCCTGTGTCAATGACCCAACCCTGCCGGGGGTGGATATCCGAGGGACCACCAGGTTTGCTCTTAACAATTGTACTGCCATGTTTATTGGGTAAGGTGTATGGTGTTACATGTATGATATGTAGTGGGAAGAGTAGTGTTTTATGGATAGAGGATAGCAATGTAGGGCAATGTCGTGAAGTTGGATGTGTATGTTATATAAAGAGGGTTTTCCTGATACCCCTGATGTGTGAGGCAGAAAGATATGTATCCAGCTACCAAGGCCTGGGAGAGAAAATGGAATTCAGGCTATTCCCTGAGTCTCCCGAAACCTTGGCGGTAGTACTTCCCTGGGCGGGGCTGCCTACCCCTACTACCTACAATATACGGAGTAAGGCTCCGATACATGTACTGGAGGTGAGGGGATAATCTAGACTGCCAGTGAGGCATAGAGACAACTTTTATGTTGCAAATACGGAGTAAGGCTCCGATACATGTACTGGTGGTGAGGGGATAATCTAGACTGCTAGTGAGGCATAGACACAGATTGTATGTGGCAAATACGAAGTAAGGCTCCGATACATGTACTGGTGGTGAGGGGATAATCTAGACTGCTAGTGAGGCATAGACACAGACTGTATGTGGCAAATACGGAGTAAGGCTCCGATACATGTACTGGTGGTGAGGGGTTAATCTAGGCTGCGGGTGAGGCATAGAGACAGGTTGTATGTTTCAAATACGGAGTAAGGCTCCGATACATATACTGGTGGTGAGGGGATAATCTAGACTGCTAGTGAGGCATAGAGACAGATTGTATGTTGCAAATACGGAGTAAGGCTCCGATACATGTACTGGTGGTGAGGGGATAATCTAGACTGCTAGTGAGGCATAGAGACAGATTGTATGTTGCAAATACGGAGTAAGGTTCCGATACATGTACTGGTGGTGAGGGGATAATCTAGACTGCTAGTGAGGCATAGAGACAGATTGTATGTTGCAAATACGGAGTAAGGCTCCGATACATGTACTGGTGGTGAGGGGATAATCTAGACTGCTAGTGAGGCATACAGACAGATTGTATGTTGCAAATACGGAGTAAGGCTCCGATACATGTACTGGTGGTGAGGGGATAATCTAGACTGCTAGTGAGGCATAGAGACAGATTGTATGTTGCAAATACGGAGTAAGGCTCCGATACATGTACTGGTGGTGAGGGGATAATCTAGACTGCTAGTGAGGCATAGAGACAGATTGTATGTTGCAAATACTGAGTAAGGCTCCGATACATGTACTGGTGGTGAAGGGATAATCTAGACTGCTAGTGAGGCATAGAGACAGATTGTATGTTGCAAATACGGAGTAAGGCTCCGATACATGTACTGGTGGTGAGGCGATAATCTAGACTGCTAGTGAGGCATAGAGACAGATTGTATGTTGCAAATACGGAGTAAGGCTCCGATACATGTACTGGTGGTGAGGGGATAATCTAGGCTGCGGGTGAGGCATAGACACAGATTGTATGTTGCAAATACGGAGTAAGGCTCCGATACATACACTGGTGGTGAGGGGATAATCTAGACTGCTAGTGAGGCATAGAGACAGATTGTATGTTGCAAATACGGAGTAAGGCTCCGATACATGTACTGGTGGTAAAGGGATAATGTAGACTGCTAGTGAGGCATAGAGACAGATTGTATGTTGCAAATACTGAGTAAGGCTCCGATACATATACTGGTGGTGAGGGGATAATCTAGACTGCAAGTGAGGCATAGAGACAGATTGTATGTTGCAAATACGGAGTAAGGGTCCGATACATGTACTGGTGGTGAGGGGATAATCTAGACTGCTAGTGAGGCATAGAGACAGATTGTATGTTACAAATGCGGAGTAAGGCTCCGATACATGTACTGGTGGTGAGGGGATAATCTAGACTGCTAGTGAGGCATAGAGACAGATTGTAAGTTGCAATTACGGAGTAAGGCTCCGATACATGTACTGGTGGTGAGGGGATAATCTAGACTGCTAGTGAGGCATACAGACAGATTGTATGTTGCAAATACGGAGTAAGGCTCCGATACATGTACTGGTGGTGAGGGGATAATCTAGACTGCTAGTGAGGCATAGAGACAGATTGTATGTTGCAAATACGGAGTAAGGCTCCGATACATGTACTGGTGGTGAGGGGATAATCTAGACTGCTAGTGAGGCATAGAGACAGATTGTATGTTGCAAATAAGGAGTAAGGCTCCGATACATGTAATTGTGGTGAGGGGATAATCTAGACTGCTAGTGAGGCATACAGACAGATTGTATGTTGCAAATACGGAGTAAGGCTCAGATACATGTACTGGTGGTGAGGGGATAATCTAGACTGCTAGTGAGGCATAGAGACAGATTGTATATTGTAAATACTGAGTAAGGCTCCGATACATGTACTGGTGGTGAGGGGATAATCTAGACTGCTAGTGAGGCATAGAGACAGATTGTATGTTGCAAATACGGAGTAAGGCTCCGATACATGTACTGGTGGTGAGGGGATAATCTAGACTGCTAGTGAGGCATAGAGACAGATTGTATGTGGCAAATACGGAGTAAGGCTCCGATACATATACTGGTGGTGAGGGGATAATCTAGGCTGCGGGTGAGGCATAGACACAGATTGTATGTTGCAAATACGGAGTAAGGCTCCGATACATATACTGGTGGTGAGGGGATAATCTAGACTGCTAGTGAGGCATAGAGACAGATTGTATGTTGCAAATACGGAGTAAGGCTCCGATACATGTACTGGTGGTGAGGGGATAATCTAGACTGCTAGTGAGGCATAGAGACAGATTGTATGTTGCAAATACGGAGTAAGGCTCCGATACATGTACTGGTGGTGAGGGGATAATCTAGACTGCTAGTGAGGCATAGAGACAGATTGTATGTTGCAAATACGGAGTAAGGCTCCGATACATGTACTGGTGGTGAGGGGATAATCTAGACTGCTAGTGAGGCATAGAGACAGATTGTATGTTGCAAATACGGAGTAAGGCTCCGATACATGTAGCCGATAAACTTGCTTGTGTGACGCCGGTTTAAGGGGAAGCTTTTTTTTTCTGGACCCCCTTCTCCCTTATGTTTAGCTCCATTAGTTTTGAAATGGTAAGATGTTCGCCCCATTAGATTGGTGATTTCAAGACCACACCCTTCCTTTCCTCCCAATTCGGCCCACTTACTGTAGGGTCTTGGTAAAACATAGAAATAAATATATACAAATAAAACGAAATAGAAAAATACATAGATATAAATCACCGAATACTAAGGTTAAAGGAGAGTCTGGGTCGCCTACCCCCCCCCCCCCAACCCCCCACCTTTTTTGCCCTTCGCCTGCTCCTCAGAAAATTTTATATATAATATTTTGCCAGGACTCTGAACCCGAGTGCCGGGTCCGTTTGGTGGGAAGGGAACCATGAAATATGATCTGGATGTTACGAGATAGGCTGTTGGGTTAAACCTTTCATGCACGTGTGGACGCAGGGGTTGTCGTTTACCATTCAGAAATAAAATTGGCGTAAGCACCAACAAAATGTTTGATACATATTCCATAACGAAGGCTGAACAATCACTGTTTTAGACATTGTCTTGGTGTTTACGACCATCTGCCGCCGAACGCCTTAGATGCTTCCCGTGTTACCTCTACAAAATAAGTTTTCTTCCCACAGCTCACTCAAAGACAACAGCATAGGTTGGAATAACTAAACTAAAGGTTTATAAGCACCTCTGATGGTCACAAAGGCTTTTAAGTAGCCCAGAAATGGAGCAATTCGCGTCCTGTGCGTGAAAGGGTTTAAGGCAGATTATCCGGGTCACAGAAGTTAAGGGGGTAGTGCTTGTCTTTTTGGTGCATATATATACTATTTATTTTATGTTTTATTTCATTCGCTAGACCTCTCTCAAACTTTAAAAACACGCCCTAGAACCCCTTCCAAGATCAAATTGTAAATTTGTTGGTAGAAAAATGTCCCGGCCGAATGCCAGTTATCCTAAAGATTACAGGCTCGATATCGCTCGCCAGGAAAAAAATTGACACCTAAATATCATGAACGGTTTTAGTATTGACAGGGAAATGGGGCATCAAGTCTTAAAATTGCCAAACTAATGCGCCGAACGTCTTAAAATCTAAAAACCAATGGGACTAAATATGAGGGAGACGGGGGGCCAGAAAAAACTAGCCCCTCTACTCTTGAAGGCCGATTCACACTAGTCATCATGGCACCATCACATCACGTCACGTCACCGCTCCATCAAAATGTCGTACATGTAAACGACTGGACCTGTTCACACCAAACGTTACATCACCATCACGGACACAACACGTATCTGTTTCATCACGTCACGGTTTCTCGGGAAAAATATTTTGATGTGACGTGGTGGTGCTTCAGAAGTGGCAACCTATGAGGCGCCATACCTGCTCGGTGGTTGATCACGGACTGGGAGGTATCATGATCAATGGTGTGAATACACGGCACGGTTAACGGAACGGTGAAGTGACGTGATGTGATGGTGCCGTGATAAATAGTGTGAATCGGTCTTACAGCACCATCACGTCACATCAAAATATTCTTCCCTAGAAACCGTGACGTGATGAAACGGATACGTGCCGTGTCCGTGATGCTGACGTGACATTTGGTGTGAACAGGTTCATTCGATTACATGTAAGAAATGTTGACGGAACGGTGATGTGACGTGATGTGATGGTGCCGATTTTATTCAGCTTAGGAAGGACATCTACCATTTAAAAGGCTACAAACTACCTCAATTCCTCCTTTTAGCTACCATATATCCTTCCTAAGCTTCATGAAATAATTTAAAAGCAGCTGAAATCCAATAAACAAGACGCCTTTGGCGCAGAAACAGCTAAGGCAGATTATCTGTGTCACAGAAGTAAAAGGAATTGGAGATAATGCGTTTGGTGTAGGTCTAGTTGTGAGTTCTTAAGGGGAGATGGATCGTTTTTTCTAGACCCCCTTCTCCCTTATGTTTAGCCCCATTAGTTTTCAGATGTTAAGATGTTTGCCTCATTAGTTTGTCGATGTTAAGACCTTTCACCCCATTTCGTTGTCAATTTCAAGACCTTTCACGCCACTTGATTGACCGTCGCATTCACCCACCAAATGTTCGTGTGAAGTTTGGTGAAAATCCGTCGAACGGTCTAGGAGAAGTTTCCGGACAGCTAGACTGACATACAGACAAACTGTCAGACATGCATTTAGGGCGGCATTAACCACTATATGAAGGGGCGATACCACTATGATAAAGAGAAATGCGAGAGGTAGATGTTGCTTTCTTGATAGATGGAATCCGACTGATGATCCTACACCCGGGACCTACCAGGACGGCCAAAAGATGGCACTACTTTTTTTTTTTTTTTTTTTTTTTTTTTTTGTCTATGTGAGTGAGGGATACAAAAGGCAGAACTGCCTGTGTCGTGTGCTTCCCACAGAGTTGAAAAAGTGACAGAGCTAAAATCAAGGGACGTTCGAGGCTCGAGCCAAAATGTCTGGACACACCGAGTTTAAAGCAATTTAAGTCATAGGACGAGGGAAAGACTGATTCTAGGAGAGAGTTCCTGAGCTCAGCAGTTGAATAGAAGAAAGTCTGCAAATAACATTTCACTCTTGGGTTGGAGAGTTGCACAGAGTAGGGGTGTGATTGTGTTGCAAGACAGGTATTACGTACTCTACGTAGAGGAGGTGGTATACACTGAGGAAGGTCTGAGGAACATGGATTATTAAAGTAGCGATAGAATAGCAAGAGGGATGCAACATTGCGGTGAAGAGTACAAAGGAGTCCAAAGGAAATCAAGCAACAACAGATCTAGTGACCCTCCAAAACACTGAGGATCAAGTGTCCAAACAGTGGTTCAGAGTCGGTAAGGGAACATTGGAAAGGGAATTACTGCCCTGGAACTAATATCCGTGGCAGGATTTGGAAGTTAGTAGAGGACAGATGGGTTAGTAACTGAGGGGGGGATAAAATAAATGTATTCATTTACAAACGCAGTCAGTCGCGGGTTTGATGCGAGATATTTGTCTAGGCGGAGTTTAAGTGAATCAACGGTGATGCAGTCTATAATGTTTCGGGGAAGCCCATTCCACAAGTTGACAACTCGATTGAAGAAGAAATTCTTAGATTCGTGCGAGTTAAAAGATTTGCCAATAATTTTGCAACCGTTTCCCCGCGTGTAATTAAATTGGTCGATATTGAAGTACTTACTACAGTTCATATTGTCGATGCCTTTGATGATTTTGAACACTTGAATTAAGTCACCTCTTAATCTGCGCTGGGTTAAAGGAAATAGATTTAATTCTCTAAGACGCTCTTCGTATGGTTTGTTCTTTAGGCTAGGTATCATTTTGGTAACTTTACGTTGAACTCGTTCTAGCTTGTTTATATCTTTTTGGTAATAAGGGCACCAGGATTGAACGCAGTATTCCAGAAGAGGGCGGACTAAGGAATTGTAAAGGGTTAGGATAACTTCTTTGGATTTATGCTTAAATGACCTGCCTATAAAGCCAATTATTTTGTTTGCCTTCTTAACAACTTCTGAACATTGTTGACTCGGTTTTAGATTCCTCGATATTGTTACTCCCAGATCGGTTTCTCTGTTTACATTCTTAAGCTGAGTGCCATTCATCGAATAGTTTGCTTTCTCATTTAGGTATCCGATATGTAGTACTTTACATTTATCCGCATTGAAACTCATTTGCCAAATTTGGGCCCAACATGACAATTTATCTAGATTGTGTTGCATATCGTCAACTTGTTCTTTTGAGAGTACGCTATTTGCAATTTTTGTATCGTCAGCAAATTTTGAGATTGTACAGGTGAGACCCTCATCTATGTCATTGATGTAAATTAGAAAGATAATTGGTCCTAGTACCGATCCCTGGGGTACCCCGCTACTTACATTGGTCCATTTAGATGCCATACCGTTTATGACTACTCTTTGCTTTCTGTTGCTGAGCCAATTTTCTATCCATTTCAACACACCGTCTTGTATTCCATGCGCTTTTAGTTTTAGCAGTAAATGTTTGTGGGGAACTTTGTCAAAGGCCTTTTGAAAATCAAGGTATATAATATCTCCAGCTTTATTCTCATCGTAGAGGTTGAGGATATCGTGGAAGAAGTCTAAGAGGTTTGTTAAACAGGAACGTTTTTTACGAAAGCCGTGTTGAGTATCTTTAAGTATGTTATTTTCCTCTAAGTGATTTACGAGTCTGTCTCGTATGACCGTTTCTAGCATTTTACATACAACTGACGTTAAGCTAATTGGACGATAGTTACTGGGTAGGGATTTGCTGCCTTTTCTGAATATCGGTGTTACGTTGGCTAGGTTCCACTGATCAGGCATAGTTCCAGACTGCAAGGATTTATTGAATAGTAATGTCAGTGGTTTGGAGAGCTCATCCTTAGCTTCCTTTAGAACTCTAGGCGAGATTGTATCAGGTCCAGGCGTTTTATTTACCTTGAGTTTATCTAAACAATTCAATACGTCTCTCTCTGTAACGGTGATATTGCTTAGAACATCTGAATTATCAATCTGAATCGACGATGGTGTAGGGATATCACTGAGGTCTTCTGTTGTAAAAACTGATGCAAAGAAGGTATTGAGGGCATTACTCATTTGTACTTCGTCTTTGGTGTATTCTCCATTTTCATCGACTAACGGTCCAACAGTTGAAGTAACTACTTTTTTCTTTCTGATATAACTATAGAATTCTTTCGGGTTTGTTTTACTTTGATTCGCAATATGTAACTCTAGGGTCTTTTTACTTTGCTTAATTAACTTTTTGGCTTTGCGTCGTAGCTCTACAAATTTCACCCGTTCTTCGTCATTTTGTGAGGATTTTAATCTATCATTAGCAAATTGTTTAGCAAGCAGGCAGTTTGAAATATCTTTATTCCACCATTTGGGCTTATTATTATGGCCTGGACGCCGTATTTTCGTATTTTCGATGGTATGCTGTCTTGCACTGCTTTTAGGTAAGTGATTTTGAATAACTTCCAAGATGTATTTATGTCGTTATTGTTAATTAAAAAGCTCCAGTCAGTTTCTTTAACCCTTCCTACCCGGGCTACCTTAGGTAAGGACAGCTCGGCAGAAGGTCAGCTACCCGGCCGTCCTTACCTAAGACGGCAGCTTAATAGCCTAATTAAGCTTGGTCTGAACGCCGTGCGTACGACGTATGTCAACAAACCCAAGCGTTGCGTCACCGCACCTCCGAAAACAAGAAGGAGAAGACTCTTCAATGTTATTGTTCTGACGTCAGACGAAATTAGTGTCTGAAAAGCTCCCATATTGGCAACATCTCTGCAATATTTGCTCCACTGAAATCGTCATCACAACTGAACCAGTTGAATTACAGAGCTCCACTCAACGCCAAAATACAGATTGAAAACCGCACTACGATTATAGATGAGTGGGAAAGTTCTAGCAGTGAAAATAAACATAAATACGGTAGCCTAGGCCTAGACGTTTTTCAGCCATTTCGCCTGGGTACGGGCGACCGTCCTTAGGCAAGACAGGCCGGGTAGGAAGGGTTAAACATAAGTTTATGGAAGTTTGCTTTCTTGAAATTAGGGACTTTTTCGATGCTACTATTTGGTTCGTTACTAGTAAACTTTAAAGTGAAAATTATCGTACGATGGTCGCTGTTACTGAATTCATCACCAACATTCAAATTCTCTATCAATTCTTCTTTTGTTGCAAGTACAATGTCAAGAACGTTATTACCACGGGTCGGCATTCGAACAAATTGATAAAGCGAACTCTCTTGCAAGTTCGTATACAAGTCATGTCCGGAGTGTGAAGTAAGAGTATCGCCCCACTTGGTCACAGGTAAATTAAAGTCGCCAAAAATTACGGCATCTTGTGAGTTACTTACATCTGCAATTTGTTCGTAAATTTCTCAGTCAGTTTGCACTGATTGAGCTGGAGGTCTGTATATTAACGCAAGTATTATTTTTGTACCTTTATTATTCTTTATTAGCACAAAAGATGTGTCGACGTTCACAATTTGAGGTTTTGACAAGAGGGTAGGGTTAAGACTTTCTTTGAAATAAAGTAAAACACCACCTTCATTTCGATTTATTCGGCTTTTCTCAAACATTACGTCATAACCGGGAAGTGAATACTCTGCTAAAAAGTCTCTATCTTCTGTATTGAGCCAAGATTCTGTTATGCCAATCACATCATAATTTTCTGTAAACACTAGCTCCTCTAAATCTGAAAATGTATTGCGTATGCTACGAGCGTTTGCATAGAAAACCTTTAAATTTTGTATTTTAGAACTCACGGAACGCTCTTTAATAATATTTTTGGTTCTTGTCGAATCTACATTTATGTTCATGGCTGTCCTCGGTCCTCGCTGTCTTCGGTCCTTATCGCTGGTGGTCCTCGGTTGCCTCTGTTTTTTGCTTGGCGTTGGTTGATTTATGTCACTGCTGCTTCTTCTCGGATGGCATTTTTTGATCCATGGCTGCGGACTGCTTCGTGTAGGAGACGACCCATGCGTGCTGAACCCACAGGGTTTAGATGAGTGCCATCCTTGCGGAACAGAGTAAGCTGGTTGTAGAAATTGTCCCAGAGAGAGAGATTGCAGAGAGTTGGTGAGTGGGTGGGAGTTAATGATAAAGAAGGCTTTCCTTTCTACTTTGTTTAGGAGTGCGGTGTGAGAGGATCCTCCCCACACATGTGAACAATACTCAATAAAAGGATGCACTGTGCCCCTGTACAGAGTCAGAAGCTGCGCAGGGGTAAAGATCCCCTTGAGGCGGTTGAGCACACCCCGCTTCTGGGAGGCTGCCTTAGCAAGGCTGGTAATATGGCCCTTCCAAGTGAGAGCAGAAGAAAAAGAGACACCGAGAATATTGAGAGAATATGAAGGATTGATTTGTGTATTGTTGAATTGTGAGGCATAGTCCTCTGGGAGCTCTGAACGGGTAGTAAGATGAAGAAATTGGGTTTTGGAAGCATTAAGTACAACAAGGTTTGCTCTGCCCCAATTGGAAATAGTAGTTTGATCTGAAGATAAGTGTTGCATGACTTCATTACGTTTGCCCTTTGAGGGATTGCTGGCTGGGGCGTTCTGGAAAACTAATTGAGTAGTGCAAGGTAGAGTCGTCTGCGTATGAATGGATGAGACTGGAAGTACAGTTGAGAAGATCATTTATGAAAATTAGAAAGAGAATGGAAGATAGGACAGAGCCCTGAGGAACACCAGAGTTGATAGGATGAGGAAGAGAACGATGGCAGTCCACAACCGCTGCTATGGAAAGGCCGGAAAGGAAATTAGAGACAAAGGCACAGATGGAGGGATAGAAACCGAAGGAGGGTAGTTTAGATATTAAAGATTTGTGTCAAACTCTATCGAAGGCCTTCGATATGTCTAGTGCAATAGAAAAGGTCTCACCGAAGGCCCGAAAGGAGGATGACCAAGAGTTAGTAAGATATGAAAGAAGATCACCAGTAGAACGACCTTTCAGGAAGCAATAATGGCGATCTGAGAGTAGATTATGAGAAGAGAAATGCTTAAGAAGTTTGGAAGCAGGAGTAGTTTAAAACACTTTAGAGATACAAGAGATGAGAGCAACTGGACGATTGTTGGAGGGTTAAGAGCTGTCACCCTTCTTTGGGACAGGTTGAATGAGAGCAAACTTCCAGCAAGAAGGGAAGAAGTTAGAGGAGAGACAGAGACGAAAGAGTTTGCCTAGACAGAGAGTCAGCACGGAAGCACAGTTTTTTAGTACATCAGGAGGAACACCGTCCGGACAGTACGCCTTCTTTGTATTAAGCCCAGACAGGGTAGAAAATCCATCTTCATAAGAGATTAGGATATTAGGCATTAGTAGGAGAGAGGGGGTGGAGAGGGAGGAATAGCATCAGAATCATCCAAGGTGGAGGTTCTAGGTAAAGTTTGAATGAAGAGTTCAGCTTTGTCAGAGGAAGAAGTGATGGTTGTGCCATCAAAGTGGAAAAAGGGGAGGGAAAGATGAGGAAGAAAAATTGTTGGAGAGGTTTTTGGCTAGATGCCAGAAAGCTTGGGAAGAGCTAGAGTTGGATAGTTCAGTGCATTTATTATTGATGAAAGAGTTTTTGGCATGTCGAAGAACAGATTTGGCTTGATTCCGAGCAGAAACATAGGAAGAATGAGATTCTTGAGTCTTAAGGCGTCGGTAACATTTGAATGCTTCCTCCTTGTTGCGGACAGCAGTAGAACAAGCATGAGTAAGCCAAGATTTTATTGCATTATACTGAGAGAAAGAAAATGGAATGTATGCTTCCATGCCCGAGAGGATTACCTCGGTAATGCGTTCAGCACTCCCCGAGGGTCCCTGGCCATGGAAGCAAAAGTCATTCCAAGGGAAATCAAAGAAGTACTGCCAAAGAGCCTCCCAGTCGGCAGCGCTAAAGTGCCACAAGCGCCGCCGGTTGGGAGGATCGGGTGGACGTACTGGAGAAATAGGACAGGTGACAGATATTAGTTTATGGTTGGAGGAGCCCAAAGGAGAGAGAAGATTTACGGTATAAGCAGAAGGGTTTGAGGTTAGAAATACGTCAAGAATGTTGGGCCGATCTCTTAAGCGAGCCGGGATAAGGGTGGGTTGCTGGACTAACTGCTCTAGGTCATTTAAGATAGAAAAGATGTAGGCTTGTTCACCAAGTTGGTCAATGGAAACAGAGGAGAGCCATTGGTGGTGGTGAACATTGAAATCTCCTAAGATGGAGATTTCTGCGAAAGGAGAGATGGATAGAATGTGTTCCACTTTAGAAATTAGATAGTCAGTAAAATTAGGGGATAGATTAACAGCGCAATGCAACTATGACAAGTAGGACCACATAGGATTAAACAACTAATTACAAAATGCTTATACAACGCATACAATTATATTATTACTGTATCAATATACGGGAAAAAACCATTAACATCTTACGAGCGGCCTAGGCGGTAACTTCTACTACCTGCCAAGCGGGGGGTTTTACCCTAAACGAGCTTATTTCCGTGCTCTTTTTCATGCATAAACTAGAGCCAGAGCGTAATACAATTATGTTTCCCTGAAAGGGCGATAATTGAGCTTTCCAATGACACCAGAACTATCCTTCTACGACCACGCGTTCTCTTGCAACGATCATGCAAGACGAGTGCAAAATCCCTAAAATAAGGTAATTTCCAGACATAATTCCCTGTGTAGTGAGGGAGGGAGGGTGGATGTGTGTGGAGTAAACGTCAGTAGTCGCGTGGCAGCCGTGCCGAGCGGTCATGAGTCAACCTATGCTCCTCCCACCACTCGGCTCTCTCTCAGAGCACATTACGTGCTCAAAATTGCATGCTACTATAGCCGGGCCCCGCTCTTTAGGTTGGGGTTCTCTTGTCCAACTATAGCGGGGTGCCGCCAAAGAGGGGTTAATAATAGAGTAGCCATGCCGTTTTACCCAAAATCAAAACGGCATACCCAACTTTGCGATGGGTCACCATCATCACTACTAGTCACTATCACCATTAATCAGCGCTACTATTATAATCATCATTAGTACTCTCGCCATCATCACTGTCCATACTTAGTGTACTCAAACTAGTATGAACAGTCTCGATGTTACGTAATCTGGGTTGATGTAGCGTTACGTATCATTCTGTAGTCTTAAGTTGAACGCTTCCATAACCTTGGTCGAACGTTCCATGATTGGGTAGAATATATTATTCTATAGTAGTAAATGGGAAAGTATTGTAGGATTATAATTCCCATATATATATATATATATATTTGTATTATTTAAGATTGTTTATAAGTATCTCATTGTAAAGAAGATGGGATACATTTTCCATATGTTATGCGCGTGCACGGTATGTCACGACAGAGACGAACATAACGCGCTCGCCCACTCTCCAACCAACCTCCGTCCCAGCTACACACGCTAAGCCTTCTTCCTATAGCTTCATAATCAGGTGTTTTCGCTTCACTTTCATCTCATATTCCACATAGTCATTACATCATCATCTTTGTTAGTTAGCACAAATTTAACGTAAATATCTAGCCTATCCTAGCCTATTGTAGCCTCTTTTCATACTTTGTTTACTATACTAACCACTTCCGGTTATCTAGCCTATTTTCCGCCATCCTCCAATCACCAGCTGAGTTCATCAAAGGGTAATATATTCTGTATGGTTAATGTTCCTTTAATATCAATAATATACAGTCCACTTATCTAAATTAACCATATAATTGGTCCTTAACCTTTCACAAGTTAGCCCCCCCCCCTTTTTTTGTGGTTGGTGGTGGCCTAGCCTATGTGGTTCATTTTTTTTGTGCCATATTTTGTCTGTCCCTCATGGCCCAGGGCTTTTGGCGTCATGGTGCCGCAGGTGGTGGGGTAGGGGAAGATTATCCTGCGGTGGTTGATAGGCCTCCGTACCCAGGCCCGATTAGGAAGGTGGCAATTTTGGGCCACTCCTACGTCAGGGATTTGTACGTGGACCAAGCCGTCCACAGGCCTTTTTTTTCCGTGACTCCTCTGGCCGCCCCAGGAGCCCGCGTCAGCACCTTGAGATCAACAGAATCCTGGGGTCAGTTTTTAGAGCTGAAGCCCGACTTGACCTTCTTGGTGATAGGAGGAAATGAGATAAGGAGCGGGGTCAGTCCGAGAGGGATTGCGGAGGGGATCGAGGTCCTAGCTGAGGAGGTGGTGCGGCTCTCGGGGGGAGAAGTCCGGGTGATTGGGGTAGAGAAGCGGCAGGCTCCACGAGGGGTCTCTACGGACGAGTTTAACCGCGTTAGAAATGCTGTTAACCGATGGCTAAAGCGCCATATCCCATTCACCCAGGAGCGCTATCAGTCAATGAATACCTCTGAGGCTGACTTCAGTCCCGACGGGGTACACCTCACGCACGAGGCATCAAAGCGTCTCTATTCGGAGATCCTGGCCACCTGTCGTCGGTGCTTTATGCAAGACGAATATGCCATGGTCGCCAGGTCATACGACGAGATGTTTGCCCACCATGACGTTAGAGTTGATCAACAAAATCAGTATAGCTTAGATTAATAATCCTTCATATCGGTACAGTATATTAATTAAATTTTGATTGTAAACCCTTTAGGCCCAAATTATATAACAATTGATTGGCACTAAGATTCAAATCATCCATACTGTACTGTATAATAATTTCAAAGGTTAAGGTTATTCATTCTATATCAAATTTATACTGTCCAATAACTTCTTTATTTGATTCACATGTCATTCTAAATTCTACTCTCGCCGTGTGCCCTGGAGGCGGGGTAATATGATAGCTGATAGGCTGAGTGTGTGTTAATCCAACTCAAAACTTTTTTCCTTGTGACTTCTTGAGATGAACTTTTCTTGTGTATAATTTTCACATTTATTAATTTTTAATAATATAAAATTAGCGGTACCCATTGAGTTTAGCCTGTTTCAATTACCCTATAGGCTCTCTCTCTCTTAAAAATTCTCGAATTTATTATAACTTTAAACGGTACCTCTCTTTTTGACATCTGGAGACTTTTGGCCTATACTGTATTGTACTAAATTTCCCTCCCGGCTTTTCTTAACTTATGGTGTAATGATTCTATAATTTCATAACTATTATGTAAGTAGTTAAATTGAAAAGCTCCAGATTGCTAGTCTACATTGCGCACAATTCTTATTCCGCATTTCGTGAGGGTGTTTTATTTTCGGCTCGCGATTTATTTGATTTATCGGAGTACTGTATTGTTGGCCGCAAATTATTCGGTCTGGCATTGATAGTTTGATTTAACGTCAATAGATTTCCTTCCCGTATAATCATGGCTAAAAGTGTACAATAGCGTCGGGCTGGACTTAAGGGCTCTTTGACGGTCTTGACCTCTGATATTGACGAATTCCTTGATTCGGCATCTAGAGGTGGAGGCCAGGTTGCTCAGTATTCAAAAGCAACTTGACAAGTATGAGGTCACACAGGAGGACCTGGCCGACACTTACGAGGACGCCGAGTATATCGAGGTGATAAGAGAGGATACCTTATATATGGAGGGCATACAAGTAATCGTTGCCACACTGAAGGGGATCTTGATTACAGAGGTCAAGAAGGAGGTCAAGAAAGAGCCAAAGAAATCCGCAGTCAAATTACCACATCTTACTCTTCCAAAATTTGAAGGTGATGCCACCATGTGGTCGGGATTTTGGGAGATGTTCAAGTGTACTATCCATGACAATCCCGACCTCACAGATATACAACGCTTCACCTATCTAAAGGGTCAGCTTCAGGGTGATGCACATAAGCTAGTCGAAGGATTCATAATCGAAACTGCAAGCTATGCCCCAGCAATTGAGCTCCTGCAAGAGACATATGGGCATCCAGATCGAATCAAGGCAGCTTATGTTACCAAATTCAATCAATTAGTGTCACCCAAACACCAAACAGCTGACCTGAAGGACTTCTATGCCAATACAGAGAGTGTGATGAGGTCAATCATTAGCCATGGTATTTGTTTGGAGGAATTTTGTGTGGTGACTCTTGTCAATAAGTTACCATCACCACTAAAAGAAACCATAAAATGGGAAATGGGAGACTCGAGCCTGGATTATAAGAAATTCACTCATTGCCTCCAGGCTGAAGTGTACAATATGGCGGGTCAAGACAGAGGGGGTACACCCATGGCTACGGCAACATTTACCGCCCAGAGTGAGTACAGTAAATTCAACTGTGTTCTGTGTAGTGGCACCAATCATTTATGGTACAAGTGTATGAAGCATAAGACAGGGCCTCTTAAAGTTAAAAGAGCCCGTCAACTACGTCTCTGCACTGGGTGCTTGTCAAAAGACCATGGCCATTCGGGTTGTACTAATCCTAACGTAAGAAGCTGCAAGTTTTGTAAGGGCAAACACTTTCATTCCCTGTGTACACTGTGTGGGTGTATGATATTGAGAAGGCATTTTTAATGTTAAGACTCCATGAAGACGACCAGGACTATACGCGATTCATGTGGCCCAAGTATCCGAGGCAACTGGATTCCCCCCTAATTTGTTACCGATTCCGGGCAGTTTTATTTGGAGTGACTTGTTCCCAATTCCTTTTAAACGCCACCATTTTGAAACATTTGTCTTATGTCAGTGCAGATCCGCAGATTATTCATCAGATTCGGTCAGGGTTGTACATAGACAATTTACTGGGTACAGGAAATGAAGAAGATTTCTTGGTTGATACCTACGCTGTAGTCCGAGAGATTATGAATGTCGCCCATCTACATTTGCGTGAATGGGCGACTAATAATTCTGTTTTGCGGACTGTACTGCAACGGGATGGTGTGGCGGCTGTACAGCAGGAACATGTTAGAGTGCTAGGGTTGTTTTGGAAAACGGACACCGATATCCTCTCATTCGGCGTTCAGTACGCGCAATATTCGCAGATTACAAAACGAATTTGCTTGAGTATGACAGCTAAACTTTTTGACCCCTTGGGGATAGTTCTACCGGTGTCGATCAAATCGAGATTATTCCTTCAGCAATTATGGAGGATAAAATTAGGATGGGATGAGGTTTTGACTGGCGATCTGGTTCAGGAGTGGGAAGACATTATTTCGGATCTTCGTCTCTGTAAGGGTTTTAATTTTCCTCGGAGAGTTGTCATGGACCATCCTGTTTCCATTCATGCCTTCTCAGACGCTAGCAAGGTCGCGTACGGCACCGCCATATACTTTGTTGACACAAGTGGCAGCCGTCTCGTCATAGCGAAGGCAAAAGTCGCCCCGATCAAATCCCTTTCCATCCCAAAATTAGAGCTGACTGCAGTTCTGTTGGCTGCTAGACTCGTTCACTTTGTAGAGGAAACTTTTAAAAATTTGCTAAATATCTCGGAGACAGTTATATGGAGTGACAGCCAAATTACGCTCTGCTGGTTACATAGCCGTAAGAAGCTACCAGTGTATGTCACCAACCGTGTCGACGAAATTCGTACCCTGCTCCCAACCGCACAGTTCCGGTATGTGTTTACCGAAAAGAGAATCCAAGTGCCTGCATTACTCGTGGTGTCTCTGCTAAATTTCTCAAATCTTCTGCGTTGTGGTGGATTGGCCCATGCTGGCTTAATGATCCCAACGAATGGCCAGAGAATATAGATTTGAGCAAGCAACACACTGCTATTGTGACACCGGTAATTGACTCGGTGCCTGACGAAGACACACGGTATTGGGACTGGGATAGATTCAGCAGCTATGAGAAGTTACGTGTTACAGCATGGGTGATACGATTTGTAGGAAATGTAAAAGCAAAAATTAAAGGCACACCGCCCACAGGTAGTGCTTACCTCAATGTGAAGGAGATCAGAATTGCAGATAAATTATTACATAAGCTCTGTCAACAAGAAATATATACGCCGGAATATAAATTACTGGTTACGGGAATAAAGTCTAGGAATAACCTGATCAACCAGTTGGGCTTACACTTGAAGGGGGACTTGATACATTGCGGAGGCAGATTACGACTGGCAGCCCTCTCTGAGGCAAGTAAGTATCCAATACTACTGCCCCCCAATCATCCCTTCACCCATCTTATCATCGATAGGTGTCACCGACTCTGTTGTCATTATGGGGTTGGTCATATAGTCACCTATGTAAGACAACGATGGTGGGTGCCTAGAATCAGGCAGGTGGTCAAGAAAGTCCTTCGCAAATGCTTAAAGTGTAGAAGAGTACAGGGAACACATTATGATCCCGTCGGAATTCCTCCCTTACCAAACCTGCGAACTACCCCAGGTGACCCTTACAAAGTTACCGGGGTTGACTACAGTGGAGCAATCCCTGTGAAAGATTCACCCAATCTTAAGGTGTATATGATACTTTTCACTTGTGCTGTTACCAGGGCAATTAACCTGGAACTGGTCACCAACCTCACTTGTGATAGCTTCCTACATGCCTTCCGAAGATTCTGCAGTAGACAGGGATATCCACGTATCATGCTGAGTGACAATGCAAAGACTTTCATAGGGGCATCTACATATCTCAAAGAAGTGAGCAACAATCCCAAGATTCAGACCTGCCTAGCGGATGTAAAATGCGAATGGCGTTTCATTCCTGCCAGAGCGCCTTGGTTTGGCGCCATATGGGAGAGAGCCATAGGCATCGTGAAGGCGGGTCTGAAGAAGGTGTTGGGTAGAGCTCTCATCTCGATTGAGGAACTCAACACCATACTCTTGGAGATTGAAGCCACCGTAAATGATCGCCCTCTATACTATGCTTCTGGTGATTTGGAAGACCTTACCCCAATCACACCCTCAGTACTGGTACGTGGATACAGACTGCGGGATCTTCCTGAAGAGCATGACGAGGATACTATGGAGGATCCAGACTACATAAGTAAGGAAGTGATATCGGCCCGCTACAAATATATTCGTAAATTATCGCGAGATATTTGGCATCACTGGTCAACAGAATATCTGGTGACTTTAAGGGAAGCACAAAATAATAAACTAACACCATTCAAAGGTCATTGGCCTAGGGTAGGGGACGTGGTAACCATCCATGAGGAGGGCCCGCGCGCATTTTGGAAATTGGGTCGGATAGAAGAGTTATTACCAGGTCGTGATGGTGAGGTTCGGGTAGCAAAGGTTCGCACCAGGACTGGAGTAATCACACGGCCAACAGTCCGACTATATCCTCTTGAGGGTGACCTCGATCGCAAGGACACCCCCTTGGATCAGTTGTCCATTGAAGTCCCTTCTCTGGCTTCTACTTCGGCGCAGCCTGTTGACGCGTCTGGCGAACGCCCACGTCGACAGGTAGCCCAGATATCCTCCCAAGCGCTGGCGGGATAATATTGCCTCCGGGCAAATCTAATCATGTAAATTTTGTATATTTTCTGTTGGTGGGAATATGTCCATACTTAGTGTACTCAAACTAGTATGAACAGTCTCGATGTTACGTAATCTGGGTTGATGTAGCGTTACATATCATTCTGTAGTCTTAAGTTGAACGCTTCCATAACCTTGGTCGAACGTTCCATGATTGGGTAGAATATATTATTCTATAGTAGTATATGGGAAAGTATTGTAGGATTATAATTCCCATATATATATATATTTGTATTATTTAAGATTGTTTATAAGTATCTCATTGTAAAGAAGATGGGATACATTTTCCATATGTTATGCGCGTGCACGGTATGTCACGACAGAGACGAACATAACGCGCTCGCCCACTCTCCAACCAACCTCCGTCCCAGCTACACATGCTAAGCCTTCTTCCTATAGTTTCATAATCAGGTGTTTTCGCTTCACTTTCATCTCATATTCCATATAGTCATTACATCATCATCTTTGTTAGTTAGCACAAATTTAACGTAAATATCTAGCCTATCCTAGCCTATTGTAGCCTCTTTTCATACTTTGTTTACTATACTAACCACTTCCAGTTATCTAGCCTATTTTCCGCCATCCTCCAATCACCAGCTGAGTTCATCAAAGGGTAATTTATTCTGTATGGTTAATGTTCCATTAATATCAATAATATACAGTCCACTTATCTAAATTAACCATAATCACTACTACTGTCATCATCACTACAACTTTCACCATCATCGCTACTACTCATCATTATCACTAATACTGTCACCATCGTCTCTACCATCACTACTGTCACCATTATCACTACAACTATCACCCTCATCATTACTATTATCACCATCATCTTACAATCATCATTACTACTGACACCATTATATAATTACTATAATGCCCATCATCAAAACTATTGGTACCGTACTGTCACCATCATATCTACTACTGTCATCATCATCACTACCACCATAATCACTACAACTGCAATCATCATACTACTATTATCATCATCATCACTACTATCACTATCATCCCATCACTTCACAAGAGAGAGAGAGAGAGAGAGAGAGAGAGAGAGAGAGAGAGAGAGAGAGAGAGAGAGATAGAGAGGGGGGGGGGGGAGAGAAAGAGAAAGAATACTCTTCAATGATACACCATTACTTACAAGTCTCAACAAAACACTTTTACCGCTATTCAAGGGCTCACATTATTTAATCATTTACTACAGTCGTATTTTGAATTGTTATATCGACTGTAAATATCTACCAACATCTTCATTGTTCGTTATATTACCCACAGTGACCAGTTACAACAGAGGCTAAGGAAAGGGGATACAATTAATAGCTTCTAAAGGGATCACATTGTAGGTTTTATTCGTTATACATTAAAGAATTTGGTGACATCTGGCAAGTGTGTCCATAGATTGAACGCTCCTATTGACAGCATGTTAGTTAGTTCTCTCATGTGTTATATCGCTGTTTGGTAGAGTGGCGCTGTGGTTTGAGTGTGTGTGTGTGTGTGTGTGTGTGTGTGTGTGTGTGTGTGTGTGTGTGTGTGTGTAAATAACGCAATGCTCAGTATGTGTTACCAATATATATAGGCTTATGTGTGCGTGAATTCTTATGTGTTTGTAAAATGAACACATGTAAATTATTGTGGTTTCCATGTACGTATATAATGGTCAGTTACCAGTACCCATGATAGTTATACTAGTCACTATGTGCCTATCTTACGGCTTATGTACCGTACACATTGTATGTATTTATACATTTGTGTTGCTGATTTTTGTGTTTGTTTGAAGGAAACAAAAGGCAATGTTATTGTATGTATATGGAGGAGACAGAAGGCAATTTGTGTTGACCTATGTGTATGAAGGAGACAAAAGGCTAAGCTGCCTGTAACAAATATCCTCCAAAGGTTGACAGAGTGATATAAAGATAAATTCAAGGTATATGTTAGAGTCAAAATGTCTGGGCACACACATCTTTGAGCATTTTATGTTTTAGGATGAGGGATAGACAGATAGACGGAAAGAGTTCCAGAGCTGACTTATTGCGTAGACGGAAGACTGTGAAAATCGGTTCACTCTTGGGATTTGAATCGAATGGGTATGTGTTGCAAGGCAGGTGCTCATCACTCTCCCAGGAGGGAGGAGGAATACAATGAGTGAGCTCTGAAAAACACTGATTATTGTAATAGTGTTAGAATATTGAGAGAGATGCAGCATTAAGGCGTGTAGAAATAGATTGCATGAAATTAGTAAGAGGAGGCGAGTTGATGAATCAGAACAATTTTAACTCTACCTTTTCGCGAAGTGCGGTATGGGTGGAACCTCCCCAAACATACAAGTAATATTCTATACATTGGCACACAGTGTCCCTGTACAACGCAAGAAGCTGTGCGAGGGTTAACAACCCACGGACATTGTTGAGCACACCTAACTTCTGGGAAGCTGTTTTAGCAAGAGTGGTAATAATTGTTTTTTCCCAAAAAATACTAAAAGTAAAACGCCAAGGATATTGAGCGAAAGTGTAAAATTGATTTGTGTATTGTTGAGGAGTAAGGGATAGCCATGTGGAAGATGTTGGAGGGTAGATAGATGGAGAAATTGGGATTGGAAGCATTGACAGTACTGTAATAAGATTTGCTGTCCCACAATCGGAAATAGTTGATAGACCAGAATATGGGCGTGGCGTCATCACATGGGTTTTTGAGTAATTACATGGTGGTTCATTGTAGACAACATACGACTGGATAGGACTAGAGGTATGGTTGAGAACATAATTGATATATATTAGACAGAGAACTGGAGACAGGACAGAACCCTGAGGAACACTGGAGTTGATGGCGGGTGCCCAATCCCGAAATGAGTTGAAATAGGGGAGCTATCCCTTTGCCAAAGACGGCTTTCTAGGGCCTTTCCTAGCTGATGCTGAGAGGATTGGGTTCTAGTCATGTGGTGATGGACTGGTCTATCAGAGTGAGAGCTGAGCGATCTCTGCCATACCCATAGCTTACTCTGAGTATTTCTTTTACTTATATATTTTTTAGATCTCAAGTGACGGCGTCTTTTCCGTGGATTGACCTCCCTACTGCCAACCTAGAGGTTGGCAGATGGGGTGCTAAAGCATCACATTTTTCCTTTGCCCCTCAACTTTCCCTTCATAATTGCTGAGGGGCACAGGGCCTTGGGTGGGGCTTTGATTTCCCGGGCGTTTCCGCATCCTCCTCAGCTCCCTGCCTTGGAGTGGCTTTGGTCACCCGGGCTTTATTAGTGGTAAGCAGGGAGGGTTTTGTGGGGGCGCTCGTTTAGGGCCTTGGCCTTGCTCGGGACCTTGGGGCTGTTCGGCCAGACAGCCTGGGGAACAGCAACAACAACAACAACACTAGAGTTGAGAGATTGAGGAAGTGAGCGATGGGTGACCACAACCGCAGCTATGGAACGGCAGGAAAGGAAATTAGAGATACGGGTACAGAGAGAGGGATAGAAACTAAAAGAGGGGAGTTAAGAAATTTACGATTTTTGCCAGACTCTATCAAAGGTTTTCAGTATATCTAGCGCAATAGAAAAGGTTTAACCAAAGTCCCGAATAGAGAATAACCATAAATTAGTAAGATAAGAAAGGCAATCACCAGTAGAGCAAGCCTTAAATTAAGGAAACCTTACTGGCAACCTGAAAGGAGATTATGGGAAGACAAATGCTTAGGACATTTTGAAATAAGCATATATTAAATTACTTTAGAGATGCAGAAAATGAGAGCAATTGGACGGTAATTAGAGGGTTGAGACGGTCGCCTATCTTTGGTTCAGGTTGATTGAGAGGAAGCTTCCAGCAAGAAGGGAGGATGTTAGAGGAAAGATAGATAATGAAGAGTGTGCCTAGGCTAGGAGTTTATTTTAGTAAAATAGGGGAGGGGGGGGGGGGTGTCTAGAGGGAGGAATTATACGGGATCCATCGAAGGTCTAGTGTTTAGCGAAATTTTGAGCGCAGGCAGCTTTGCCTTTTGTTTCCATCTGGTTCAGGAGTGGGAAGACATTATTTCGGATCTTCGTCTCTGTAAGGATTTTAATTTTCCTCGGAGAGTTGTCATGGACCATCCTGTTTCCATTCATGCCTTCTCAGACGCTAGCAAGATCGCGTACGGCACCGCCATATACTTTGTTGACACAAGTAGCAGCCGTCTAGTCATGGCAAAGGCGAAAGTCGCCCCGATCAAATCCCTTTCCATCCCAAAATTAGAGCTAACTGCAGATCTGTTGGCTGTTAGACTCGTTCACTTTATCGAGGAAACTTTTAAAACTTGTTTACACATCTCGGAGACAGTTATATGGAGTGACAGCCATATTACGCTCTACTGGTTACATAGCCGAAAGAAGCTACCAGTGTACGTCACCAACCGTGTCGACGAAATTCATACCCTGCTCCCAACCGCACAGTTCCGGTATGTGTCTACCAAAGAGAATCCAAGTGACTGCATTACTCGTGGTGTATCTGCTAAATTTCTCAAATCTTCTGCGTTGTGGTGGAATGGCCCATGCTGGCTTAATAATCCCAACGAATGGCCAGAAAATATAGATTTGAGCGAGCAACACACTGCTATTGTGGCACCGGTAATTGACTCGGTGCCTGACGAAGACACACGGTTATGGGATTGGGATAGATTCAGCAGCTATGAGAAGTTACAACGTGATACAGCATGGGTGATACGATTTGTAGAAAATGTAAAAGCAAAATGCAAAGGCACACCGCCCACAGGTAGTGCTTACCTCAATGTGAAGGAGATCAGAATTGCAGATAAATTATTACATAAGCTCTGTCAACAAGAAATATATACGCAGGATTATAAATTACTGGTTAAGGGAGCAACTGCCACCCAATCATCCCTTCAGCCACCTTATCATCGATAGGTGTCACCGACTCTGTTGTCATTATGGGGTTGGTCATATAGTCACCTACGTAAGACAACGATGGTGGGTGCCTAGAATCAGGCAGGTGGTCAAGAAAGTTCTACGCAAATGCTTAAAATGTAGGCGGGTACAGGGAACACATTATGATCCCGTCGGAATTCCTCCCTTACCAAACCTGCGAACCACCCCAGGTGACCCTTACAATGTTACCGGGGTTGACTACAGTGGAGCAATCCCTGTGAAATATTCACCCAATCTTAAGGTGTATATGATACTTTTCACCTGTGCTGTTACCAGGTCAATTCACCTGGAACTGGTCACCAACCTCACTTGTGATAGCTTCCTCCATGCCTTCAGAAGATTCTGCAGTAGACAGGGATATCCACGTATCATGCTGCGTGACAATGCAAACTTTCATAGGGGCATCTACATATCTCAAAGAAGTGAGCAACAATCCCAAGATTCAGACCTGCCTAGCGGATGTAAATTGCGAATGACGTTTCATTCCCGCCAGAGCGCCTTGGTTTGGCGCCATATGGGAGAGAGCCATAGGCATCGTGAAAGCGGGTCTGAAGAAGGTGTTGGGTAGAGCTCTCATATCGATTGAGGAACTCAACACCATACTCTTGGAGATTGAAGCCACCGTAAATGATAGCCCTCTATACTATGTTTCTGGTGATTTGGAAGACCTTACCCCAATCACACCCTCACTACTGGTACGTGGATACAGACTGCGGGATCTTCCTGAAGAACATGATGGGGATACTATGGAAGATCCAGACTACACAAGTAAGGACGTGATATCGGTCCGCTTCAAATATATTCGTAAATTATCGCGAGATATTTGGCATCGCTGGTCGACAGAATATCTGGTGACTTTGAGAGAAGCGCAAAAAAGTAAACTAACACCATTAAATGGTCATTGGCCTAGGGTAGGTGATGTGGTAACCATCCATGAGGAGGGCCCGCGCGCACTCTGGAAATTGGGTCGGATAGAGGAGTTGTTACCAGGTCGTGATGGTGAGGTTCGGGTAGCAAAAGTTCGCACCCGGACTGGAGTAATCACACGGCCAACAGTACGACTATATCCTCTTGAAGGTGACCTCAAACGCAAGGACACCCCCTCGGTTCAATTATCCATAGATGTCCCCTCCCCGGCACCGACTTCGGCGCAGGCTGTTGACGCGCCTGGCGGACGCCCCAGTCGACAGGCGGCCCAGATATCTTCCCAATCTAGGCGGGATAAGATTGCCTCCGGGCAAATCTAATCATGTAAATTTTGTATATTTTCTGTTGGCGGGAATATGTCCATACTTAGTATCTAGTATGAATAGACTCGATGTTACGTAATCTGGGTTGATGTAGCGTTACATATCTTTCCGTAGTCTTAAGTTGAACGCTTCCGTAACCTTAGGTTGGACGTCCACGATTTGGGAAGAATATATTATTCTGTAGTTGTATATGGGAAAATATTGTAGGATTATAATTCCCATATATTTGTGTATTACTTATTAAGATTGTTCATAAGTATCTCTTTGTATAAAGATGGGATACATTTTCGATATGCTATGCACGTTCGCGGTTAGTCACAATGGACACAAAGTCGACGCGCTCGCCCTCACTCTCCAACCATCCTCCGTCCCCACTACACACGCTAAGCCTTTTTCATAGTTCATATATTAGGTATTTTCGCTTCACTATCATCTCATTTTCATATAGTCACTACGTAATCATCTTTTGTTAGTTATCATGAAATGTAAAGTAAATATCTAGCCTATCCTAGCCTATTATAGCCTCTTTCCATACACTTCTTCATCCTACTAACCACTTAAGTCAACTAGCCTATCTTCCGCCATCTTTCAATCACCAGCTGAGTTCATCATACAAGGTAAATATTCTATATGTCTTTATTATTATTTATATTATTTATTATTTTTAATCTTCCAAATTAAATATATACAGTCCACTTCATCTAAATTAACCATAGTTTTGAACCATATGTTTCCGGTATTTGGTATGTATTATGAACCTAAATATTAACTGTCATCCATTATACAAGACCGAGTATTGCTGCTTACACCACCAACTACTGTATAATAGTCAAATGGAAAACATTATTGTGTACTCAAATATCCACGGCAGGTTTCATATATAACACAGTTAAGGTATGGACAGATATAGCACTTCTTTTTGGCATACTGATTTGGTCATTGTTTGAGAGTCTATACAGAGACTCAGTCAATGGTATTAGTTTTAGGCTGATCGAAACATATACATCATTAGTGTAGTAATGAGACTACATTGTGTTGGTAATTCAATAATTTAATAACTTATGTTTTAGGAATAGGATTGTGAGTGATAACAGTCCATGACATGATTATATTGATTTACTGTAAGAACTACAGCAGTAGTAGAGTTTTGTCTTATATGGGTGACCAACAGCAATAAGATAAATAATTATATTGTTAATACTGATACGATAATATACTGACATGTTCCTGTCATATTGTCCTGCATTGGGAGGAGTTTGGTATTAGGAGTGAAATTAATAAACTATATTATCTATAGGTTCAAGAGTATTTCGTAGGAAGGTCGGTCCTATGTGATCTGTGCCCCATAAAATATTCTTTCTTCTCGTTTAAGCATTAGGCTATTCCCTGGACCTGTGACCCGTGGCTTGCCCGCTGGAGGGACGTGGCACCCACGGTGGTCGGCTCTGGTACCAGCAATATCCTTGGCTTTCTTCGGGTTTCCTTTGTGGGCCCCACCTTCACCGCCAGTGCCAGGGCCGCCTTCAGCCTCTGGGGTTTGTGTTGGCTTCTCCGTCCACGTCACTTCACCACGTGTCTTCTTCCTGCCGGGTGCCATTGTTCAGTACTTCAACTTCCCCTTCCATCCTCGTATCTTGGGAGTTTTGTTGCCCTTCTGCAGCCCCTCCTGGATCCCTGACGTTTGAGCCTCCTTCCTGGGAGGCCACTGTGGCTTTGACCGACACCGTAAACAGAAGATAAGGTAGAGGAACAAACATAAAACACAATTATACCATTATGAACTTAAACTAAGAAAGACACACACAATATTAAGTGATAAATCATAATTTATGTAGCCTACGAGTTACTACCAAAAGTATTATATTGAAATCACTACCGTGAGTTTCACTTAAGGGTTCTATGTATTAGTAACCCACAACAAAATGTTTAGGATACTAAGGGGGGTGGGAGGGCAGACTCTGTATCATCTTCTCCCTCATATTGAACCCCATTAGTTTTGACATTTTAAAACATTCTCCTCATTAGTTTAATGCCATTGAAAAGTCAATTTTGTTCGTAAATCAAACTAAGATCAAATGTATGTAAACAATATGGACAGAGTATTTCAAATGCATCGAACATTATTACCAGCGATAAAGTGAATGACATTGAATACATCGAGTTGAAGAAGCTTGTTACATAATTGTAAATAAGTAATATTTATCAGATTATGGTATCCTATAAGAGACACATGCCACATTTGACATCAATGCATTTGTATCTGGTATATTTTAGTATAATCTTCCCATTGGTAATTTCAATAAAGTAGACATGCCGTTTCGCCCAAAATCAAAACGGCATACCCAACTCTGCGATCGGTCACCATCATCACTACCAGTCACTATCATCATTAATATCATCAGCACTACTACTATTATATTCATCACTACTACTCTCACCATCATCACTACTACTCTCATCATCACTACTATTCTTATCATCACTACAACTTTCACCATCATCACTACTACTTACCAACATCACTAATACTGTCACCTTCATCTTACAATCATCATTACTAATGTCACGATCATAAATACTATTATGACCATCATCACTACTACTAGTACTGTCACCATCATAACTACTACTGTTATCATCATCACTACTGTCATCATTATCACTAAATCTACAACCATAATCACTGCTATAATCACCATCATCACTACTATCAACATTATCCCCACTATTACTACCATCACTTCTAATGTCAACTAAATTAAAGTAGACGTGCCATTTCGCCCAAAATCAAAACGGCATACCCAACTAAGTGAATGGTTACCATCATCACTAATATTACCATCATTATTACTACTACTATCATCATCACTACAATTATCACCATCATCACTACTACTACGATTATCACTAATATTACCACCATCATCACTACTACAATCATTGTCTCTACAATTGTCACCTTCTAATGTCAACTAAACTAACTTAACTTAACAAATGCGGGCAAGTTTTGTTTCGCCCCCTTAACGATGACGTTCTGTGTGAGTGTGCCCCTATGGGGCACACACACAGAACGCCATAATCATTGCTTGGAAATAGGTACAGGGTGAGGGGGGGGGGGGGGGGGGTCCTGATAAGGGGTGGGGGGGACACATGTTTTTGGACCTAAGATCATAACTATTGCACAAATTAAACAAATATTGTTTTAATTACCGTCGCATTCATGCACCGAAGGTTCGTGTGAAGTTTGGTGAAAATCCGTCAAACGGTCTAGGAGGAGTTCTCGGACGGACAGACAGACAGACTTTTCGGTTAGCATGTACCACTATACGGGGGGCGATACCACTCTGCTTACGCAGAGTTGATTAATGTTCTGTCATAAGTCATCATATATCAATCTTGAATTATATGGCTCCATTCATCGCTGAGTTTGATAGGGAAACAAACATTAAATAAAGTAGACGTGCCGTTTTGCCCAAAATCAAAACGGCATACCCAACTCTGCGAAGGGTTACCATCATCACTAATATTACCAACATCATCACTACAACTGTCACCATCATCACTACTACTATTATCATCACCATTACTATCATCACTACTACTATTACAAGCATCACTACTACTCTCAGCATCTTCACTAATACTGTCACCATTGTCACTAACATTATCATCACTAAAACTGTCACCATCATCACTACTACTATCATCATCACCATTACTATAATCATCACTACTAATATTACAATCATCACTACTACTCTCACCATCTTCACTAATACTGTCACCATTGTAACTACCATCATCACTAGTGTCATCATGACCAAATCATTTTTTAGACCTAAATTTATAACTATTGCACACATTCAAAACATCTTTTTTGACTGACCGTCGCATTCACGCACCGAATGTTCGTTAGAAGTTTGTGTGAAAATCCGTCGAACGGTCTAGGAGGAGTTTTCGGAAAGACAGACAGATGTCTCACCATTATCATCACATCTAAGACATGTGTATGATGTGTGCGAATAGGTACAGGGTGAAGGGAGGGGGTCCTGAAGGGGGGGGGGGGGCGCAAAACCATTTGTTGGACCTAAGATCATAACTATTGCACAAATTCAAAACAATCGTTCTTTAATTACCGTCGAATTCACGCACCGAAGGTTCGTGTGAAATTTGGTGAAAATCCGTCAAACGGTCTAGGAGGAGTTCTCGGACGGACAGACAGACAGACAGACAGACAGACATTTCGGTTTGCATGTACTACTTATACGGGGGGCGATACCACTCTGCTTATGCAGAGTTGATCAATATTGTTATCATCTTATATATTTATTTTATTCTTGGTATTTGTTAAGTTTCTCGAAGCGTTTGATGTTCTTAACTTCCACAATTCCCTTATAACCGTCCTGGTAGTGTAATGGTTAAGGTGGCAAAAATCTGTGTGTGATAACCCAGGTTCGAATCCCGGTGGATCACATATATACTTTAATTGATTTCATTGGAGGTGTTTGATGTTGTGGTGAAATTAATAAAATATAGATTACTATATACCCCTCACAGCCGTGTCCCTTCATCCATAGTTATATTTGTTTTTCTTTAGTCTTTGTTCTGTATATGCAACTCCTGCCTTCTTCGTCGATAATATCCTATTAAGCAACTCTGCGTAAGCAGAGTGGTATCGCCTCCCGTATAGTGGTACATGCTAACCGAAGTGTCTGTCTGTCTGTCTGTCCGAACTCCTCCTAGACCGTTTGACGGATTTTCACCAAACTTCACACGAACCTTCGGTGCGTCAACTCGACGGTAATTAAAACAAAAAAAATTAATGTGTGCAATAGTTATGATTTTAGGTCCTAAAAATGGTTTTGACACCCCCCCCCCCCCCCCCCCCCCTTCAGGACCCCCACCGACCACCCTGTACCTATTCCTTGTGTGTGTGTGTGTGCTCCGTAGGGGCACACACATAACAGAAAGCCACACATACACATGTATCAGATGTTATGATAATAGTTAGACGTATGTCTGTCTTTCCGAAAACTCCTCCTAGACCGTTCGACGGATTTTCACACAATCTTCTAACAAACATTCGGTGTGTGAATGCGACGGTAATTGATTTTTTTTTGTTTTTGAATTTGTGCAATAGTTATGATTTTAGGTCTAAAATATGGTTTTGACAACCCCCCCCCCCCCCCCCCCCCGTACCTATTCCCAAGCAATGATGATGGCGTGACTAGTAGTGATGATGGTGACCCATCGCAGAGTTGGGTATGCCGTTTTGATTTTAGGCGAAATGGCACGTCTACTTTATTGATTAATTTTCACCATTTTAGCTGTCAAACCCTAATGTTATGGAGTATTGTCTGTACAGGAAATGCGGTACAATAATGTTGTTCTCTCTCTCTCTCTCTCTCTCTCTCTCAGTAAGCCTGTATAATCCCCTCTGTTGCCAGGCTTTCCCCTTGGCTTCACCTTAGTGTAACGATGCTCACGGGATTTAACTTGCGAAACCTACTTCTCTCTTTCTCCCCTTTTGCTTAACTGAGGCCATACATAACTTCTATTCAAACATAAAGTCAACTGCATTAAATGTAAGCAATTGAATAAAGGCAAATATTACTTATGGTAAGGATAGATAAGATACTGTAACAATTGTCATAACAACTAGTATAGATGCCACTGTAATGGTGAGAAAGTTTACTATAATTTGATGTATTTCCTTTTGCCTTTGTTTACCAATTTTTACCCCATTCAACTGGATATCATATAGAATATTGAAAGGAATTGTCATATATTTGTGTGAGTATAGTACTTTGGTATCCAACTGTACATTTTTCCAAGAGTGATTGCTGTCATGCCTAGGAGTAGCTTGGGTTGACGTGTTACTTTTCAAATCCACCATGCAAACTAGATCCTACACTAATGAGCAATGAATTTACATTTGATATTGTTTTTTTATCTTTTAACACCTTACGAGCGGCCTATGCGGTTTATTTATGTGTACCGCCCAGCGGGGTGTTTTTAGCCAAAATAGGGCTGTTTACGTGATCATTTTCATGCCTAAATAAGACCCAGAACGTAAAACAAGTATCTATCCCTGAAAGGGCATAAACAGAGCTTTCGAATGACACCATAACGATCCTTGTATGATGGATAGTTTTCTTGCAATAACCGTGCAACGCGAGTGCAAAAAGCAGGTAATTCGGTACTTTTGGTACATAATTGAGTATGTAGCGAGTGAGAGAGGGAGGAGGGAGCTGAGATTTGTGTCAGTAGGTTCACCGCGGTGGTCTGGAGCAGTCATACGCTCGCTAGTCTCCTGCCACCACTTGTCTCTCTCTCTCAGCCACATTACGTGCTGAAATTGCCACTCGAGTTATGTCGAGCGCCGCCACATAGTCCAGCTTTATTTAACTCGACTTAAGTGGTGGGCCGCTTTTTAAGGGTTAATATTTGAACATGAATATATTTATTTGACTTGGACCAGTAAAGTTGACTCAAAGTAGTAAGTATAATTAGTAAAGATTTCCCCTACTGGCAATGCTAGCAACTCCTTGCCCGAGGCGGAGGAATATTAGTTACGTTACTCGGCAGAATGAGACGAGCGGCACTGAAGGCATGAGGGCACGATGACGCTCCCCTTAAATGTCCTTTCCCTCCCCTAGTTTTTATGGTTAAGTGATCAATTTCGCCCTCCATGAGGTAATTATGGTTATGTGAGTATACTCAGTCACAAAGTTTCGTATCATTCATGAATAGAATGTTGCTGGGAGTAGCCTAATGCAGCCTACAACTTGAGTAAACCTGATGGTGTTAGCTTTGTGTACGAGTTATTTGGGTTTCGATTTACTGTAATATTAATATGATTTATGTTTAAGATAAGGAATGAGTTACCATAGTTATACATACATGCCTGTGTGTATACCTTATTTATAAAGGTTTAGTATAGCCTATGCTATAATTTATATCAAAGCCACCTGTTATTTTGATGTGCTGTATAGTATGTAGCCTATTGTTACACATTAGGTTAATTTAAATAATCTACTTTTGAATGCTATGGTATTTTCATTATTATATACAATTATTATTTGTTTTGTTTTATTCATAGGCTAGGCTGTAATCACTAGCACAATTTTGTTATTTTCATTGGTTAGAATATCTATATTATTTGTTTAAATAATTTGACAGGGTCCGAGTCCTGGGTTAACCCAGTGTGGTCCAGTTGTGTTATCTTCTGGAGTAAGATCAAGTTGTGTGAGTCGGGGACAACAGGGCTGTTGTTCTCATGTAGCCTACCTTTAACCAAGAAATATATGGACCTGTTGGATGCCTACTTGTCTCCTTCCCTCATCCCTACCCTACAGCTAAGATTGTTATATTACTATAAACATTTTATATAAACTATTTCGGTACAGAAAACCCATATTTTCCCACAAAAGTGGGTGGTGGCAGCAAACATATACTTACTTAATGTTGACATGGAGCATAACATGATTAATTAGGCAGGATATCTTTTTGTTGGTCTATCCAAAGACCCTTCAACGAGGAGAAACGAGCAAGATCTTCATTCAACCACTACATCACCAACATTAGTGACAATACCATCAGGATAATAAGGCACCAGGGGCCAACATGATTCACCTAACCAAGTAGTGTATTATACACTTATGGTAACACCACTTGTTTTGCAGTTGATTACATGCATTATATATTGGAAACAAATGAGCGTGTTTAGACTAAATGCATTATCAACTATGCGTAAGCAGAGTGGTATCGCCCCCCTGTATAGTGGTACATGCCGGCCGAAATGTCTGTCTGTCTGTATGTCTGTCTGTTTGTCCGATAACTCCTCCTAGACCGTTCGACGGATTTTCACCAAACTTCACACAGACATTCGGTGCGTGAATGCGACGGTAATAAAAAATTTTTTTTTTGAATATGTGCAATAGTTATGATTTTAGATACAAAATATGGTTTTGACCCCCCCTCCCCCCTCAGGACACCCACCCCCCACCCTGTACCTGTTCCCAAGCAATGATGATGGAGTTCTGTGTGAGAGTGCCCTAGGGCCACTCTCACACAGAACACCATTGTTCAGGGGTTGAGAAAAACTTGCGACGCATTTGTTAGGTTAAGTTAGTTTAGTTGACATTAGAAGTGATGGTAGTAATAGTGGGGATAATGCTGATAGTAGTGATGATGGTGATAATAGCAGTGATAATGGTTGTAGATTTAGTGATAATGATGACAGTAATGATGATGATGGTAGTGATGATGATAACAGTAGTAGATATGATGGTGACTACTAGTAGTAGTGATGGTGGTCATAATAGTTTTCATGATGATGACATTAGTAATGATGATTGTAAGATGATGGTGACAGTATTAGTGATGTTGGTAAGTAGTGATGATGGTGAAAGCTGTAGTAATGATGAGAGTAGTAGTGATGATGGTGTGAGTAGTAGTGATGATTATAATAGTAGTAGTGCTAATGATATTAATGATGATAGTGACTAGTAGTGATAATGGTGACCGATCGCAGAGTTGGGTATGCCGTTTTTATTTTGGGCGAAACGGCACATCTACTTTATTAATTAATTGTTTCCCTAAGTTAAAAAATCCCTATCTGTGTGTGTTATAAATTACAGCCTAATGCGTCTTGAGGTCGGTACTAAAGTCCTTGTGAACCAGAGAGTAACATCAGTTATGAAGACCACAACATCAACATAGTTGGTAATACTGGACCATCACTGATATATAATGGTTCTAGTGGAGGGTCAGTGTTGGTATTAAGGTTGAACCACAGTGGAAGGCTGCAGTTATATTTAAGTGTGAATGCCAGCAAAATGTAATTAACAACTAATGATAATAAATACAGTATATAACACATATTCATATGACTTAATAAGGTAAATATGCATACACTTGAGTTGAGTTACAAATATAACGAGGATGGAACGTTTAATTGAAGTAATTAAAATTATGTTTACATGGATATGAATATATGAAGATATGAAGATATGAAGATGGGAGGACGTGCAAAGTGAAAAAGTAAAATAACAACATACAGTATACAGAATTGTTAAGGAAGGAGGTGGGGGTCTAATTACAGAAGTGGGTAAGAGGAGTAAGATGAGATAATTAATATGGACATACTGTACATGATCTAAACAGTCAATTAACAAAAACACAAAAACAAAGTTTAGTAAATGACGCCTACAGTACGTCTCGCTGTCATATTTGTAATACTAACCAAATAATTACTAAACAACCAAGCATACATCATATCAATAATATAATATGTACTCATGTTTTCAATCGTCTATGAATATAATTATGATATCTGGTTTTCCTGTCACAACCACTCTTAACAAGTTGTTCTCTCATTCGTCCTGAAGTCATGAATTATTATGTTTTTTTTTCCGCCAACCAACTTCACCTATAAAAATAATGAATTAAATCAACAAATACATGCGGCACTCCAAGGACTCGAACCTAGGATACTCACATACATATTCCGTGCACTTATGCTCGGTTCACACATTCACGTATATTGCTCCCGACAGCTCCCGTCAGGCGTAATTGCCAATTTTGTGTTCTGACGGGAGTAGTACGGCCGTGAACGCCCGTATAACCACGACTATTGCACTTCCCGTCAGACGTACCGTGACGGGGCCAGTGTTACGTCAGTCGTAATGTAGTCGTAGTGAACTACGTACGTGTTTGCGACTTGCGTAAGCATGTCCCCGTTCGTCCGTATGGGCTGCCCGATTTGCGGGAACACAGGCCACGCCCATGCCACGCCCCCACAAGACCTGTGTAGCTGAGGACGTACGTCTTGGGATTGTTTAGGACCTACCTGGACCGGTTCCGGACAAACGTAGGCACACCCCGTCTGTCAAAACACAGACAAAGACAGTCTTTGTCAACCACGTAGGTATTGGTTGGTAAAGGGCAGGAATGGCCACACCTTTGCCATTCCCACTCCTTCCTCGGCACCATGAACAACATCGCGGAATTCATCCTGGAGGAGTTAAATTTTGTGAACTCCCTAATCAAACCGGAGAACAGGCATAACACGCGGCTAATGAAATGGATCCTTTCCTACATCGAAATCTTGGAACTACTTGCAATAGCAAACTTCATCTATCAAGAGGAACAAGAGAATAAGCAAAGGAGCAAGAGGAGAGACCATTCATCCTTGTAACCTTTAACCCGCTGAGTGCCAGCCAATTTTGACGATGTACTTCTGCCAGTGCCAGATTTTTTTTTTTTTTTTTTTTTTGGCTAAATCTATCAAGTTGGGAGAGAAAGGAAGGATAATGGTAAAAAAAAACACTCCCCTCGCCAGAAATTAGGTCCCCGATGGTGATGGTCCCGAAAGTAGCTGAAAAGACACTATAGACTACAGAGACTTTTATGGTATCGGAATGTATGGGTGGGAGGGTGGTGGGAGGGTGGTTTTGGGGTTGGTGGGGGGAAGGTAGAAGGGTAATTGACTTGTGTTACACATATGAAGCCGATTGGTGAGGTAGTTTCGCCACCACGGATTTTCCTTTTTTTCCTTTTCTTCGTACGGATACGCTAGAACGGGTGATGGGAGGCGGTTGGGGATGTGGTGGGGGGAAGGCAGAAGGGTAAGGGACTTGTCACACAAATATGGACCGATTGGTGCAGTCGTTTCGCCGCCACAGATTTTCCTTTTTTTTCCTTCTGACGGGACCAATAGTCAGCGAGTGGGTGGGACGAGGGATTTGGGATATTTGTGGCAGGCGGAGAGGTGGCAGGCGTCGAGGGGGCCGGCGTCGAGGGGGCAGGCGGATAGGTGGCAGGCGTCGAGGTGGGAGGGGAAACCTTCCTGACCTTCTTCCCGCTTTTCTTGGTATTCATGGTGACAGGGCAGGGCAGGGCAGGGCAGCGTGCAGAGGGTGGCAGGGTGACAGGGTGGCAGGGTTGGTTGTAGGTTGTTGCTCCGGTATGGTGAGAGGTATGACTGACGGCAGTGTGTCCCGCTGGTCCTTATAAACCCCCCGTACATCGTTGCCGCGTCTTCCCGCCAGCCCGCAGTGCGGCGGTGTTGCCGTATACTTCCCGACGAACGTAAACTTTCCTGTTTGACGGGAATATTTTACGATTGACGTGAGCAGCTCACGTCTGACGTGCGAGCGGCTACATCTGACGTGCGAGCGGCTACGTCTGACGAGGCTGCTCCCGTCAAACGGCCGTGGTGGGCCGGACGGTCGTAAAAGTTCCCGACTTTTGACATACGTGAGCGCGAGCCATGTATCTGATTCCAATTTCAAAACATACCAGGCGGCATGGCCCGCACCAACCGCCTCCCCGACCCGCATGGCTACTCCCGCCATGCGTACCAACCCCCCCGACTGTACACAATTTCATTTACGTTTGCGTAATATG
This sequence comes from Paralithodes platypus, assembly GCA_032716605.1. Taxonomy (NCBI): domain Eukaryota; kingdom Metazoa; phylum Arthropoda; class Malacostraca; order Decapoda; family Lithodidae; genus Paralithodes; species Paralithodes platypus. The sequence goes on along the minus strand of CM064580.1, from coordinate 12,767,648 downwards.
CCCTTACGTTTGACCAAACTACCAATATTCGGGTGCCAACTACCATTCAACCTTCGTACGGAGCTGTCGGGAGCATATACGTGAATGTGTGAACCGAGCATTATGCATTACACTATCAAGACAGTTAACATATATTTTAATGATGACCTACTCTGTGATACATGTTGGTTCAGCAAACAGCCACTTGTTAAACATGGAACTATTAATTACAACTTGAAGTAACAATATCGCTTGTAAGGTAATGCCTTTGTAATAAGTGTGTCTATATAAGTGTGCCTCACATATCAGTAATGTAGTTAGTTCGACCCTTCAAGGACCTCCAGGCTCCATTACTGTCACTAGTAAGGTCATGTTACCAGCCCTGGGTGGATCAAACAACAAGTCATCAAGGTGCCAGATGGATCAATCATGGGTACGAGATCGAATAGCAGGATAGTGCGCAAATCACAAGGTACAGTATATATAAACAAAAGTAGTGTATTACTGCTTAAAAAAGTAGTGTAAATTAGGTTGATCGACTTTTCGAACACAACATCAACTTACATGATCGAACGTAATCTTATCCTGAGCATGTAATTGTTTGAACCAGATTTACCTATCTCAGCATGATCGAAGAATCAAGAATATTATCAATGTATCAGTTGAGCTCACATTATGTTATTCTGGTTGATGTATAAAGCATCAGTACCAGCACCTCATAAAGACACAACACCAGAAAGCAGAACCCACCTGAAAAAAGGCCCGGAGCTATTCCTCCCAACTTGGGGAAAAACTACCTGTAATATTTAAATCTACATTAATTCCTGAATAAATAAGGTTGCTGGATTTACAAGTTTCCTTTACCCTAAATATATGTGGTAAAGGTGGTGTCAGTGTTCACTATTACTTAAATACAAATTGAATAATAAAGGAGGTAATCCAGAGTCTACATGTAATGAGAGAAGCTACCAGAATCGACCCAGCATCTTCAATCAACCTAACAACTATACAAAACAAAAACAAATCATGACCCCTTAAGGTAACAAACAAAACGTTTCATTACACTACTGTATACCTAGGAATACATCCTAGCCATAAACAACAAGCAGAATACATCACCCGCCATCTATACCTATGCTACTATATTGTGTAGGTACCTAGGAATACATCGCAGTCATTATTAACATGTATAATACATTAGCCATCATCCATACCTTATATACCTTATTTTATAGTTACCTAGTATAGGTCTACTGTATATAGTGGATTATGAAGTTGAATATACATATTGGTGTTTGTTTGTGACTCCGATGATTGGACTCCGATGATCGGAGTCCGATCTGCCGTGAATTTGCTCATATTAAAATTCCTTTACTATTACATATTTGGAATCCAATATCAGTCCAGCAAATATGTTGTTTGACTTCCCTGGTGTGTCTATACCTTCCAGGAAGTTCATATTTGACGACCCAGAATATACAGTAATACCAGGACAATATGCGAGGTAAATCAGATGTTCACTTGCCGAAAATGATCGGACAAAATGAAGCGACTTTCATCCTCGAGTTGCATACCTGTATTTACCAAAGAAACAAATTAAATATTATGAAAATCTTAAGAGGATTCTTACTCGTAAGTATAATGTATATATGCCTAGTTATAGTAACATCATTGTATTTTATCCCACCAAAGTATATTACTGCAACCAATGATATACTGAAAATGCCTAAAATATAGTAATTCATTAATTTCACTCTACACAAAGTTTACCTTTGAGTTAGTGAGATACCAGTCATCAAAGCCAACTTTTCGGTTAGCTTATATATTTGAGTGGAGAGAGAGAAACCTGCGTTGTACGATATGTTATCGTACATCAGTCAGCCCAGCGACGCCGTCATAAATCGCTCGATATCAAGGTGATTATTTATACTAGTCTAATTATTGTCCTATGACAATAGGGTTGACAATACGGATATATCCAGGCCCTTGCCTCAAATAGGGTAAAGGACTTTACTATTAGTACCAGTACAAATAGTACAAATTTGGGAAAACAAATTCAGCAAGAATGTTAAGTGCGGGCGTACCGCACTCTTGTATACACTATGCGGAGCGGTAGTGGACGCTTGTCATCATGTTCCCGTCTATTTTGACTGCCTTTCGATACAATAATATGTTGAGGGCGCATTCACATATTGTCATCATCATATATTGCCAGCAGAGGGCAAATAACCGAAAAAAATCGCCGTCAAAATAGACGCTAACTTAACTATGGTGATCGACAAATGTAAACATGACGGCGGTGGCGGCGGTGGCAGTGACGTCGGACGTTTGCTATCATGTTCCCGTCTATTTTTAATGCCATTGGATAAAGTAATATGTTGAGGGGGGGCATTGCCCCCCCTCCCCCTCCCATGACATATTGTCATCGTCATATTTTATGTCAGGCAGGGGGCAAATAACCGAAATAACCGCCGTCAAAATAGACGCGAAGTTCACCGCGGCGATCGTCCTATGTAAACGTGACGACTATACGCCCGAAAACTACATCCATCCCAAATCCTCTCATTAGTTAAAATGTTTGTTAGTCTAGCATTGCCAGACGATTTTATGAAGTGCAGGAAGACATATAGGAATAGAAAGGAGCGGTGATATAATGACATGCATTTAGCTTCCTGTATAACATTCTACAATAATTCATCGTATTACCTTTCCTTCACTGTTTCTCAAATGATACACATTTGTTCAATTTGTCATATGCATGAAAGTCATTCAACTAGTGTTTGGTGGATAATATTAATACAACAGGCATATATAGAAGAGTGAGTATAGTACTTGGTATACGTCATGACCTTAATTGAACTGCCGCTCTGTAAGGGAACTTTGCATATTCAGTCAATGTTTAGTGGTGATGGTGGTAGTGGTAGTGGTGGTGTAGGATATTGCCAATATATTGTGTGACCGTGGCAGGTCACTCAAGAGGCGACACTTACAGCTTCCTGGCCTCGTATGTCATGGCACTACAGCCTCGGGGGGAATATAACGTATACCAAGCTGTAAGGACATATATTAAACCAGATATGTTTATCATAAAACAAAAAATCGGAAAACATATGTATCATTGAAAGATACTGGGGAGCTGCTTGAGTATAAACATGTGTGGTATGTAAGGTACACATTGGTACCAATGTTTGTCTAGCATGTTTACATAATTTATAGACCAACTAAACAAATATTAACAAATTAAAACAAATATTTCATCACACTAATATAAAGCACCAATGATAGGTATAATATCGGTGAATAAACGGATTGTGAACGTATTATGTTATCAACACTGTCTGTCTATTTGCTTTGACAAACAGTTTCTTCTGAACTTAACCCTTATTTAGCGGGTGGTAAGGTATTTTACACTGTACCGCTCAGCGGGCATAATCCCGAAATATTCGCTCAATTTCACTCGCCCTAGTGCCGTTACTATGGCTCCAATGCGAACGAAACGATCATTTTTGGAAAGAGCAACTCTTTGTCTCCCCATATAAGTCTATGAATGGATGTTATGAATGAGTCTGGAGGGTGGGAAGAGGTGAGGAAGAGGAGGTACTTTTTGGTCTATTTCCCTGGCGCGTTCGGTTGCGTTCGCTTTGGCCTGACTTCGGCCTCTCGCTCGTCTACTATTCCTTCGGTAATCGGTCTTATTTTTCTCTTATTTCTCCTTATTTCTGTATTCTCTCTCTCTCTCTCTTTCTTTCTCTCTCTCTCTCCCTTTCTTTTTCTTTCTCTCTCCCTTTCTCTCTTCCTCATCCGTATTATGTATTTCTCATTATTATTTTCTCTAACTAATCCCTCTATTTCATTTATTTGCTTGTAATATTTCTGTATTATTATATCTTTTTCATTCTTTCTTCAGTTCAGTTTCTGTATTCTCTCTATACGGTGGGAATGGTATTTCGTATGAGGGATGTGCAGCACAAATATTCAATCTTTCGTTGTTTGGTTGTTTGTATTACCGTAAGAAATTTACTGAACGCCTGCAAATAATACGCTATAAAATGCTTGCAATCAAACTCTCAAGCAATTTCAAGGTCACATGCAATTATAAATGTAGGCAATAGCTAAACCCAGAGAGGAAGAGACAAGAGAGAGAGAGAGTGTCGTGATAATATAACAATGTTACATAATTATGTATCATATATATATGAAAAAATAATATATACGGTAGGCCTACATCTGTTCCGCACAATCATATAATGCCAAGCACAAATATTCAATCTTTCATTGTTTGTATTACCATAAGAAATTTACTGAACGCCTGCAAATAATACGCTATAAAATGCTTGCAATCTCTCTATTTTCTCTAATCTCTCCCACTCCTCCTGTCTCTCTCTCTCTCTCTCTCTCTCTGGCTCTGTCGCATTCCCTCTTCCTCATCCGTATTATGTATTTCTCATTATTATTTTCTCTAACTAATCCCTCTATTTCATTTATTTGCTTGTAATATTTCTGTATTATTATATCTTTTTCACTCTTTCTTCAGTTCAGTTTCTGCATTCTCTCTCTCTCTCTCTCTCTCTGTTTCGCTTGCTTTGCAGGAATTTAGTTTTTGTTTTATATATAATATAATAATTTACTTATCATTACTTACTATATCGTATAAACAATAGTAGGTAGCCAACTTACCATAATACCGATACACCAAACCGATCCGCATGCGGGTTTGTTTATCACCTGTTTACTAAAGTGCCACCATTATCGATTTTCTTGGAGCCGACTCGAGCGGGAGGGTTACCAATTGAAGTTAAATCCGCTAGCATATATTGTTAGATGTAAGACATGATAAATACCACTAGAAATATGAATTGGCAAAATCCATATAATATCACTTCGAAATTGTTCTGAAATTTCAAAACAAAACCGCTAGTGTAAGTCATTGCTGCTAGATCGAAGTAAAGGTCTCTAGATCTAGCGGAAGTCGCTATACGTATTGGCAGTACTGCACACTCATTCATTTCATTCATTCATTTTCTATTGAGCTCGTCCTGGAATCTTTACGACTCTGAATCTTACGATTGCCGACGGCGATACGTTGTTGACATTGTTGTTGATGTTCCAGTGGAGGGATGAACAAAATATTTTCCTTGTCCAATAATAGCTATTTCATAGTCCCACAGGACTTATTTTGATATATTTATCAAATTTATTGAATGCCTGAAAATAATACGCTATAAAATGCTTGCAATCAAACTTTCAAGCAATTACAAGGTCACATGCAATTATAAAAAGGTATATTGTAGACCACAATCTACGCCAAGCTTCGTTGTTGCTTGTATTATCGTGAGAAATGTACCATACACCCTGGTTATCGTGAGAAATTTACCGAACGCCTGCAAATAATACGCTATAAAATGCTTGCAATCAAACTCTCAAGCAATTTCAATGTCACATGCAGTATAGGTAGACCCAGAGATGAAGAGACAGACAGAGAGAGAGGGGATGTCAAAAACATCTGCTAGGTGTGATTTCCCCTGGGAGGGAAGAGATTAGTTAGGGGCGTGCCCTGGCCTACATCAGACAAAGAGAGTACAAAAGAGTACAAACAAAGAGAGTGAGACAGAGAGAGAGAGAGAGAGAGTCGTGATAATATAAAAATGTTACACATGTATCATATATATGAAAACATAATATATACGGAAGGTCTACATCTGTTCTCCACAATCATATAATGCCAAGCACAAATATTCAATCTTTCGTTGTTTGTATTACCGTAAATTTACCGAACGCCTGCAAATAATACGCTATAAAATGCAAAGGAATTTCTTGTAGAGTGCAATTTTGAGGACGTAATGTGCTCTGAGAGAGAGCGGAGCGGTGATTAGGAGCATATATTACCTCAGACCGCTCGCCACACAGGGAATTATATAAGGAAATTACCGTATTTTAGGGTTTTTCACTCGTGTTTTACGATCGTTGAAAGACAACCAGTGATCGTAAAAGGATGGTTCGGGTGTCATTGGAAAGCTCAATTTACGCACTTTCAGGATACATACTTGTATTACGCTCTGGGTCTTGTTTATGCATGAAAAAGAGCACGGAACAACCCCATTTAGGGTTAAAAAAAAAAACCCGCTGGGCGGCACAGTGAAATATACTCCACCAGCCGCTCGTAAGGTGATAAAATGCTTGCAATCACATTTTCAAGCAATTATAAAATATAAATTGTACTTACCAACACCCACACCAGTATGTTCTTCGTCAGGAACGTCTCCAATTTGCTCAAGGGTCTGTCCAATATCAACCACAACATCCACCCCACGCAAATTATGCTTGGGGTGAAAGCCTATGATCGGGTTATTTTCGTCTTCAGAGTCATCCACACTACCAAAACTCTCACCCAGACCTTCGACGGTTTCATCCAACAACTTATTAGAAAGTTATGAAGAGGTCAGCATGATATCTAGTTCCTGGGTGGTAAGCCGGGCGTGGTTAGTAGGGTGGCGCGACGCACTAGGGATGGCGGCCACCGAATCGAACACGGGCAAATCTTGACCTTCCATTATGGCTGCTTGAGGGTCACTTAGTCACGGTCACACAGTGGGGATGTGTGGGTGGGCCCTTGTAGTACACCGCCTGACCACCAAGTTTCGCTTTCCACCTAAATTAGGGCGGGAATACGCCCACGGACTTAAGTCCGACCCCGCCATTTAGTCCAATTTTCTCGTATCGGACTTAAGTCCGACCCCGCTAAATAAGGGTTAAATAACCAATTAAGATGAATTTTTGCCAGTACAGTACTATAATTTGGTAAATAATTACAACATCAGCCATGTAACATTGTCGCCACCGCCATATATCCTGGTAATAATGAATGTATAGTAAATGATGCAGTGCTTGATATTGCCTTGTCAATCTTTGGCAAAGGCTCTCTTGCTCATTCACTCTCATTCACTATTTTGTCCATGTCCCTGCCAGCTGTTTATCTCTCACTATTATTGGGAAATATGGGTCTGGGGATTTTGAGGCAGATTGCCTGGGATTGTATTACCCATTAGATACAGGTATCTAGGTAAGTATGATGATATATGGATTATATATATAAATAAGTAACGGCGATATAATTATATACCTAATATTACATAATACACTCCCCAGCACCCCACACACAGGATATCACACAACAAATGCAAGCACTCAACACACAGATTAACAACAAAATACAAGAAAAACAAATTATAAATTGAAATAACTACCTGCAATCACTTAATCACAAATAGACCTCCAAAACACAACACTAAACAGCATTACACTTTCTAACAGCAACACAACACAATTACGTGCTGCAATCACAACAACAGACTCTACTCCTTCAAATAAACAACAAGCAAACTCTCTCATTAATCACTTCTCTCATGTCAGCCACCTAAAACCCCATAAAGATGACCGACGTGTCATCCGTCGTAAGACAAAATTCCCCACAGATCCTGACTATGCACCCTTCACCAACAACCAGACAAAGCACATCATCAACAATCTAAAGCACTCACCCGTCTGTGGTCCAGACAACATAAGCAACATACACCTCATATGCCTAGGACCTCAAGGCATACAAGCACTCGCCAATATATTGTTACGATTCAGGTTCTGCAAGACACGGGGCTCTTCATCATTGGACTAGATAAGGCTAAATGCAACAACGGTAACACTAGTTCCAACCCCTGCCTTAACCACTGGAGAACAAAACACCTATACTGCCCTGAGTCGTGCCTGGACAACGATGTATCCTATGACTCGGTAAAAGGTGCACACTATAGGCTGATGATCACTGAAGCAGCCTATACTCATACAACATACGATTACTTTATTAAGGTATACAAGGAAAATGACAGATAGCGTAATTAAATCGCAGCAACGATTTAATAGCAAACTAGAAGAAGGATAATTAACGTTAGGTTAAATAATCAGCAAACTGTCACTTCTGTCTGAAAGAAAGTGAAACAAAGAAAGTCCTAAAGCATCATGCCGGAATCTTCTGCAAAAGTCAGATGCAACTAAGAAGTACGTCTCGGATTCTGAACTGTGTATTATTACTGTGGGAACATATATAGTGTAGGAACATACAGTGTTATCTGACACATGTGTAATTTTAAAACAGTTGGCAGTCTAAACTCTAACCACAAAAAGATGTGCTTTCTCCCACCAGGCACTAGCCTGCTCTGGTGGGGTCTCTCAGCAACAATCACAACTTACTATAAACATAAGGAGCAATAATGCTGCACACATATACACAATGAGATTATAAACCCTAATCGGGGGTCTGACTGGTGGACGAAGTTTAGCAGGGGAGTCGTAGGCTAGGCTACCTGGGCCGAGCCACCTGCTCGGTAGCCTAGTGTCGTTCTCAAGTCTGTGCGCCTAGTTACATTAAATGACGGGGTGCTCTCTTGAGAGATCCAAGTCTCGTGTACCTGGTTCTCTCCTGGCGACCCTCCTAAGTCAAAAGCTAACGAGCTAGCACAGTGCTGGGTGGACTAGGCAAACGCCCTCACGCCAACACAGTGCTAGGCTCTAAGGTACACAGACAAGAAAATGACCTAGGCCTCTGCAGGTATCCGGTACAGTTGCATAGGCTCAACGAAGTCTATGCTCATAGGAATCTGCAACCTGATAGCCTCTCCCCATTCTAGCATCGACTAACCTGGCAGACACCCAAGAAAATAAGGTTGGGGCAACACGATGAGTATGTCAAACCACCCCAAGCCAAAATGGATAACCCTCTGATCCAAAATGCCTAACTAAGTACATAAATATCTCTGAGAGCTCGCTGTATAATACAGTGACGGATATATGAAATCAACGTCAATGGGAAGGGCAGTTAATTAATAGTAGGATATACAGAGAGAAGAAGGTAAGCAGTGGTAGAGAAAGTTCGCAATAGGGGGGTGAGGTGGGCTGATAGATTGCAAAGGGATGTTAGCGTTACAGCACTACGAGGAGCTCTGAGGGAGACACAAGGACAGGAGCCAGCACCACCGTCCCAGGACCGCGGATGCCAATCACAGACGACTACATCACCAGGCAGCAGGGCTGCAGAAGGCGCCAGGAACCACCAGCCAATCAGGGGCGCAGGAAAGCGCGCGAGCGGGAAAACACCTCGAGTGAGGGAGGCAACACATACCTACGCACGCACATATTACCACCACGCTCACGCTATTCTCTCTTTCCTCCACAATGCATCTTATATTCTACTAATGATATAAAATACTTCCCATTGTCACAGACGAAAGTAAAGACCACCACGGGACTGTCTGGTAACAAGACGAACGTTTAATTGAAGTAATTAAAATTATGTTTACATGGATATGAATATTTGAAGATATGAAGATATGAAGATGGGAGGACGTGCAAAGTGAAAAAGTAAAATAACAACATACAGTATACAGAATGTTAAGGAAGGAGGTGGGGGTCTAATTACAGAAGTGGGTAAGAGGAGTAAGATGAGATAATTAATATGGACATACTGTACATGATCTAAACAGTCAATTAACAAAAACACAAAAAACAAGTTTAGTAAATGACGCCTACAGTACGTCTCGCTGTCATATTAATACTAACCAAATAATTACTAAACAACCAAGCATACATCATATCAATAATATAATAATATGTACTCATGTTTTCAATCGTCTATGAATATAATTATGATATCTGGTTTTCCTGTCACAACCACTCTTAACAAGTTGTTCTCTCATTCGTCCTGAAGTCATGAATTATTATGTTTTTTTCCGCCAACCAACTTCACCTATAAAAATAATGAATTAAATCAACAAATACATGCGGCACTCCAAGGACTCGAACCTAGGATACTCACATACATATTCCGTGCACTTATGCTCGGTTCACACATTCACGTATATTGCTCCCGACAGCTCCCGTCAGGCGTAATTGCCAATTTTGTGTTCTGACGGGAGTAGTACGGCCGTGAACGCCCGTATAACCACGACTATTGCACTTCCCGTCAGACGTACCGTGACGGGGCCAGTGTTACGTCAGTCGTAATGTAGTCGTAGTGAACTACGTACGTGTTTGCGACTTGCGTAAGCATGTCCCCGTTCGTCCGCATGGGCTGCCCGATTTGCGGGAACACAGGCCACGCCCATGCCACGCCCCCACAAGACCTGTGTAGCTGAGGACGTACGTCTTGGGATTGTTTAGGACCTACCTGGACCGGTTCCGGACAAACGTAGGCACACCCCGTCTGTCAAAACACAGACAAAGACAGTCTTTGTCAACCACGTAGGTATTGGTTGGTAAAGGGCAGGAATGGCCACACCTTTGCCATTCCCACTCCTTCCTCGGCACCATGAACAACATCGCGGAATTCATCCTGGAGGAGTTAAATTTTGTGAACTCCCTAATCAAACCGGAGAACAGGCATAACACGCGGCTAATGAAATGGATCCTTTCCTACATCGAAATCTTGGAACTACTTGCAATAGCAAACTTCATCTATCAAGAGGAACAAGAGAAGAAGCAAAGGAGCAAGAGGAGAGACCATTCATCCTTGTAACCTTTAACCCGCTGAGTGCCAGCCAATTTTGACGATGTACTTCTGCCAGTGCCAGATTTTTTTTTTTTTTTTTTTTTGGCTAAATCTATCAAGTTGGGAGAGAAAGGAAGGATAATGGTAAAAAAAACACTCCCCTTGCCAGAAATCAGGTCCCCTATGGTGATGGTCCCGAAAGTAGCTGAAAAGACACTATAGACTACAGAGACTTTTATGGTATCGGAATGTATGGGGGGGAGGGTGGTGGGAGGGTGGTTTTGGGGTTGGTGGGGGGAAGGTAGAAGGGTAATTGACTTGTGTTACACATATGAAGCCGATTGGTGAGGTAGTTTCGCCACCACGGATTTTCCTTTTTTTCCTTTTTCTTCGTACGGATACGCTAGAACGGGTGATGGGAGGCGGTTGGGGATGTGGTGGGGGGAAGGCAGAAGGGTAAGGGACTTGTCACACAAATATGGACCGATTGGTGCAGTCGTTTCGCCGCCACAGATTTCCTTTTTTTTCCTTCTGACGGGACCAATAGTCAGCGAGTGGGTGGGACGAGGGATTTGGGATATTTGTGGCAGGCGGAGAGGTGGCAGGCGTCGAGGGGGCCGGCGTCGAGGGGGCAGGCGGATAGGTGGCAGGCGTCGAGGTGGGAGGGGAAACCTTCCTGACCTTCTTCCCGCTTTTCTTGGTATTCATGGTGACAGGGCAGGGCAGGGCAGGGCAGCGTGCAGAGGGTGGCAGGGTGACAGGGTGGCAGGTTGGCTGTAGGTTGTTGCTCCGGTATGGTGAGAGGTATGACTGACGGCAGTGTGTCCCGCTGGTCCTTATAAACCCCCCGTACATCGTTGCCGCGTCTTCCCGCCAGCCCGCAGTGCGGCGGTGTTGCCGTATACTTCCCGACGAACGTAAACTTTCCTGTTTGACGGGAATATTTACGATTGACGTGAGCAGCTCACGTCTGACGTGAGAGCGGCTACATCTGTGCGAGCGGCTACGTCTGACGAGGCTGCTCCCGTCAAACGGCCGTGGTGGGCCGGACGGTCGTAAAAGTTCCCGACTTTTGACATACGTGAGCGCGAGCCATGTATCTGATTCCAATTTCAAAACATACCAGGCGGCATGGCCCGCACCAACCGCCTCCCCGACCCGCATGGCTACTCCCGCCATGCGTACCAACCCCCCCGACTGTACACAATTTCATTTACGTTTTGCGTAATATGCCCTTACGTTTGACCAAACTACCAATATTCGGGTGCCAACTACCATTCAACCTTCGTACGGGAGCTGTCGGGAGCATATACGTGAATGTGTGAACCGAGCATTATGCATTACACTATCAAGACAGTTAACATATATTTTAATGATGACCTACTCTGTGATACATGTTGGTTCAGCAAACAGCCACTTGTTAAACATGGAACTATTAATTACAACTTGAAGTAACAATATCGCTTGTAAGGTAATGCCTTTGTAATAAGTGTGTCTATATAAGTGCCTCACATATCAGTAATGTAGTTAGTTCGACCCTTCAAGGACCTCCAGGCTCCATTACTGTCACTAGTAAGGTCATGTTACCAGCCCTGGGTGGATCAAACAACAAGTCATCAAGGTGCCAGATGGATCAATCATGGGTACGAGATCGAATAGCAGGATAGTGCGCAAATCACAAGGTACAGTATATATAAACAAAAGTAGTGTATTACTGCTTAAAAAAGTAGTGTAAATTAGGTTGATCGACTTTTCGAACACAACATCAACTTACATGATCGAACGTATCTTATCCTGAGCATGTAATTGTTTGAACCAGATTTACCTATCTCAGCATGATCGAAGAATCAAGAATATTATCAATGTATCAGTTGAGCTCACATTATGTTATTCTGGTTGATGTATAAAGCATCAGTACCAGCACCTCATAAAGACACAACACCAGAAAGCAGAACCCACCTGAAAAAAGGCCCGGAGCTATTCCTCCCAACTTGGGGAAAAACTACCTGTAATATTTAAATCTACATTAATTCCTGAATAAATAAGGTTGCTGGATTTACAAGTTTCCTTTACCCTAAATATATGTGGTAAAGGTGGTGTCAGTGTTCACTATTACTTAAATACAAATTGCATAAAGGAGGTAATCCAGAGTCTACATGTAATGAGAGAAGCTACCAGAATCGACCCAGCATCTTCAATCAACCTAACAACTATACAAAACAAAAACAAATCTTGACCCCTTAACCCTTCTTTGGCGGCGCGCATCTTATGTCGTGTGAAATAAATTTGGACTAAGTGGCGGTTCACAACTTATGTCGTGTGCCATTTTCAGCACGTAATGTTGCAGAGAGAGAGAGCTGAGCGGTGTGAGGAGCGTAGTAAGGCTATGACCGGCGCCCACCACCGCGGTGGGCCAACTGAAGTGAAAACCACCCTTCCATCCCCCCTCACACTCGCTACACAGGGAATTATGTAGGGAAAGTACCTAATTACATGGTTTTTGCACTCGTGTTGCGCGATCGTTGCAAGAAAACCAGTGGTCGTACAAGGATGGTTGGGGTGTCATTGGAAAGCTCTGTTTATGCCCTTTCATGGATAGATACTTGTTTTACGCTCTGCGTCTTATTTAGGCATGAAAATGAACACGTAAACAACCCCTATTTAGGGTAAAAACACCCCGCTGGGCGGTACATATAAATTACCACCTAGGCCGCTCGTTAGGTGTTAAGGTAACAAACAAAACGTTTCATTACACTACTGTATACCTAGGAATACATCCTAGCCATAAACAACAAGCAGAATACATCACCCGCCATCTATACCTATGCTACTATATTGTGTAGGTACCTAGGAATACATCGCAGTCATTATTAACATGTATAATACATTAGCCATCATCCATACCTTATATACCTTCTTTTATAGTTACCTAGTATAGGTCTACTGTATATAGTGGATTATGAAGTTGAATATACATATTGGTGTTTGTTTGTGACTCCGATGATTGGACTCCGATGATCGGAGTCCGATCTGCCGTGAATTTGCTCATATTAAAATTCCTTTACTATTACATATTTGGAATCCAATATCAGTCCAGCAAATATGTTGTTTGACTTCCCTGGTGTGTCTATACCTTCCAGGAAGTTCATATTTGACGACCCAATATACAGTAATACCAGGACAATATGCGAGGTAAATCAGATGTTCACTTGCCGAAAATGATCGGACAAAATGAAGCGACTTTCATCCTCGAGTTGCATACCTGTATTTACCAAAGAAACAAATTAAATATTATGAAAATCTTAAGAGGATTCTTACTCGTAAGTATAATGTATATATGCCTAGTTATAGTAACATCATTGTATTTTATCCCACCAAAGTATATTACTGCAACCAATGATATACTGAAAATGCCTAAAATATAGTAATTCATTAATTTCACTCTACACAAAGTTTACCTTTGAGTTAGTGAGATACCAGTCATCAAAGCCAACTTTTCGGTTAGCTTATATATTTGAGTGGAGAGAGAGAAACCTGCGTTGTACGATATGTTATCGTACATCAGTCAGCCCAGCGACGCCGTCATAAATCGCTCGATATCAAGGTGATTATTTATACTAGTCTAATTATTGTCCTATGACAATAGGGTTGACAATACGGATATATCCAGGCCCTTGCCTCAAATAGGGTAAAGGACTTTACTATTAGTACCAGTACAAATAGTACAAATTTGGGAAAACAAATTCAGCAAGAATGTTAAGTGCGGGCGTACCGCACTCTTGTATACACTATGCGGAGCGGTAGTGGACGCTTGTCATCATGTTCCCGTCTATTTTGACTGCCTTTCGATACAATAATATGTTGAGGGCGCATTCACATATTGTCATCATCATATATATTGCCAGCAGAGGGCAAATAACCGAAAAAAATCGCCGTCAAAATAGACGCTAACTTAACTATGGTGATCGACAAATGTAAACATGACGGCGGTGGCGGCGGTGGCAGTGACGTCGGACGTTTGCTATCATGTTCCCGTCTATTTTTAATGCCATTGGATAAAGTAATATGTTGAGGGGGGGCATTGCCCCCCCTCCCCCTCCCATGACATATTGTCATCGTCATATTTTATGTCAGGCAGGGGGCAAATAACCGAAATAACCGCCGTCAAAATAGACGCGAAGTTCACCGCGGCGATCGTCCTATGTAAACGTGACGACTATACGCCCGAAAACTACATCCATCCCAAATCCTCTCATTAGTTAAAATGTTTGTTAGTCTAGCATTGCCAGACGATTTTATGAAGTGCAGGAAGACATATAGGAATAGAAAGGAGCGGTGATATAATGACATGCATTTAGCTTCCTGTATAACATTCTACAATAATTCATCGTATTACCTTTCCTTCACTGTTTCTCAAATGATACACATTTGTTCAATTTGTCATATGCATGAAAGTCATTCAACTAGTGTTTGGTGGATAATATTAATACAACAGGCATATATAGAAGAGTGAGTATAGTACTTGGTATACGTCATGACCTTAATTGAACTGCCGCTCTGTAAGGGAACTTTGCATATTCAGTCAATGTTTAGTGGTGATGGTGGTAGTGGTAGTGGTGGTGTAGGATATTGCCAATATATTGTGTGACCGTGGCAGGTCACTCAAGAGGCGACACTTACAGCTTCCTGGCCTCGTATGTCATGGCACTACAGCCTCGGGGGAATATAACGTATACCAAGCTGTAAGGACATATATTAAACCAGATATGTTTATCATAAAACAAAAAATCGGAAAACATATGTATCATTGAAAGATACTGGGGAGCTGCTTGAGTATAAACATGTGTGGTATGTAAGGTACACATTGGTACCAATGTTTGTCTAGCATGTTTACATAATTTATAGACCAACTAAACAAATATTAACAAATTAAAACAAATATTTCATCACACTAATATAAAGCACCAATGATAGGTATAATATCGGTGAATAAACGGATTGTGAACGTATTATGTTATCAACACTGTCTGTCTATTTGCTTTGACAAACAGTTTCTTCTGAACTTAAATAACCAATTAAGATGAATTTTTGCCAGTACAGTACTATAATTTGGTAAATAATTACAACATCAGCCATGTAACATTGTCGCCACCGCCATATATCCTGGTAATAATGAATGTATAGTAAATGATGCAGTGCTTGATATTGCCTTGTCAATCTTTGGCAAAGGCTCTCTTGCTCATTCACTCTCATTCACTATTTTGTCCATGTCCCTGCCAGCTGTTTATCTCTCACTATTATTGGGAAATATGGGTCTGGGGATTTTGAGGCAGATTGCCTGGGATTGTATTACCCATTAGATACAGGTATCTAGGTAAGTATGATGATATATGGATTATATATATAAATAAGTAACGGCGATATAATTATATACCTAATATTACATAATACACTCCCCAGCACCCCACACACAGGATATCACACAACAAATGCAAGCACTCAACACACAGATTAACAACAAAATACAAGAAAAACAAATTATAAATTGAAATAACTACCTGCAATCACTTAATCACAAAATAGACCTCCAAAACACAACACTAAACAGCATTACACTTTCTAACAGCAACACAACACAATTACGTGCTGCAATCACAACAACAGACTCTACTCCTTCAAATAAACAACAAGCAAACTCTCTCATTAATCACTTCTCTCATGTCAGCCACCTAAAACCCCATAAAGATGACCGACGTGTCATCCGTCGTAAGACAAAATTCCCCACAGATCCTGACTATGCACCCTTCACCAACAACCAGACAAAGCACATCATCAACAATCTAAAGCACTCACCCGTCTGTGGTCCAGACAACATAAGCAACATACACCTCATATGCCTAGGACCTCAAGGCATACAAGCACTCGCCAATATATTGTTACGATTCAGGTTCTGCAAGACACGGGGCTCTTCATCATTGGACTAGATAAGGCTAAATGCAACAACGGTAACACTAGTTCCAACCCCTGCCTTAACCACTGGAGAACAAAACACCTATACTGCCCTGAGTCGTGCCTGGACAACGAGGTATCCTATGACTCGGTAAAAGGTGCACACTATAGGCTGATGATCACTGAAGCAGCCTATACTCATACAACATACGATTACTTTATTAAGGTATACAAGGAAAATGACAGATAGCGTAATTAAATCGCAGCAACGATTTAATAGCAAACTAGAAGAAGGATAATTAACGTTAGGTTAAATAAACAGCAAACTGTCACTTCTGTCTGAAAGAAAGTGAAACAAAGAAAGTCCTAAAGCATCATGCCGGAATCTTCTGCAAAAGTCAGATGCAACTAAGAAGTACGTCTCGGATTCTGAACTGTGTATTATTACTGTGGGAACATATATAGTGTAGGAACATACAGTGTTATCTGACACATGTGTAATTTTAAAACAGTTGGCAGTCTAAACTCTAACCACAAAAAGATGTGCTTTCTCCCACCAGGCACTAGCCTGCTCTGGTGGGGTCTCTCAGCAACAATCACAACTTACTATAAACATAAGGAGCAATAATGCTGCACACATATACACAATGAGATTATAAACCCTAATCGGGGGTCTGACTGGTGGACGAAGTTTAGCAGGGGAGTCGTAGGCTAGGCTACCTGGGCCGAGCCACCTGCTCGGTAGCCTAGTGTCGTTCTCAAGTCTGTGCGCCTAGTTACATTAAATGACGGGGTGCTCTCTTGAGAGATCCAAGTCTCGTGTACCTGGTTCTCTCCTGGCGACCCTCCTAAGTCAAAAGCTAACGAGCTAGCACAGTGCTGGGTGGACTAGGCAAACGCCCTCACGCCAACACAGTGCTAGGCTCTAAGGTACACAGACAAGAAAATGACCTAGGCCTCTGCAGGTATCCGGTACAGTTGCATAGGCTCAACGAAGTCTATGCTCATAGGAATCTGCAACCTGATAGCCTCTCCCCATTCTAGCATCGACTAACCTGGCAGACACCCAAGAAAATAAGGTTGGGGCAACACGATGAGTATGTCAAACCACCCCAAGCCAAAATGGATAACCCTCTGATCCAAAATGCCTAACTAAGTACATAAAATATCTCTGAGAGCTCGCTGTATAATACAGTGACGGATATATGAAATCAACGTCAATGGGAAGGGCAGTTAATTAATAGTAGGATATACAGAGAGAAGAAGGTAAGCAGTGGTAGAGAAAGTTCGCAATAGGGGGGTGAGGTGGGCTGATAGATTGCAAAGGGATGTTAGCGTTACAGCACTACGAGGAGCTCTGAGGGAGACACAAGGACAGGAGCCAGCACCACCGTCCCAGGACCGCGGATGCCAATCACAGACGACTACATCACCAGGCAGCAGGGCTGCAGAAGGCGCCAGGAACCACCAGCCAATCAGGGGCGCAGGAAAGCGCGCGAGCGGGAAAACACCTCGAGTGAGGGAGGCAACACATACCTACGCACGCACATATTACCACCACGCTCACGCTATTCTCTCTTTCCCTCCACAATGCATCTTATATTCTACTAATGATATAAAATACTTCCCATTGTCACAGACGAAAGTAAAGACCACCACGGGACTGTCTGTAACAAGACGAACGTTTAATTGAAGTAATTAAAATTATGTTTACATGGATATGAATATTTGAAGATATGAAGATATGAAGATGGGAGGACGTGCAAAGTGAAAAAGTAAAATAACAACATACAGTATACAGAATTGTTAAGGAAGGAGGTGGGGGTCTAATTACAGAAGTGGGTAAGAGGAGTAAGATGAGATAATTAATATGGACATACTGTACATGATCTAAACAGTCAATTAACAAAAACACAAAAACAAAGTTTAGTAAATGACGCCTACAGTACGTCTCGCTGTCATATTTGTAATACTAACCAAATAATTACTAAACAACCAAGCATACATCATATCAATAATATAATAATATGTACTCATGTTTTCAATCGTCTATGAATATAATTATGATATCTGGTTTTCCTGTCACAACCACTCTTAACAAGTTGTTCTCTCATTCGTCCTGAAGTCATGAATTATTATGTTTTTTTTCCGCCAACCAACTTCACCTATAAAAATAATGAATTAAATCAACAAATACATGCGGCACTCCAAGGACTCGAACCTAGGATACTCACATACATATTCCGTGCACTTATGCTCGGTTCACACATTCACG
The DNA here is from genome assembly GCA_032716605.1 of Paralithodes platypus. NCBI lineage: Eukaryota > Metazoa > Arthropoda > Malacostraca > Decapoda > Lithodidae > Paralithodes > Paralithodes platypus. The sequence continues at coordinate 12,748,911 of CM064580.1, read as the reverse complement.
TATATTGCTCCCGACAGCTCCCGTCAGGCGTAATTGCCAATTTTGTGTTCTGACGGGAGTAGTACGGCCGTGAACGCCCGTATAACCACGACTATTGCACTTCCCGTCAGACGTACCGTGACGGGGCCAGTGTTACGTCAGTCGTAATGTAGTCGTAGTGAACTACGTACGTGTTTGCGACTTGCGTAAGCATGTCCCCGTTCGTCCGCATGGGCTGCCCGATTTGCGGGAAAACAGGCCACGCCCATGCCACGCCCCCACAAGACCTGTGTAGCTGAGGACGTACGTCTTGGGATTGTTTAGGACCTACCTGGACCGGTTCCGGACAAACGTAGGCACACCCCGTCTGTCAAAACACAGACAAAGACAGTCTTTGTCAACCACGTAGGTATTGGTTGGTAAAGGGCAGGAATGGCCACACCTTTGCCATTCCCACTCCTTCCTCGGCACCATGAACAACATCGCGGAATTCATCCTGGTGGAGTTAAATTTTGTGAACTCCCTAATCAAACCGGAGAACAGGCATAACACGCGGCTAATGAAATGGATCCTTTCCTACATCGAAATCTTGGAACTACTTGCAATAGCAAACTTCATCTATCAAGAGGAACAAGAGAAGAAGCAAAGGAGCAAGAGGAGAGACCATTCATCCTTGTAACCTTTAACCCGCTGAGTGCCAGCCAATTTTGACGATGTACTTCTGCCAGTGCCAGATTTTTTTTTTTTTTTTTTTTTTGGCTAAATCTATCAAGTTGGGAGAGAAAGGAAGGATAATGGTAAAAAAAAACACTCCCCTCGCCAGAAATTAGGTCCCCGATGGTGATGGTCCCGAAAGTAGCTGAAAAGACACTATAGACTACAGAGACTTTTATGGTATCGGAATGTATGGGTGGGAGGGTGGTGGGAGGGTGGTTTTGGGGTTGGTGGGGGGAAGGTAGAAGGGTAATTGACTTGTGTTACACATATGAAGCCGATTGGTGAGGTAGTTTCGCCACCACGGATTTTCCTTTTTTTCCTTTTCTTCGTACGGATACGCTAGAATGGGTGATGGGAGGCGGTTGGGGATGTGGTGGGGGGAAGGCAGAAGGGTAAGGGACTTGTCACACAAATATGGACCGATTGGTGCAGTCGTTTCGCCGCCACAGATTTTCCTTTTTTTTCCTTCTGACGGGACCAATAGTCAGCGAGTGGGTGGGAGGAGGGATTTGGGATATTTGTGGCAGGCGGAGAGGTGGCAGGCGTCGAGGGGGCCGGCGTCGAGGGGGCAGGCGGATAGGTGGCAGGCGTCGAGGTGGGAGGGGAAACCTTCCTGACCTTCTTCCCGCTTTTCTTGGTATTCATGGTGACAGGGCAGGGCAGGGCAGGGCAGCGTGCAGAGGGTGGCAGGGTGACAGGGTGGCAGGGTTGGCTGTAGGTTGTTGCTCCGGTATGGTGAGAGGTATGACTGACGGCAGTGTGTCCCGCTGGTCCTTATAAACCCCCCGTACATCGTTGCCGCGTCTTCCCGCCAGCCCGCAGTGCGGCGGTGTTGCCGTATACTTCCCGACGAACGTAAACTTTCCTGTTTGACGGGAATATTTTACGATTGACGTGAGCAGCTCACGTCTGACGTGCGAGCGGCTACATCTGACGTGCGAGCGGCTACGTCTGACGAGGCTGCTCCCGTCAAACGGCCGTGGTGGGCCGGACGGTCGTAAAAGTTCCCGACTTTTGACATACGTGAGCGCGAGCCATGTATCTGATTCCAATTTCAAAACATACCGGGCGGCATGGCCCGCACCAACCGCCTCCCCGACCCGCATGGCTACTCCCGCCATGCGTACCAACCCCCCCGACTGTACACAATTTCATTTACGTTTTGCGTAATATGCCCTTACGTTTGACCAAACTACCAATATTCGGGTGCCAACTACCATTCAACCTTCGTACGGGAGCTGTCGGGAGCATATACGTGAATGTGTGAACCGAGCATTATGCATTACACTATCAAGACAGTTAACATATATTTTAATGATGACCTACTCTGTGATACATGTTGGTTCAGCAAACAGCCACTTGTTAAACATGGAACTATTAATTACAACTTGAAGTAACAATATCGCTTGTAAGGTAATGCCTTTGTAATAAGTGTGTCTATATAAGTGTGCCTCACATATCAGTAATGTAGTTAGTTCGACCCTTCAAGGACCTCCAGGCTCCATTACTGTCACTAGTAAGGTCATGTTACCAGCCCTGGGTGGATCAAACAACAAGTCATCAAGGTGCCAGATGGATCAATCATGGGTACGAGATCGAATAGCAGGATAGTGCGCAAATCACAAGGTACAGTATATATAAACAAAAGTAGTGTATTACTGCTTAAAAAAGTAGTGTAAATTAGGTTGATCGACTTTTCGAACACAACATCAACTTACATGATCGAACGTAATCTTATCCTGAGCATGTAATTGTTTGAACCAGATTTACCTATCTCAGCATGATCGAAGAATCAAGAATATTATCAATGTATCAGTTGAGCTCACATTATGTTATTCTGGTTGATGTATAAAACATCAGTACCAGCACCTCATAAAGACACAACACCAGAAAGCAGAACCCACCTGAAAAAAGGCCCGGAGCTATTCCTCCCAACTTGGGGAAAAACTACCTGTAATATTTAAATCTACATTAATTCCTGAATAAATAAGGTTGCTGGATTTACAAGTTTCCTTTACCCTAAATATATGTGGTAAAGGTGGTGTCAGTGTTCACTATTACTTAAATACAAATTGAATAATAAAGGAGGTAATCCAGAGTCTACATGTAATGAGAGAAGCTACCAGAATCGACCCAGCATCTTCAATCAACCTAACAACTATACAAAACAAAAACAAATCTTGACCCCTTAACCCTTCTTTGGCGGCGCGCAACTTATGTCGTGTGAAATAAATTTGGACTAAGTGGCGGTTCACAACTTATGTCGTGTGCCATTTTCAGCACGTAATGTTGCAGAGAGAGAGAGCTGAGCGGTGTGAGGAGCGTAGTAAGGCTATGACCGGCGCCCACCACCGCGGTGGGCCAACTGAAGTGAAAACCACCCTTCCATCCCCCCTCACACTCGCTACACAGGGAATTATGTAGGGAAAGTACCTAATTACATGGTTTTTGCACTCGTGTTGCGCGATCGTTGCAAGAAAACCAGTGGTCGTACAAGGATGGTTGGGGTGTCATTGGAAAGCTCTGTTTATGCCCTTTCATGGATAGATACTTGTTTTACGCTCTGGGTTTTATTTAGGCATGAAAATGATCACGTAAACAACCCCTATTTAGGGTAAAAACACCCCGCTGGGCGGTACATATAAATTACCACCTAGGCCGCTCGTTAGGTGTTAAGGTAACAAACAAAACGTTTCATTACACTACTGTATACCTAGGAATACATCCTAGCCATAAACAACAAGCAGAATACATCACCCGCCATCTATACCTATGCTACTATATTGTGTAGGTACCTAGGAATACATCGCAGTCATTATTAACATGTATAATACATTAGCCATCATCCATACCTTATATACCTTATTTTATAGTTACCTAGTATAGGTCTACTGTATATAGTGGATTATGAAGTTGAATATACATATTGGTGTTTGTTTGTGACTCCGATGATTGGACTCCGATGATCGGAGTCCGATCTGCCGTGAATTTGCTCATATTAAAATTCCTTTACTATTACATATTTGGAATCCAATATCAGTCCAGCAAATATGTTGTTTGACTTCCCTGGTGTGTCTATACCTTCCAGGAAGTTCATATTTGACGACCCCGAATATACAGTAATACCAGGACAATATGCGAGGTAAATCAGATGTTCACTTGCCGAAAATGATCGGACAAAATGAAGCGACTTTCATCCTCGAGTTGCATACCTGTATTTACCAAAGAAACAAATTAAATATTATGAAAATCTTAAGAGGATTCTTACTCGTAAGTATAATGTATATATGCCTAGTTATAGTAACATCATTGTATTTTATCCCACCAAAGTATATTACTGCAACCAATGATATACTGAAAATGCCTAAAATATAGTAATTCATTAATTTCACTCTACACAAAGTTTACCTTTGAGTTAGTGAGATACCAGTCATCAAAGCCAACTTTTCGGTTAGCTTATATATTTGAGTGGAGAGAGAGAAACCTGCGTTGTACGATATGTTATCGTACATCAGTCAGCCCAGCGACGCCGTCATAAATCGCTCGATATCAAGGTGATTATTTATACTAGTCTAATTATTGTCCTATGACAATAGGGTTGACAATACGGATATATCCAGGCCCTTGCCTCAAATAGGGTAAAGGACTTTACTATTAGTACCAGTACAAATAGTACAAATTTGGGAAATAAATTTCAGCAAGAATGTTAAGTGCGGGCGTACCGCACTCTTGTATACACTATGCGGAGCGGTAGTGGACGCTTGTCATCATGTTCCCGTCTATTTTGACTGCCTTTCGATACAATAATATGTTGAGGGCGCATTCACATATTGTCATCATCATATATATTGCCAGCAGAGGGCAAATAACCGAAAAAAATCGCCGTCAAAATAGACGCGAACTTAACTATGGTGATCGACAAATGTAAACATGACGGCGGTGGCGGCGGTGGCAGTGACGTCGGACGTTTGCTATCATGTTCCCGTCTATTTTTAATGCCATTGGATAAAGTAATATGTTGAGGGGGGGCATTGCCCCCCCTCCCCCTCCCATGACATATTGTCATCGTCATATTTTATGTCAGGCAGGGGGCAAATAACCGAAATAACCGCCGTCAAAATAGACGCGAAGTTCACCGCGGCGATCGTCCTATGTAAACGTGACGACTATACGCCCGAAAACTACATCCATCCCAAATCCTCTCATTAGTTAAAATGTTTGTTAGTCTAGCATTGCCAGACGATTTTATGAAGTGCAGGAAGACATATAGGAATAGAAAGGAGCGGTGATATAATGACATGCATTTAGCTTCCTGTATAACATTCTACAATAATTCATCGTATTACCTTTCCTTCACTGTTTCTCAAATGATACACATTTGTTCAATTTGTCATATGCATGAAAGTCATTCAACTAGTGTTTGGTGGATAATATTAATACAACAGGCATATATAGAAGAGTGAGTATAGTACTTGGTATACGTCATGACCTTAATTGAACTGCCGCTCTGTAAGGGAACTTTGCATATTCAGTCAATGTTTAGTGGTGATGGTGGTAGTGGTAGTGGTGGTGTAGGATATTGCCAATATATTGTGTGACCGTGGCAGGTCACTCAAGAGGCGACACTTACAGCTTCCTGGCCTCGTATGTCATGGCACTACAGCCTCGGGGGAATATAACGTATACCAAGCTGTAAGGACATATATTAAACCAGATGTGTTTATCATAAAACAAAAAATCGGAAAACATATGTATCATTGAAAGATACTGGGGAGCTGCTTGAGTATAAACATGTGTGGTATGTAAGGTACACATTGGTACCAATGTTTGTCTAGCATGTTTACATAATTTATAGACCAACTAAACAAATATTAACAAATTAAAACAAATATTTCATCACACTAATATAAAGCACCAATGATAGGTATAATATCGGTGAATAAACGGATTGTGCACGTATTATGTTATCAACACTGTCTGTCTATTTGCTTTGACAAACAGTTTCTTCTGAACTTAAATAACCAATTAAGATGAATTTTTGCCAGTACAGTACTATAATTTGGTAAATAATTACAACATCAGCCATGTAACATTGTCGCCACCGCCATATATCCTGGTAATAATGAATGTATAGTAAATGATGCAGTGCTTGATATTGCCTTGTCAATCTTTGGCAAAGGCTCTCTTGCTCATTCACTCTCATTCACTATTTTGTCCATGTCCCTGCCAGCTGTTTATCTCTCACTATTATTGGGAAATATGGGTCTAGGGATTTTGAGGCAGATTGCCTGGGATTGTATTACCCATTAGATACAGGTATCTAGGTAAGTATGATGATATATGGATTATATATAAATAAGTAACGGCGATATAATTATATACCTAATATTACATAATACACTCCCCAGCACCCCACACACAGGATATCACACAACAAATGCAAGCACTCAACACACAGATTAACAACAAAATACAAGAAAAACAAATTATAAATTGAAATAACTACCTGCAATCACTTAATCACAAAATAGACCTCCAAAACACAACACTAAACAGCATTACACTTTCTAACAGCAACACAACACAATTACGTGCTGCAATCACAACACAACAGACTCTACTCCTTCAAATAAACAACAAGCAAACTCTCTCATTAATCACTTCTCTCATGTCAGCCACCTAAAACCCCATAAAGATGACCGACGTGTCATCCGTCGTAAGACAAAATTCCCCACAGATCCTGACTATGCACCCTTCACCAACAACCAGACAAAGCACATCATCAACAATCTAAAGCACTCACCCGTCTGTGGTCCAGACAACATAAGCAACATACACCTCATATGCCTAGGACCTCAAGGCATACAAGCACTCGCCAATATATTGTTACGATTCAGGTTCTGCAAGACACGGGGCTCTTCATCATTGGACTAGATAAGGCTAAATGCAACAACGGTAACACTAGTTCCAACCCCTGCCTTAACCACTGGAGAACAAAACACCTATACTGCCCTGAGTCGTGCCTGGACAACGAGGTATCCTATGACTCGGTAAAAGGTGCACACTATAGGCTGATGATCACTGAAGCAGCCTATACTCATACAACATACGATTACTTTATTAAGGTATACAAGGAAAATGACAGATAGCGTAATTAAATCGCAGCAACGATTTAATAGCAAACTAGAAGAAGGATAATTAACGTTACGTTAAATAATCAGCAAACTGTCACTTCTGTCTGAAAGAAAGTGAAACAAAGAAAGTCCTAAAGCATCATGCCGGAATCTTCTGCAAAAGTCAGATGCAACTAAGAAGTACGTCTTGGATTCTGAACTGTGTATTATTACTGTGGGAACATATATAGTGTAGGAACATACAGTGTTATCTGACACATGTGTAATTTTAAAACAGTTGGCAGTCTAAACTCTAACCACAAAAAGATGTGCTTTCTCCCACCAGGCACTAGCCTGCTCTGGTTGGGGTCTCTCAGCAACAATCACAACTTACTATAAACATAAGGAGCAATAATGCTGCACACATATACACAATGAGATTATAAACCCTAATCGGGGGTCTGACTGGTGGACGAAGTTTAGCAGGGGAGTCGTAGGCTAGGCTACCTGGGCCGAGCCACCTGCTCGGTAGCCTAGTGTCGTTCTCAAGTCTGTGCGCCTAGTTACATTAAATGACGGGGTGCTCTCTTGAGAGATCCAAGTCTCGTGTACCTGGTTCTCTCCTGGCGACCCTCCTAAGTCAAAAGCTAACGAGCTAGCACAGTGCTGGGTGGACTAGGCAAACGCCCTCACGCCAACACAGTGCTAGGCTCTAAGGTACACAGACAAGAAAATGACCTAGGCCTCTGCAGGTATCCGGTACAGTTGCATAGGCTCAACGAAGTCTATGCTCATAGGAATCTGCAACCTGATAGCCTCTCCCCAGTCTAGCATCGACTAACCTGGCAGACACCCAAGAAAATAAGGTTGGGGCAACACGATGAGTATGTCAAACCACCCCAAGCCAAAATGGATAACCCTCTGATCCAAAATGCCTAACTAAGTACATAAAATATCTCTGAGAGCTCGCTGTATAATACAGTGACGGATATATGAAATCAACGTCAATGGGAAGGGCAGTTAATTAATAGTACAGAGAGAATATACAGAGAGAAGAAGGTGAGCAGTGGTAGAGAAAGTTCGCAATAGGGGGGTGAGGTGGGCTGATAGATTGCAAAGGGATGTTAGCGTTACAGCACTACGAGGAGCTCTGAGGGAGACACAAGGACAGGAGCCTGCACCACCGTCCCAGGACCGCGGCTGCCAATCACAGACGACTACATCACCAGGCAGCAGTGCTGCAGAAGGCGCCAGGAACCACCAGCCAATCAGGGGCGCAGGAAAGCGCGCGAGCGGGAAAACACCTCGAGTGAGGGAGGCAACACATACCTACGCACGCACATATTACCACCACGCTCACGCTATTCTCTCTTTCCCTCCACAATGCATCTTATATTCTACTAATGATATAAAATACTTCCCATTGTCACAGACGAAAGTAAAGACCACCACGGGACTGTCTGTAACAACACGAACACTATGAAAGAAAGAACAACATTCTCTGATAACTGTAGCCCATTTCACTGCCTGGGGAGAGGGGAGAAGAGGATAGGGAGCCAACCGCTGCCCCCTCGTGGTCGCTGGGGAGCTGACGTGCGTCACCCCCCCCCCAAGATATTAGACACTTAACATTAGGCAAGTTCTGATAACTGAAATCGGACACGTCACCTAACCTCCCCACCCCAGCACAATAATACAGCATATAGGTTTCACAAAAAAAAATACTTATAAAATTAAACAAACTTACATATTTACCCCCTCAACACAATAGCAAAACTTAAAATTGTTACGCTCCGAAAGCGAGTTCTACGAAACTCAGCCCACTAATAGCTAGTGCTTCAGCTGTAACAAAACATACTTAAATTTACTATAACAGAAAGAGTTTGTTTATGTTGATTTTAAATTTTATTGTTGTTTTTGTTCGGCTTTAAATATATGTAGCCTATTTTCCTCCACGCAACCCACACAACCTGTGGCCATCTATCCCTTGTCCTCCACCCTCGATAGACAGTCAGCTATAACGTTATCACAACCGGCAATATGCCTGATATCAAGATAGTATTCTTGGAGCATAAGTGACCACCGTGTCAGCCGCATGTTCCGGTTGTGGAACTGGTTGAGGAACTTTAGAGGGTGATGATCTGTGTAAATTGACCACGACCGGGCCGAAGGCTGGAACATACACCTCAAAGTGCTTCAAAGCAAGCACAATCGCCAACAACTCGTTCTCGATGGTAGAATAGTTCCTCTGAGCGGAGTTGAACTTTTTAGAGTAAAAGCTGACGGGGTGCTCCAGCCCCTCGTCGTCCATTCGCAAGAGGACTGCACCAGCCCCAACACCACTGGCGTCTGTCGCCAGCTGAAAACTCCTTGTAAAGTCCGGCGCCCTGAGAATAGGATGGGTGCATAGTAAGTGCTTCACTAACCCAAACGCCTTTTCACACTCTGGCGACCACCGAAACTTCACCGTCTTTGTCAAAAGGTCAGTCAGGGGAGCAAGAACAGTCGAATACCCTTGTATAAAGCGTCTGTAGTAGCCTATCATGCCTAGAAAGCGCATGATCTGACGCTTGGTGGTTGGCCTGGGAAACCGATCGATTGCCAGTATCTTGCTCTGGGGGAGGGGGACACCCGTCCCAAACCTACAACAAAGCCAAGATACTGCACAGTTGCCTGCACAAAGTCGCATTTCCCCAGGTTCACGACCAACCCAGCTTCACACAGCTTCCGAAACAAGATATTAAGATGCTCGCAGTGACTATCAAAATCAGTATCATAGACAATGACATCATCGAGATATACAGTACAATTGGGAATGTCACTAACAATATAATTCATCAGACTTTGGAAGGTAGCAGGTGCGTTTTTCAACCCATAAGGCATGACATTGCACATATATGTCTTGCCGTCTACACAAAAGCCGCATACCTCCTTCGCTCGCGCAGACAGGGGCACCTGCCAATAACCCTTCACCAGGTCGACCTTGGTGAGGTATGTGGCATTCCCGATTTTGTCAACACTGTCATCGACGCGAGGAAGGGGGTAAGGATTGGTGGCGGTCAAGCCATTAAGTCTGCGAAAGTCTATACAGAAACGCACCTTCCCGTCTGGCTTAGGCTGCAGAGTTACCGGGGAGGTCCAACGCACCGGCCCTTCCTTAATCAGCCCTCTCTCTATCATATACCTCAGCTCCTCCCGGAGGGCTGGCAATTTGATAGGAGGCACACGATAAGGCACTGACTTGAAGGGCGGGTTGTCTCCCACGTCAACATCATGCACCGTCTGAGTTGTGAGGCCTGAGTGCTCCGCGAAAACAGCAGGGGTATGACTGGAACAGGTGGCACACGGCTGCACGCTGTTGCTCTGGCAGGTGCTCAATAGCCTGCTCTGCCACCTGAACACAATTCCCCGCCCACTGTTCCGCAGAAACATGGCAATCCCAGCTATCTTCCCCCAGAGCATGACTATCCCCCACTCCTTCTCCACATTGGCCGCTGCAGACCAACAAGGGGACAGTGAGAGGCTCTGAGGGGCGGCTCACAAACTCCTTCATCAAGTTCACATGGCATAATTGATGTGTCTTACGCCAGTCAGGGGTTGCAACAAGATAATCTAGGTCCGACAGCTTCTCAGTGACAAAATAAGGACCCGTATACTTTGCTAACAGTGGATGACCTGGCAGAGGCAGCAACAACATAACCTCCTGCCCCACCCCAAACTCCCGGAGCTTCGTCTTCACATCGTAACGGTCCTTCATTTTCGCCTGAGAGTCTACCAAACTCCTCCCTGCCGACTCCATACAATTTACCATCCTTTCACGACTCTCGAGAACGTACTTCAACACTGAGCATGGTTTCTGCAGACCTTCCCATATCTCTTTCACCATGGACAGTGGACCCCTGACGTTATGGCCAAAAACAAGCTGGTTGGGGCTGAAACCAAAACTCTCACCAGGTACCTCTCTCGCCGCGAACAACACATAAGGCAGACCCAGATCCCACTCCTTGCCATTCTCCAAGCAGTAACATTTAAGCATACTCTTGAGGGTCGAGTGCCACCTCTCAAGTGCCCCCTGACTCTCGGGGTGATAGGCAGATGAAACGACAGAGCATATGCCATGCTGCTGGAGAGTTTGTTGGAATAGGTTCGAAGTGAAATTTGACCCCTGGTCTGACTGCACTTCTCGCGGGTACCCGTATCTTGAACAGTAAAGCAGCAAGTTCTTGACCACAGTCTTAGCGGAGCCATTACGCATGGGGTATGCATCCGGGTATCTCGTAGCAACATCCATTATAGTCAATAAGAATTTATTCGCAGCACTAGTAGGTGGTAGAGGGCCAACCATGTCCACAACTATCTTACTAAAAGGCGGCCCAATGACAGGAATGGGGTACAACGGAGCCTTGGGTATCACCTGGTTGGCCTTTCCTACAGTCTGGCACGTTACACACCCGGCAACCCATGCACCAACATCTGCCCTCATCCCTGGCCGCCAGAACAATCTACCCAACGCCGCTACCGTCTTACTGACCCCCAGGTGCCCTGCCACTGGCACATCATGAGCCAACCACAGTAGGTTTTCACGACACCCACTCGGCACAACCAGCTGGTCTACTACCCTCACACCACCCTCCCACTTCGATTCGGGGTCTAGATACCGTCTGTATAACATTTTCTCGTAACGGAAGAAATCCGCCGGCTTAGCATCCCCATCTTCTTCGAGGTCCATTGCGCCATTACTGTAACTTTGGAGCTCAGGGTCATCAATCTGAAGTCTACTGATATCTGCAGGTGTCAACGCATCAAGCTGCTCCCGGAGCACCTTGTTACCCTCACCGATACTAGACTTAGAGACCCGATCTTGCCTGGCTACAAAACGGCTCTGCCGTGGAGTCTTCACTGGCCCTGCCTGTTCACCCAGTGATACAGGCTCAGGGTCCACTCCAGACAATAATAATGGTGCCAATACTGAGTCCCCCAGAAGAGCTGCGGAATCAACACCCTGAAATCCACCTTTAGCTACTTTCCTCGGACCTTTCCTCCGCTGGTCTGAAGACTGAGACAATGGTTGTGACTGAACTGACGCGCGAGAACGGGTGACTGCACAGGCCATCTGTTTAAGCTGACACCTCTCGACCCACTCCCGATTCTCCTTATTAACGTCGGCCGCCCTCTCGGCAACAACTAAGGGTGGAACCTCCGAAGTGAACACCGCAAAGTCGTTGCCCAGAAGGAGGTCGACGCCCTCAACTGGCAAGCTCTCTACGATCCCAACATCAAGTTCACGACACACACCATCCACCTCCACCTCCAACCTAATCAACGGGTATGACCTGGTAGCATTGATCCCCTGTACCACAACAACCCGAGCCGCGTTTATAGGTTTGCCTGTGAAATTTTTAAGAAGTGTCTGTGATGCCCCAGTGTCACGCAACAATTTGACCTGATGTTTAGTATTCCCCCAGCTCACAAGCCCGCACCCTCGATGGCTGCAAAAAGTGTCTTGGACAGGTGTCGAGCCCTCCCAACCCTTCTTCACAGGCTGTGTCAACGCAACTGACGACCTACCCCGGGCAGACGCAGAACAACTCAGAGACGCCCCCATGTTGCGAACCAAAGACACAGGCTTAGCAGGAATATTACTCGGACATGTACGTGCATGTACTTCTTTCATATCTTACTAACTCTTGGTCATCCTCCTTTCGGGACTTCGGTGAGACTTTTTCTATTGCACTAGACATATCGAAAGCCTTCGATAGAGTCTGGCATAAATCTTTAATTTCTAAACTACCCTCCTTCGGTTTCTATCCCTCCATCTGTGCCTTTGTCTCTAATTTCCTTTCCGGCCGTTCCATAGCTGTGGTTGTGGACGGCCATTGTTCACTTCCTCACCCTATAAACTCCGGTGTTCCTCAGGGCTCTGTCCTATCTCCTATTCTATTTCTAATTTTTATAAATGATCTCCTTAACTGTACCTTAATTCCCATCCATTCATACGCAGACGACTCAACCTTACACTACTCCTTTAGTTTTTCAGAACGCCCCAGCAAGCAATCCCTCAACGACAAACGTAATGAAGCCATAGAACTCTTAAATTCTGATCTAAATACTATTTCCAATTGGGGCAGAGAAAACCTTGTTAACTTTAATGCTTCCAAAACCCAATTTCTCCATCTATCTACCCGTCAGGATCTCCCAGCGGACTATCCCTTATTCTTCAACAATACAAAAATTGATCCTTCATCTTCTCTCAATATTCTTGGTGTCTCTTTTTCTTCTGCTCTCATTTGGAAGGACCATATTACCAGTCTTGCTAAGGCAGCCTCCCAGAAGCTGGGTGTGCTCAACTGCCTTAGGGGGTTCTTTTCCCCTGCACAGCTTCTTGCTCTGTACAGGGGCATAGTGCGCCCTTGTATTGAGTATTGTTCACATGTGTGGGGAGGTTCCTCTCACACCGCTCTCCTAGACAAAGTTGAAAGGAAGGCCTTTCGTATCATTAACTCCCATCCACTCACCAACTCTCTGCAATCTCTCTCTCTCCGCTGCAATGTTGCATCTCTCTCGCTATTCTATCGCTACTATAATAATCAGTGTTCCTCAGAGCTATCCCAGTGCATACCACCTCCTTTACGTAGGGCACGTGGTACCCGTCATGCAACTCAATCCCACCCCTACTCTGTGCAACTCTCCAACCCAAGAGTGAAATGTTACTCTCAAACTTTCTTCTACTCAACATCTGAGCTCTGGAACTCTCTCCCAGAATCGGTCTTTCCCTCTTCCTATGACTTAAATTGCTTCAAACTCTGTGTGTCCAGGCATTTTGGCTCGAACGTCCCTTGATTTTGGCCCTGTCACTCTTTCAACTATGGGGGAGGCACTCGCTATAGGCAGTTATGCCTTTTGCCTCCCTCAATCACATAGAAAAAAAAAAAAAAAAAAAAAAAAAAGTGACCCACCTTCTGACATTTAAAACATTTCACTTCACCACTCGACTTCCCCCCTTGAGGTGGTGGGGAAGGGCCCTGCCCCTTTGAAAACGGGACGGTTTTGTGTTTGTAGTTATAATGGGTATCATTGCTCTTACTTTTTACAGTGTTATTTTGTGCTTCATTGACTTTGGGGGGTGGAGTGTTTTGCCCCTTGTTACCTGTCTCACTTCGATGAGCAGACCCGCACCCACGAATCAAAGAAAGCCGGAGGTCAGCAAGCTTAGCTGCCTCCTCTACGGTCTTAGGGCATTTTTCCTTCAGGTTTAATGTCAGGTCGCTGCCTGTGCACCGGAAGAACTGCTCCAACAAAAATAACTGCTTAACCTGATCAACTGTTGTCGCATTCTCAGACCGGAGCCAGTTCCTCATAGTGTCAGTCAGTTCCCGGGCATGTTCAAGGAAAGAGCTCTCCTTGCTCTTTACAACTCCCCGAAATTTCAACCTGTAGGTTTCTGGTTGCAACTCATAGGCCCGGAGCACAGCCTCCTTTAAGTTAAGACCACATAGTTAGTACAGTCCTCCAATGACAGCGAGTCATATGCCTTGAGAAGTTGAGACCTTTCTCAACAAGCTTTGATGATACAAGGGCTGCCCACTTAATCTCCGGTCACTCATGTTCCCGACACTTCTTCTCAAACCGTGCAAAAAGCTCAGTCACACCAGACTCATCGAACACAGGGACTAATTTAATCAAGTGCGATAAAGACTCAGACCCACGATTCCCAGAGCCGAGATGCCGCCCTGTTGTCTCCACCCTAGATTTCTCAACATCCATCTCAGCACAGTACCTAGTTGCTTCAACCTGCAACTCCGCCTCACGGCATGCTGTCCTCTCCTCAGCCTGAATCTTAGACATCTCCGCCCTCTCCTCAACCTGAACCTTACCCATCTCAACTTCACGCTGGATCTGGATCTTAGCCAACTCCAGTTGCAACAACATATCAGCAGTCAAACCCTGAGGGGGAGGAGCAATTATAGGAGACCCACCCAGTGGCTCACCCAGGGGCAAACCACGCTGCCAGCGACTATCAGATTGCGGAAGCGTGCCAAGGTCTGGTAACCTAGGGGGCACGATAGGAGTAGAGTGGAAGGGAGGCTTGGATAAAGGCTCCCAAGCCCCCGCTCCACCCTGCAACCCACTGCTACCACCCAACACACAAGCCACCAGGTCACTCTTAGACATGCTGCCAAAGCCGACATGCCCCAGGACCGTGGCCAAACAACGCAGACCATAGCAATCAATCCCCTCCAACCGACTCGCTGTTACTGGTATCTCCACAAACTTCCTCGCATCAGCCTCACAATAATAACTCTGATGCCATCATTAAATTCCTGCTGCTGCTCAACACCCGTAGGCTGTACTGTCTGATTACCCCCGTTAACTGAGCTGTTGCTAGACATGGTGTATACTGAGAAGTGTGCAAGTTTATAAAACAAAAAAAAGTATCTATAATCTCTTATGCAAGCACCTATTCACCTAAAGTTATCTGAAGCCTCTTTATGTGTTATACTGCTTGCCAAAAAAAAAATCTGTGTCCACTGTATTCCTCAATAAAAAAAAATTACCACTATACTCCCACAGTATTTCTTAAGTTCACAAAATCCTAAGCAAGGTCGCCATTTGTTACGATCCAGGTTCTGCAAGACACGGGGCTCTTCATCATTGGACTAGATAAGGCTAAATGCAACAACGGTAACACTAGTTCCAACCCCTGATCTTAACCACTGGAGAACAAAACACCTATACCGCCCTGAGTCGTGCCTGGACAACGAGGTATCCTATGACTCGGTAAAAGGTGCACACTATAGGCTGATGATCACTGAAGCAGCCTATACTCATACAACATACGATTACTTTATTAAGGTATACAAGGAAAAAGATAGATAGCGTAATTAAATCACAGCAACGATTTAATAGCAAACTAGAAGAAGGATAATTAACGTTATGTTAATTGTCACTCCTGTCTGAAAGAAAGTGAAACAAAGTCCTAAAGCATCATGCCGGAATCTTCTGCAAAAGTCAGATGCAACTAAGAAGTACGTCTCGGATTCTGAACTGTGTATTATTACTGTGGGAACATATATAGTGTAGGGACATACGGTGTTATCTGGCACAGGTGTAATTATAAAACAGTCGGCAGTCTAAACTCTAACCACAAAATATGTGCTTTCTCCCACCAGGCACTAGCCTGCTCTGGTTGGGTCTCTCAGCAACAATCACGACTTACTATTAACATAAGGAGCAATAATGCTGCACACATATACACAATGAGATTATAAATCCTAATCGGAGGTCTGACAGGTGGACGAAGTCTAGCAGGGGAGTCGTAGGCCTACCTGGGCCGAGCCACCTGCTCGGTAGCCTAGTGTCGTTCGCAAGTCTGTGCGCCTAGTTACATTAAATGACGGGATGCTCTCTTGAGAGATCCAGGTCTCGTGTACCTGGTTCTCTCCTGGCAACCCTCCTAAGTCAAAAGCTAACTAGCTAGCACAGTGCTGGGTGGACTAGGCAAACGCCCTCACGCCAACACAGTGCTAGGCTCTAAGGTACACAGACAAGAAAATGACCTAGGCCTCCGCAGGTATCCGGTACAGTTGCATAGGCTCAACGAAGTCTATGCTCATAGGAAACTGCAACCTGATAGCCTCTCCCCAGTCTAGCATCGACTAACCTGGTAGAGACCCACGAAAATAAGGTTGGGGCAACACGATGAGTATGTCAAACCACCCCAAGCCAAAATGGATAACCCTCTGATCCAAAATGCCTAACTAAGTACATATAATATCTCTGAGAGCTCGCTGTATAATACAGTGACGGATATATGAAATCAACATCAAGGGGAAGGGCAGTTAATTAATAGTAGGATATACAAAGAGAAGAAGGTAAGCAGTGGTAGAGAAAGTTCGCAATAGGGGGGTGAGGTGGGCTGATAGATTGCAAAGGGATGTTAGCGTTACAGCACTACAAGGAGCTCTGAGGGAGACACAAGGACAGGAGCCTGCACCACCGTCCCAGGACCGCGGCCGCCAATCACAGACGACTACGTCACCAGGCAGTAGGGCTGGAGAAGGCGCCAGGAACCACCAGCCAATCAGGGGCGCAGGAAAGCGCGCGAGCGGGAAAACACCTCGAGTGAGGGACGCAACACATACCTACGCACGCACATATTACCACCACGCTCGCGCTATTCTCTCTCTCCCTCCACAATGCATCTTATATTCTACTAATGATATAAAATACTTCCCATTGTCACAGACGAAAGTAAAGACCACCACGGGACTGTCTGTAACAACACGAACACTATGAAAGAAAGAACAACATTCTCTGATAACTGTAGCCCATTTCACTGCCTGGGAAGAGGGGAGAAGAGGATAGGGAGCCAACCGCTGCCCCCTCGTGGTCGCTGGGGAGCTGACGTGCATCACAATATCAACCTACAGTTATTCACACAACACAATACCAGACATCTGAAAGCATGGTGTCTTCATTACATTACCCAAACCCACGCTACCCTGCTCATACCGCCCTATCACACTCCTTTGCACCCCCTCCAAAGCCTTAGAACACCTTGTACTACAACTGACCACAAACGCTCTACACCTAGAACCAACACAACATGGCTTCAGGCCATTGCACTCTTCTTGCAGACGTTACACAAAGAACTTTTTACGGCATCAGCTTAGCAAGACCACCACACAGGCCACTAGTTACCACACTCGACATTAGTAAAGCCTTCGATACCATACCCCGCCACAACTTAACAAACAAAATCTACGAAACAAACATGCACAATAAAAAAAGGTGGCTGGCCAACTTCCTAGCAGGCAGATGTGCACCTCCCCGTGGCGTAACAGATAGCACGTCTGGCTCACAACCAGAAGGCCCTGAGTTTGAGACCCGGGCAGGGAAGAGACATTTGGGCAAGTCTCCTAACGGTGTAGCCTCTGTTCACCTAGCAGTATAAATAGGAACCTGGAATAAGTGGGCGAAGTTGTGACGTCCCATCTGGGGTTGGTGATCGGTTACAAGGTGAGATGGGTATCGTACTGGTCAACCTAAGCTACTGCAGGTCAACCTATGCCTTCGGGTGAGACTGGTACCGTAGTGAGAATGGTACCGTACAGATTAACCCTAAGCCTTCGTTTCCAGATGTCACCAATTGGATAAAATACAGACTACACACACATCCACAGCCCTTCCAACGACACATAAACACTTAACATGCATTTCACGCACTACATTCCCAGTTAAGGAGGCGCGATAATAATGAGCTTAGCTCGCATTGCGTGGATTCCCCTTGACGAACAAGTAAGTGAATTACATATAATTTGCCGGTCAGTCATCTAGCATCAGAATCTTCACAAACGGAGTCCCGCCAGGATCCGTCCTGTCTCCGGCACTCTTCAATTTGTACATGCATGATATACCTACACCCTACACACTTCAAATACATATAGCTTCCTATGCAGACGATATAACACTCACATGCACACACAAAGACCCGGACAGTGCAGCACTTCTCCTTCAACCCTATCTCAACACACTACATGACTGGTGCACTACAAACAGACTACAGCCAAATCCACCACAACCCTTCTCACAAGCTGGACAGCCGAACATAAATACACCCCGCACCTCACCATAAACAACACCTTCTAACACACACACATTCATACTAGGAGTAACATACGATACTCTAATGACATTCAAACAACATACCACAAACATCAAAAATATAGTGACATCCAGACTTAACGCCCTCAGGTCACTTACCCATACAAAATGTGAACACAACAAAGAAACTACCACCACAGTTTACAAATAATACATAAGATCAGTGATGGAATATGCAAGCCCTGCCTGGGCTTCTAACCAAGCTGAAACACACCACAAGACCTTGCAGACTATTAAAAATAAAGCTCCAAGAATCATCACAGGTTGCACAGCTACTACACCTACAGATCACCTATATCACGAAAATAAAGAAAAAAACATCTGGACATGAGAGGCACTCAAGTTCTGGCTGCAGCCTCCACAAACCAACACCACCCACTACACGTATACATGGCAACACACCAACAGACACCAAGAAATATAAAAACAACACCCAGCACACAGTATCACACGCAAATACTGTCATCTCTCCCTCCCTGCCCACACCAAACCAGCTTCCAGAAGCACATCCATACTAATATCTCTCGTCGTTACATCCAATCACTCATAGGCAATACGCAGCTGCAGGAACAACCTCCCGAAATCCATCCTTCTGTATCCTCCCTTCCTTGCCAGGACAGAGTCCACCTAGCCAGGTTGAGATGTGGGCACCGTCCAGCTCTTCTGAGCTATCATAAGAGACTGGATGACTCCGTCTACGACACCTGCCCGGGATGTAACACAGCACCCCATACCATTAAACACATAGTAGAAGACTGCATTTCACACAATCACTTACGCCAACAACATAATCTACTCCTTGAGAACCCTGTGGGAAAGCCCGACCGTAGTCATGGCCTTCCTTAGGGCTCGGGGCTGTTCGGCCAGGCAGCTTAGGCAACGAAAAACAACAACATAATAACGTTATCCATACCAAATGCAATAAATAACCATAATATATTTATCTTATCTCCCTTAATCGCTGTATTTAATTCCTTTTCATAAATATGGGAATATTCTCTCATCGCTATTTGGTAATTTTCATTCATAATTTTCTTTGAAAACCAAATGCAGTAAATATTATTGTATATACAGTAATTTAATCTGGAACCTCTCTCTCTCTCTCTCTCTCATGAACCAGATAGCTTAGCCAACCAGTCCCTATCATTAATTAACGATGAAAGGGGCAATGAATGGGAAGGAATAATTCAATCCAAAATTCTGTATTGAATTCAAAATAATATGCAAATTATTTCTTGTGGGAAGCCACGGAAATTAAGAGAAGATATGTGGAGGCTATCTGGATTCGTAAACGGAGTAAATATAAATCACAGTTAATAGTAATTTTATTATGCCGGTAGTAGTAGTAATGAAGTTATAAGCAACGAATTCAATTGATAATACATAGCCTTGCTTTAGACGTCGTGTGTCCAGGCACTTTGACCCCAACGTCCCTTAAATTTGACTATTCTGGCTTTGGGGGAGACACTCAATTGTTACAGTATCCTTCATACACACAAAAACCTAAAGGATGGAAATGGAGTAACAAAAAAATACTACATTACTGATGAAACAAGACAGAGGGAACAGGTATTAACGGTGGGAGGACACATACATTAAATAAAGGCAGAGTTGAAGACAAAATCAGAACTGTGACCGTGGAAGTTAAAGTGAAGCAGCTGATACTTGAGCCCAAGGGAGTAAACAATGTCTCTTAACGAACAATCCCTCACCTTTATGATGGAACTAAATACAAAAATAAAGTCAATCACCAAATTCCGCCTTTATCATTTATCACTGCCGGCGAAAAATAATTTCATTCAACAATCAAATATATATTTCCCGCTAACAACTCTCTGTGTGATGCTCCTCCTTCAGTCTCCGAAGTTTCTCAGTAGAGGCAAACTTCGTGTATTATTATTTTCAGTCCAGAAGAAAGAATGTTGGTATTGAATGTATACGGAGAGTAATTTAGAGAGAAGTAAGATGCAGGTTTGATTATATTACTTGTGGATGATATACGAGGAGAGGTGTAGAAGAAGACGAGATATGTTTAAGGGTTCCAAGAACATAGATGTTCACCTGGATAGCCATTTAACCTTTTGAGCACTATGACGTAATGTTAATGCTATCTTACTTAACACGTATCCCTCTTATTCAGATAAGGAATTTTCTCAAATAATCAAAGACACCCAAATTATTATGTTAGTTTTCTTCTAACTCCGACAGGTTCTTAATGTAAATTAATTTAGTTGTCTGACAATATCTAGAACAAAGATAGAAAACGCATCGTCATCCTTAGTATAGGGGCTACAGAATTGAAAATTAAAAACATACCTGTTTATATTTCCCCAAGTTAAACACGGATTAATGGTTACAAACAGAAGTACCCTAATAAGATAATATATCACAACTAATTTGTGTTCGCCATATGCACCAAAATAAACCGATATTGATTATTCACAGTTTAACCAATTTGGCAGGTTTTGATATGTTTCAGCCATCAGGTAGTGGATAGGTTATGGTACAATATTGACTTTGGGAGTTGACGATGAACATAAATATGAGTACTAAGATGAAATTGATGATGAAGTCTTAAGCGGCCGTTTTTCCTCCTTTGAGCAGTTCACTTACACTGAATGTTGATAAAGTACAACACTACTACTGCACAAAAGTGAAGTCAGTGGTGCATATTAATTTTCCAACTGAACAGTCGTCACAGGCAACCTGTCTTTAGGCTCCTTCATACCCATGAAACAAAACATAACCAAACAAAACTCCATTAACCACACCACTATTAACCAACGGGTGTAGTAAAACATCATAATCCTGTGTACCAGGTTCAACATAATACTATAATATAACCTGATCTCTACAACAGCTGCTGCCACAACCTGTTGAGTCCACACTTAACCAAACACAGCCACATAAAGCTGGTACTGAACTAAATAATCTGTAGGATCAACATATTGATAGCATGATTATCAAAGGGAAACTAATACACAGCTAGTGGCAAACTGACAGGTAGATACAGGTTATTAAACTAATACACAGCTAGTGGCAAACTGACAGGTAGATACAGGTTATTAAACTAATACACAGCTAGTGGCAAACTGACAGGTAGATACAGGTTATTAGATAATTAGAAAGTCAGAAAAACAAAAATACTACAAATAGCTATACTGTCTGTCAGTCTAACAAAATAATGTAAACACATATATTGTGTCCAGAACCTACTACGAACTGTACTATACAGGATAGCAGTAAACAAGAAACACAACCAACACAACCAACACAACCAACACACTACATAGACATAATAAGGAAGTTATGTGTAACTCCGGTATATAGATATAAGTTTTAGATATCACTGATTCACATTAGCAAATCCCACCTCGTTTTCTACCATAATTACACACACTCACACACACACACACATTATATAAATATATATAATTATATATATATATATATATATATATATATATATATATATATATAAATATATATAATTATATATATACAGGGTGTATTGAAAAACCCACTTACAGACTCCAAGTGCTGAATAAAACCGAATAAAAAAACAAGTTCACATTATTCTATAACAAAATAACAAATAATTAATAATAAAGTAGAAGTGCCGCTTCGCCTACAATCAAAGCGGCATACCCAACTCTGCGATTGGTTCCTATTACCTTTGACATACAGTATTACCGGTACATATTATTTTGTTTTGTTTCATCAAATTAGACAAAGCCTGCCTCTTACAACCTATATAAAATGACCAGTATTATGGTTAACAGTGCTGCTAATTAGTACCACCCATGCACTTATAGCTCCAATAAAAGCAAGAGATCTGCTTCCATCAGATTTAAGCAAGAGCATGGTAGGAACAAGCCACCACACCTCGTCAAGGTTACACAACACTTTGTCCTAGTGGATGGAAGCCCTAAAACCGTGGTGGACCCCCTCCTCTTTCCCATAATCACAAACCCATTGAAATTATATTTCTTAACCCTTGTCTAGCGGGGTTTTTTGGGCTTATTTGGGCATATTCAGGCCCTCCTGCATGATAAATCAAGTATCTGCATGAACAAATTTTTTTTAGCAAAAAACTAGGCGCTAAAAGCTTCAAAATGAGACCAGAACGAGCTACGTAGCCCTCGTGGTTCTCATACAGTGATACCAGTAACATGGGAGTTTAGCATATAGCGGCATATTTTTCCCAGCTAAAATCACTACTGGCTACACTGCCGGCCTCTCGAGAACACAGGGAACATGAGTTAATGGGCGGCGGTAAGCCCTGGGAGTCGGCTGTCTGGCCAGCTGCGCTCCCGGCTATTTGCACTCGATTTTAACCCTTTAAAAGCCTTAATAATGCTCCTAACTTGCTGCAAATTGGAACCGGACTTAAGTCCGACGCCGATCTTTAACCCTTTATTAGCGGGGTTGGACTTAAGTCCGATACGAGAAAATTGGACTAAATGGCGGGGTCGGACTTAAGTCTGTGGGCGTATTCCCACCCTAATTTAGGTGGAAAGCGAAACCTGGTGGTCAGGCGGTGTACTACAAGGGCCCACCCACACATTCCCACTGCGTGACCGTGACTCAGTGACCCTCAAGAAGCCGTAATGGAAGGTCAAGATTTGCCCGTGTTCGATTCGGTGGCCGCCATCCCTAGTGCGTCGCGCCACCCTACTAACCACACCCGGCTCACCACCCAGGAACTAGATATCTTGCTGAACTCTTCAGAACTTTCTAATAAGCTGTTGGATGAAACCGTCGAATGTCTGGGTGAGAGTTTCGGTAGTGTGGATGACTCGGAAGACGAAAATAACCCGATCATAGGCTTTCACCCCAAGCATAATTTGCGTGGGGTTGATGTTGAGGTTGATGTTGGACAGACCGTTGACCAAATTGGAGACGTTTCTGACGAAGAACATACTGGTGTGGGTGTTGGTAAGTACAATTTACATTTTATAATTGCTTGAAAGTTTGATTGCAAGCATTTTATCACCTTACGAGCGGGTGGTGGAGGTTATTTCACTGTGCCGCCCAGCGGGTTTTTTTTTTACCCTAAATGGGGTTGTTCCGTGCTCTATAAACAAGACCCAGAGCGTAAAACAAGTATGTATCCCTGAAAGGGCATAAATTGAGCTTTCCAATGACACCCAAACCATCCTTCTACGATCATTGGTTGTCTTTCAACGATCGTGCAACACGAGTGCAAAAACCCTAAACTACGGTAATTTCCTTATATAATTCCCTGTAGTAGGTCCACGGCGGCTGTGACGAGCGGTCAGGAGGTACATTATGCTCCTAATCACCGCTCCGCTCTGTCTCAGAGCACATTACGTCCTCAAAATTGCACTCTACAAGAAATTTCCTTTGCATTTTATAGCGTATTATTTCCAGGCGTTCGGTAAATTTCTCATGAAAACCAGGGTATACGGTACATTTATCACGATAATATAAGCAACAACGAAGCTTGGCGAAGATTGTGGTCTACAATATACCTTTTTATAATTGCATGTGACCTTGTAATTGCTTGAAAGTTTGATTGCAAGCATTTTATAGCGTATTATTTGCAGGCGTTCAGTAAATTTCTTACGGTAATACAACCAACGAAAGATTGAATATTTGTGCTTGGCATTATTATGATTGTGGGGAACAGATGTAGGCCTACCGTATATATTATTTTATCATATATATATGATACATATGTAACATTGTTATATTATCACGACAATCTCTCTCTCTCTGTCTCACTCTCTTTGTTTCTACACCTTTGTACTCCTTGGTACTCTCTTTCTCTGATGTAGGCCAGGGCACGCCCCTAACTAATCTTCTCTTCCCTCCAGGGAAAAATCACACCCAGCAGATGTTCTTGACCTCTCTCTCTCTGTCTGTCTCTTCCTCTCTGGGTCTACCTATATATACATTTATAATTGCATGTGACATTGAAGTCGCGTCCAAGTGCAGTCTGTGTAATGTGGGACTCTGTCCTATTCCTTGCTACACCGACTACCACACACTGGAACACTTCTAACCTCCTCCCTTCTTGCCAATCATTCATAACTTCATTCAATCATTCATTCATCTATTTCAAAGTACCTCATGAATTCATGTCATTCATAACTTCATTCAATCATATCATTCATCTATTTCAAAGTACCTCATGAATTCATGTCATTCAATCATTCATATGGTAGAATAGCACACTACCCAAACACAAGTGCATTCATCATCATCAGCAACATCACCCATTACATCCATAAGTTTCGAATCTCATCCATCCATCTGCTTCTTGGTCCACCTCATACATCCATGTCATTCATTCATACATACATTCATACACTCGCTATAGGCAGTTCTGCCTTTTGTCTACCTCAATCACATTCATACACTCGCTATAAGCAGTTCTGCCTTTTGTCTACCTCAATGAAATGTGGATTACACCTCCTGGGAACACCACAAAAAAAAAATTGAGTCGTCAACACTACCCCATAGGGTGATTTGGAAATGTGTTGAAATAATATTATATATAAAACAAAAACAAAAATCCTGCAAAGCAAGCGAAACAGAGAGAGAGAGAGAGAGAGAATGCAGAAACTGAACTGAAGAAAGAGTGAAATCAATATACGGTATATATATATATATACTGTATATTGGTGTATATTGATTGCAATCATTTGATAGGCGTATATATCAAGGTGTACGGTAGATTGCATTCCTTACGAAAAGAGAGAGAAGAGTCCTAGCAATTTCAAGGTCACCTTCGTAAGGAAAGACATCTACCGTACACCGTGATATATACGCCTATCAAATGATTGCAATCAATATACACCAATATACGCCTATCAAATGATTGCAATCAATATACACCAATATACCGTATATATATATATACCGTATATATATATATATATATATATATATATATATATATATATATACCGTATATTGATTGCAATCATTTGATAGGCGTATATATCACGATGTACGGTACATTGTAAGGAATGACTTCTACCGTATACCGTGATATATACGTCTATCAAAGTTTCGAATCTCATCCATCCATCTGGTTCTTGGTCCACCTCATACATCCATGTCATTCATTCATACATACATTCATACACTCGCTATAGGCAGTTCTGCCTTTTGTCTAGCTCAATCACATTCATACACTCGCTATAGGCAGTTCTGCCTTTTGTCTAGCTCAATCACATTCATACACTCGCTATAGGCAGTTCTGCCTTTTGTCTACCTCAATCCCATTCATACACTCGCTATAGGCAGTTCTGCCTTTTCCCTACCTCAATCACAAAACTGCCTTTTGCCTACCTCAATCACATGTGGATAACATACCCATAGCTTACTCTGACTGTTCCTTTTACTTATATATTTTCTAGATCTCGAGTGACGGCGTCTCTTCCGTGGATTGACCTCCCAATCTACCAAGATTGGAAGCCAAAGCGTCACATTTTTCCTTTGCCCCTCAACTTTCTCTTCATAATTGCTGAGGGGCACAGGGCCCTGGGTTGGGATTTGGTTTCCCGGGCGTTTCTGCACCATCCTCAGCTCCCCGCCATGGAGTGGCTTCGGTCACCCAGGCTTTATTGTGGTCGGCAGGGAGGGTTCTGTAGAGGCGCTCGGTTATGGCCTTGGCCTTGCTCGGGGCCTTGGGGTTGTTCGGCCAGGCAGCTTGGGGAACAGCAACAACAACACCTCCTGGGAACACCACAAAAAAAAAATGAGTCTTCAACACTACCCCATAGGGTGATTTGGAAATGTGTTGTGAAATAATATTATATATAAAACAAAAACAAAAATCCTGCAAAGCAAGCGAAACAGAGAGAGAGAGAGAGAGAGAGAGAGAGAAAGAGAGAGAGAGAGAGAGAGAGAGAGAGAGAGAGAGAGAGAGAGAGAGAGAGAGAGAATGCAGAAACTGAACTGAAGAAAGAGTGAAAAAGATATAATAATAGAGAAATATTACAAGCAAATAAATGAAATAGAGGGATTAGTTAGAGAAAATAATAATGAGAAATACATAATACGGATGAGAAGAGAAAGAGAGAGAATACAGAAACTGAACTGAAGAAAGAGTGAAAAAGATATAATAATACAGAAATATTACAAGCAAATAAATAAAATAGAGGGATTAGTTAGAGAAAATAATAATGAGAATTACATATACGGATGAGGAAGAGAGAAAGGGAGCGCGAGAGAGGGAAAGCGAGCGAGCCAGAGAGAGAGACAGACACACAGGAGGAGTGAGAGAGATTAGAGAAAATAATAATGAAACTTATATATACGGATGAGGAAGAGAGAGAGAGAGACAGAGCGCGCGAGAGAGGGAAAGCGAGCGAGCCAGAGAGAGAGAGAGAGACAGACAGACAAGAGTGAGAGAGAGAAAGAGAGAGAGAGAGAGAGAGAGAGAGAGAGAGATAATACAGAGAATACAGAAATAAGGAGAAATAAGAGAAAAATAAGACGGATTACCAAAGGAATAGTAGACGCGCCAGAGGCCGAAGTCAGGCCAAAGCGAACGCGTCTGAACGCGCCCGGGAAATAGACCAAAAAGTACCTCCTCTTCCTCACCTCTTCCCACCCTCCACACTCATTCAGAGAGAGAGAGAGAGAGTGAGAGAGAGAGAGAGCTTTGTATAACATCCATACATAGACTTATATGGGGAGACGAAGAGTTGCTCTTTCCAAAAATGATCGTTTCGTTCGCATTGGAGCCATAGTAACGGTGCTAGGGCGAGCGAAATTGAGCGAATATTTCGGGATTATGCCCGCTGAGCGGTACAGTGTAAAATACCTTACCACCTGCTAAATAGGGGTTAAGGGTTAAAAAGTCATCATATTGAATCGTCGTCTTAAACATATAACCTTACAAAATTAGAATTCTGGCAGCATGTATTCCATTATTTGCATTACACATGTCCGAATCCTCAACCGCCTCTACTTTTAAAAATATATAATAAATATATGTTTCTGACAAATTCATCCTTTTGAATCGTCATCTTAAATTAAAACAAACGCTACTAAATTAGAATTCTGGCAGCATGCAGTCCATTATATATATTAAGTATATGTCAGAATCCTCATGCCCAACGACTTCTGAAATATATATAAAAGGTATCCGGTTATTTTTCATTTATACAATACAAACAATGTGTACTTTTCCATCTTTATGTGCAATATTTACATTAGTAAATAGTATGTAATATAAATAAAACACAATCCTTATAATATATAGTAGCAAAGAACTATATTAGACTAAGATTGATAATTGAAAATAAATAAATATAAATGCCTAGTTCATATAATTCTGATAAATTTGCAAAACATATGGATGCACGAACCAGGTTGTGCATAGTTGGTGGTACATGTGGCAGTACGCATTACTGTACATGCAAATAGCATTCAATATTTATCCGGTGTTCCTCAGGGCTCTGTCCTATCTCCTATTCTCTTTCTAATTTTTATAAATGATCTCCTTAACTGTACCTTAATTCCCATCCATTCATACGCAGACGACTCAACCTTGCACTACTCCATTAGTTTTTCAGAACGCCCCAGCCAGCAATCCCTCAACGACAAACGTAATGAAGCCATAGAACTCTTAAATTCTGATCTAAATACTATTTCCAATTGGGGCAGAGAAAACCTTGTTAACTTTAATGCTTCCAAAACCCAATTTCTCCATCTATCTACCCGTCAGGATCTCCCAGTGGACTATCCCTTATTCTTCAACAATACAAAAATCAACCCTTCATCTTCTCTCAATATTCTTGGTGTCTCTTTTTCTTCTGCTCTCATTTGGAAGGACCATATTACCAGTCTTGCTAAGGCAGCCTCCCAGAAGCTGGGTGTGCTCAACCGCCTTAGGGGGTTCTTTTCCCCTGCACAGCTTCTTGCTCTGTACAGGGGCATAGTGCGCCCTTGTATTGAGTATTGTTCACATGTGTGGGGAGGTTCCTCTCACACCGCTCTCCTAGACAAAGTTGAAAGGAAGGCCTTTCGTATCATTAACTCCCGTCCACTCACCAACTCTCTGCAATCTCTCTCTCTCCGCCGCAATGTTGCATCTCTCTCGCTATTCTATCGCTACTATAATAATCAGTGTTCCTCAGAGCTATCCCAGTGCATACCACCTCCTTTACGTAGGGCACGTGGTACCCATCTTGCAACTCAATCCCACCCCTACTCTGTGCAACTCTCCAACCCAAGAGTGAAACGTTACTCTCAAACTTTCTTCTACTCAACATCTGAGCTCTGGAACTCTCTCCCAGAATCAGTCTTTCCCTCTTCCTATGACTTAAATTGCTTCAAACTCCGTGTGTCCAGGCATTTTGGCTCGAACGTCCCTTGATTTTGGCCCTGTCACTCTTTCAACTATGGGGGAGGCACTCGCTATAGGCAGTTATGCCTTTTGCCTCCCTCAATCACATAGAAAAAAGAAAAGAAAAAAAAAAAAAAAAAAAAGTAAATTCATATAAATATGTACGGTACCTTACTATTTAGAAGGATCGCCTGGTTCCACTAGCTACACACATAGCCTATCAGGTTAACCATGTCCCGTAAATACATATCTAAAAGTATTTACTATTAATTATGTACCGTACTGGATAATTTGTTCCTACAATAAGGCTATAAGAAATGTCATAATTTCACTATCAGATACATTAATTATCATACCTATTCATGATATTTTGATACTTTGATAATGTTACTTTCTCTAGATCTACCAATCTTCCCTCCTCTTTGAGTCTTTGCCTCATGGACTTTGACTTCCTGACTTACTCAAATCGCTCAAAGTTGGGGAAAGGATGAAATGCAAGGCCTTGGTAAGTTTTTGTTCTAGTTGCTCCAACCAGAAGCAGACCGCTGGCAAATTCCCTTTCTCCTGGGTTGAGGATGACCTTGTCGCAAGTTGATCCTTGGAGCTTGTGGATGGATAGAGCATAACCTAGGATTATTGAAACCACGACTCTTGAACAGTGAACTTTATTAGACATCCAATCTCTCTTCACTGGGCAGGTGGGAACTGATTATGGAATGCTAGGTAGATATGATGGGCCAATGTAATCTCTGAAAGTAGCAATAATAGCAATGGGGAGTGATGGATGCTTTACATTGTCTTCCTAGATGATGGAATGGACAACTCCCACAGCACCGTTAGTTAAGCCAGCTTTGGTCCAGAGATTTGATGTGAGCCTGAACACCGTTTTTCTGCTGAGGATGATTTTACCTAACAGGCCACAAGCTCTCGGATGATTCCTTTGCAACTCCCTTAGGAGAGTTCTCGGCAAAGATCGGAGCAACTGGCTCACCGTTGCCCTTAACTTTGCGGATGTTGTGTTCTACCATATCCTTTTTTAGAGCACATGCATAGATACCATTCTCCAAGAAGTCATGCCTTTCATCAGGTGGTAATAAATCCATAGATCGTGCCCGCCACTTATTCCAGAGGTGAGACTAAGACTTCCATCACCTAGGCGTTGAAGTTCTTCCCTGAATGGCTTCTATTCATCTCCTTCTTGCCGCTGAATCTTATCAAATATTATAGTGTCTTGAAAAGGCTGATACAAATTGCAACCCATTGGTTTCTCAACTTTGTCATTGTAGTGATGTAGTGATGATTCTCGGCCGCGCTCCATCGCTTTCACAACGCTCGTCGTGACAGGTGGTAGCTGTTTCCAGTCACCAAGCAGAATAATGAACATCCCCCCAAAATGCAACTGACAAGTGTGTGGCCTAGCTTCCTGCAGTCTCTGACTAACCTGGTGGAAAACTTCCTGCCCAATCATTGACTTTTCATCAATCACCAAAATGCCAACACATTTGAATCTCTGCTGAAGTTCTTGCTATCTGTCACCTTAGAGAGGCTCTAACTTACTCTTCCCAACTGGCAGGCACAGTAAACTGTGAAGTGTCTCACCACCAATGAGATAAGCAGGTGTACCGGAGCTGCTGCTGTGATGAAACTAGAACTAAACACAGTTGAGGCGTAGCATTTCACAGTGTTAAGCCACAAAGACTTACCTGTGCCAGCTGCTCCAGATATATTAACCCCTCTTTGGCGGGACCGGACTTAAGTCCGTATCTAAAAATCTGGACTATGTGGCGGGGCCTGACTTAAGTCTGTGTGCAATTTTGGCGCAATATTGGCTCTGAGAGAGAGACGAGCGACGGGAGGAGCGTAGGTTGCCTCATGACCGCTCGCCACGGCTGCCGTGGGCCTACTGACATCTACTCCACACACATCCATCCTCCCTCCCTCGCTACACACGTAATTATGTAACAAAATTACCGTATTTTAGAGATTTTGTCCTTCGGTTGCACGATCGTTGCAAGACAACCAGTGATCGTCGAAGGATGGTTCAGGTGTCATTGGAAAGCTCAATTACAACCCTTTCAGGGATACATAATTGTATTACGCTCTGGCTCTTGTTTATGCATGAAAAAGAGCACGGAAACAAGGCCATTTATGGTAAAAAAAAATCCGCTGGGCGCGTAGTGGAAAAAAACTTACGGCCCCGCTCGTAAGGCGTTAAGTAAGAGCTGGGAAACATTCTCAAGTCCTTTTTCTCAAATGCTTGTAAAATGAAATTTTTGGACAATGGCAAAGGCACAAAACTGTTTGACATTCAATCCATCTGGAAGTCCCCCCATGTCTTCATCCTGTCTCGATGTAGTGTACGTCTTCTTAGTCTCCTCTAACCACTTTTGTAACTGACACATGTCTTCAGGAGCTAGCTCTAACTTCCTAGCATCTTCAGTCCAGTCCACATCACTAGCCGTTACTCGAAACTGTACATCATCATAATCCTGCTCGGCCTCATAATACACCTCTTCCTCTGTATGAATGGGCCTGAGGGCTCCCATCCATCCTTCCTGCAAAATAGGTTCATGTTCTGACTCAGGTTTCACTAACAGTTCAGGCTCAGTATTTACACATTCATTTTCATCCTCGGCATCAGACTCATCTCCAGACTGATTTTCCAGATACTCTTCTCTGACCATTTTAGGGCATTCTGGTAGTGAACTAAAGTTGAAACTTCCACTTCAAGCTGCTCTTTAGTCATTATATTGATGTCATTAACCTAAGACATGCGCATGGGGGGTATGAGACACCACACTCCTGTGTGCACGTATTTGAGCTGTTCCCATCACTAACATCGTTATTTTACCATAAATAGCATTAATACTTATCCATATGCGCATATATAGGTTGATTATAAAGGTATTAACCTGTTACAACAATAAAACAAGTGGAAACAGCGTTTGGATGGTCAAAATCGGCGATACAGGCCTGGAGTTACATAATGTATGGCTGAGGCAACCTCCCTCCCCTCCACTTTTCCCCACGTCTGGAGAGAGACTGTCGATCGATACTCTCTCTCTCTCTCTCTTGCACTCGCTTGGTAACAGTGATGACAATGCCCTGCTTGCAACTCGCTAATGTTAGCACGAAAATAGACCACAGAATAAGGGAATAACAGGGAAAATAGGTGATAACTGAAGGAGGTGAGGAAAGTGGGGAAAGAGGGTAGGTGGAGGAGTGATATTTGGCATGTCCCAGGGAAAAAAAAAAAAAAAAAAAAAAAAAGGTTTTGGGGTGTTTTAAATGGATATATTTTTTTCCCTGACTCTTAACCCGTTGAGCCCCAGCTAGTTATAATATTTTGTTCACCCCAGTCCCAAGCCATTTTCACTTATTTTTTTTGTTTGCTAAAATGGAAGACAAGGATGAGAAATGAAAAAAAAAAAAAAAAATCACCTCGGATATTTTTTTTTTGGGGGGGGGGGAGCCTCAAAAAAATGTGTTGAGCCAAAATGGAAGAGAATGGTGAGAAATGAAGAAAAAAATAAAAAAAAACTCACCTCGGTCATTTGGGGGGCGGGTGGGGGTGGGGGGGGGGGGTCGAAAGTTCGTCTCCCCCGCATGACCACCCGCCCGGGAGCACTAGGGTGAAAACTGAGTATGGCATTGTACGGCATACATCCTAAGGAGTGTCTCACATAAATCTCAAGCCTCTAGCTCCCATACGACCGGAGTAATGAAGGTTCAAAGTGGCGGTGAACTAAGGGTGTAAAGTATCCCCACTAAGCCCACCACCACCAGCCGCGCGGCTGTCTCGGCCCGCTCACACCTACCGGCCCGGCTCCCACACACACTACGGTACCTCCCCCTCCTATTCTCCCGCCATTTCCTACCTTACGAGCCACGTAAGTGTTTTTTATATGTCGGACGCACGTGATGCGTCGCTGGGAGTTGGTGATCAAACACTGCCGACGCATCACGTGCGACGCTGGGTCTCACCGGGTTAAGAGTCTTCCCGCAGTCGCCCGGGGAAACTCTTAAGAGACTTCCGTCAGCTCCTGGGTTAAATGTGGTACCTGCTTTGAAGACTAACAAAATACTGAGAAACAGAACATACCTTGACTCTAGTTTTCCCTTTTTTCTAGGGATGTTATTGAATTTTGGTGTGATGTTAGGGACTTTTACTTCACCAGATAGTTTCCAAGATTTTGCGTACTGTGATGCAAACTCATAAAGATTGATTTTAGCAGGATCTTTTTACTCTAGTCCCTCATGGTACCTCTGCAATGCCTGTTGATAATGATGATCTGACTCTCGGTTCCAGTACTAACTTGCCCAGTTACACTCAGTTGCCCGACTTGTATCA
The DNA here is from genome assembly GCA_032716605.1 of Paralithodes platypus. Taxonomy (NCBI): domain Eukaryota; kingdom Metazoa; phylum Arthropoda; class Malacostraca; order Decapoda; family Lithodidae; genus Paralithodes; species Paralithodes platypus. The sequence continues at coordinate 12,715,757 of CM064580.1, read as the reverse complement.
TCCTCTGATGTAGGAGTTCGTACTCTCTGGGTGCCAATGACATTAATAGAAATAAAGGTGCAGCTGAACTCAACAAACTCCAACCCTTTCATAATGTGAAGACACTCCTGCTTTGAAAGATCATGTTCACCCACAGTTCTCATAAGAATCGTCTGAAAAGCATTGCGGACTGGTTCTTCATCTTTAGCACCTCCAACAACTGCCTTACACACTGCAGAAAATTAGGAACTGTTTGGCTCATCTTTCATAAAGTATTTCAAAAGGTACCTGATGACCTGAGCATAAGACTGTACAGGCCAACCTTCTACATTGGCACCCCATATTGCAAGAAGTTCTGGTGCATGATGCACAAGAGTATGATGGTTGCATAGACATTTTAGTGGTGATCCTATAAACTGTGCACCCATTGGGGCTTCCTCAGTTCTGTGTAAGCTATCCAAACTTCTACCATCAGGAGAAAAATGCTCTTCAAAACCAAATGGATCCATCGGAAAACCAAAGCGACAAAGTAACTTGCCATCTGAATCCTGTCTTCCTTGCTTTAAGCAGTACCCCAGCTTATAATGGTTTAGCATGGCTCTGTTGATGAATGTCTTATTATGTTATTTTGTGCTTGAATAGTGGCTGCTTTACTGATATCATGTAGTTTTGAAATATCTGTGTAGGCATTATTGAGGTCATCATTAGATACATTAGATACCTTGCACCTTCAGCAGAAGATGAGCATGGATTGTACCTCTTTTTTGGACCTCATATCTAGCAATATAGTCTTCAACCCCCATATTTGGTAGAACATATTTGAGTAAGGCATGCAATCTATGATGAAAGTACCAGTCAACTAAGTCTGCATTATCACTCAAGGTTTTTTATCTTCACAGGTGGTCTTGTGTTGCCTCAATGCTGTCATGTCTTTCTTCCTCTGGGACATCAGTGAAAGAGTTCACAATGGTCTTATGAAGGTACTGTTCTGACCCTGGGAGAAGGCGATGTAAATCATCCCAGTGAAGGTATGCAGAAGAAAATGTTTGAACAAAGTTGAACATATCATGGTCTTCACTAGTTATCCTAATAAACTTGACCATAGAAACTACCTGGTCAGACATGTATCTCATGTATTGTCTAGTTCCAGGAATGGGAGCAGCAAAGTATAATAGCTTATTTATTAAACGAGTATTGCCTTCATAAACAGCTTTCCTCATCTCGGCCATAGAGAGATCACCAGCACATTTCTTTGAAAACACATGTCTTCTTAACATGTTAGTGGCCACAACAGTGAAAGAGTGATGTTTAACAAAGGACCGGTTTAAGCAGAACAGATGCTTAAATTACTCGTGCTTAGATGGATTTTTACCAATCCTTGGCTTAGTGATGTCGCCCTTGCTATCAGGATAGAGGTCAGGGAAGGCTTTACTGAAATTGCCTGATATAAACTATGAAGCTGGATTTGGTTGTCTTGTTGGCCATGGAAAGCTTACTCGCTCTTAGTCTTCATTTTGGTGTGATGAACTTGGATGCATAGCCTGCTGAATGTTTTCAAGGACATATTTTTTGGTCTTGGCAACGCTACAGTGGAAGCTTCTTCAAACACTGAGTCCTCATTGGTGACATTAGGATTCTCTGGTGGATTTTTAAGAAGAGCAGGGTCAACTTGTGGGATGTTTTAAATGTACTCATCTTCAGGGTATTTGTCTGCATTTTCAAAAGATATGTCTATATGGTAATAGTCCTCAATATTGGCTTTGAGGTACTGTAGTGCTTCGATCTTGTTGGCACAATTTACCTGGAATGTTTTATTTGTTATCTGTTTATTTGGAATCTTGATGACAATATACATGGTAGGTCCTTGGGCAAACGGGGCAATGTACTGGCCAAATCAGTCACATCTTGATAAAAACTGATGGTGTGACCTCTAGAGGATGATGATGACGGACCCATTTTGTAAACAGCAATAGTAGGGGAAATCAGGGAAATTGCAGACTTTTCAATGGGTGACAATCGCTGTAAGCATTCTGGGGCAGTGGATGGAGTAAGATCATGATGTCATTAAAGAGAGTTGGACACTTCTGGCAGCGCTTGCATCTTTTATGTTTAGAATATATTTGTTATTAACTTCACAACACCAAACACCTCCAATGAAATTAATGAAAGCATATATGTGATCCACCAGGATTCGAACCCGGTTATCACACACAGATTTTAGCCATCTTAACCGTTACACCACCAAGACGGTTATAAAGTCCAAGCAAATGTAATTTTCATGACAATTGATGCAAGATTGCTAGGATACGTTCTCCAATTCCTGATACATAGTCTTACCTGCAGCCAACAGAGGGTTACCAGCAAAAACATTATAATCAAATTCATTAAATGTTAATTGTTGAAATAATTCAGTCCTTATATCAACGAGACTCTTAAGAGTGTCCCTGACTTACCTTTCCAGTTCTATTAATCGTTGTCTTTGATCTTCTCTAGCCTGTCTTTTTGCAATTCTCTCACGTTCTTGTTCTTGACTTCGCCGCTGTTCATCTTCTCTCATTAATCTCTTGGCTTCCCTCTCTTTACTTTTCTGACTTTCATCTTCCCTAGCAGCTCTTTTTCCCATTTTATCTCGTTCTTGTTCTTCACTTCGCCGCTGTTCATCTTCTCTCATTAATCACTTGGCTTCCCTCTCTTTAATTTGCTGATTTTCATCTTCTCTCATTAATATCTTAGCATTGCGTTCTTTAATTTTCTGACTTTCATCTTCCCTAGCAGCTATTTTTGCCATTCTCTCACGTTCGTGTTCTTCACTTCGCCACTGTTCATCTTCTCTCATTAATCTCTTGGCTTCCCTCTCTTTAATTTGCTGACTGTCATCTTCTCTCATTAATCTCTTAGCATCCCGCTCTTTAATTTTCTAACCTTCATCTTCCCTAGCGGCTCTTTTTGCCATTATCTCACGTTCTTGTTCTTCACTTCGCCGCTGTTCATCTACTCTCATTAATCTCTTGGCTTCCCTCTTTAATTTTCTGGTTTTCATCTTCCCTAGCTGATCTCTTAGCCTCTCTTTCATACACCTGCTTTCCTCTTCGCCGCTCTTCATCTTCTCTAGCTACTCTTCTTGCTTGTCTGTCCCTCTCATGCTGGGGTCACACATTCACGTATATGCTCCCGTATGCTCCCGTATGAAGGTTTATTGGTAGTTGGCAACCGAATACGTAAAACGTAAGGGCTTAGTACCCAAAACGTAAATGAAATTGTGTCTAGTCGTGGGGGTTGGTACGCATGGCGGGAGTAGCCACACTGGTCGGGGAGGTGGTTGGTGCGGCCAAGGCCGCCCGGTATGTTTTAGATTTCAAATCAGATACGGGGCTCGCGCTCACGTATGTCAAAAGTCGGGAAATCTTACGTCTGACCGGGCGAGCTGCTACGTCTGACGGGAGCAGCCCCGTCAGACGTAGCTGCTCGCCCGGTCAGACGTAAGCTGCTCCCGTCAATCGTAAAATATTCCCGTCAAACGGGAAAGTTTACGTTAGTCCGGGCACATCTGGCAGCCCCGCCGCACTGCGGTTGGCGGAAAAACGCCTCAACGTTGTACGGGGGGTATATAAGGACCAGCGGGGGACACTCCAGTCACACCTCTCACCACACCGGAGCAGCAACCAACGTATATATATACGTCCTTGCCGAAAATAAATCGTAGCAGCGAAACGACTGCATCTATGGCTTTCATATTTTTACCACATGTACCTTACCCTTTAGGCTACCCACCACACAAATCCCAAATCCCTCCTCCCACCCACTCGCTGACTGTCGGTCCCGTCAGAAGGAAAAAAAAGGAAAATCTGTGGCGGCGAAACGACTGCACCAATCGGTTCCATATTTGTGTGACAAGTCCCTTACCCTTCTGCCTTCCCCCCACCACACCCCCAACCGCCTCCCACCACCCACTTCTAGCGTATCCGTACGAAGAAAAGGAAAAAAAGGAAAATCTGTGGTGGCGAAACTACCTCACCAATCGGCTTCATATGTGTAACACAAGTCAATTACCCTTCTACCTTCCCCCCACCAACCCCAAAACCACCCTCCCACCACCCTCCCACCCATACATTCCGATACCATAAAAGTCTCTGTAGTCTATAGTGTCTTTTCAGCTACTTTCGGGAGGGGAGTGTTTTTTTTACCATTATCCTTCCTTTCTCTCCCAACTTGATAGATTTAGCCCCCCCCCCCCCAAAAAAAAACAAAAAATGGCACTGGCAGAAGCACACCGTCAAAATTGGCTGGCACTCAGCGGGTTAAAGGTTACAAGGATGAATGGTCTCTCCTCTTGCTCCTTTCCTTCTTCTCTTGTTCCTCTTGATAGATGAAGTTTGCTATTGCAAGTAGTTCCAAGATTTCGATGTAGGAAAGGATCCATTGCATTAGCCGCGTGTTATGCCTGTTCTCCGGATTTATTAGGGAGTTCACAAAATTGAACTCCTCCAGGATGAATTCCGCGATGTTGTTCATGGTGCCGATGAAGGACTGGGAATGGGAATGGTGTGGCCATTCCTGCCCTTTTGTAGTTCCCAGATTCCAACCCAGACCTACGTGGTTGACAAAGACTGTCTTTGTCTGTGTTTGGACAGACGGGGTGTGCCTACGCTTGTCCGGAAACGGTCCACGTAAGTCCTAAACACTCCCAAGATGTACGGCCTCAGCTACGCAGGTCTTGTGGGGGCGTGGCCATGGGCGTGGCCTGTGTTCCCGCATATCGGGCAGCCCAGGCGGACTAACGGGGACATGCTTACGCAAGTCGCAAGCACGTACGTAGTTCCATACGACTACATTACGTCTGACGTAATACTGGCCCCGTCACGGTACGTCTCTCGGTAAGTGCAATAGTCGTGCTCTATACGGGCGTACACGGCCGGACTACGCCCGTCAGAACACAAAATTGGTGATTAGGCCTGACGGGAGCTGTCGGGAGCGATATACGGGAATGTGTGACCCCAGCATCACGCTCAGCTTCTCTCCTTGTGGCATCTTCCCTTGCCATTTTTCTAGCCTGTGCATCCTTAGCTTGTTCCTCCTGTCTGTACTATTGACTCTCTCTCTCTAACTTTTTTCTCTTTGAATCAACCGATTTCCTTCCTAAAGATTACGTATGTGTTTTTTGGCATTATGAAGGTAATGGCAAAACACTCAGATATAATAACCCTGGATAGGTAATCTTACTTTTGTTTCCATTAAATATACCTTGGTACCCAAAGTGGAACCACAACTATATAAATAAATTACTCAAAAAGTATCAGATGGATCTTTTTTATGAAGCCTACTAAAATTAATTCAAGGTTGCCTTAAAACTATATGGAAGTAAAATGAAATTTGGATTAAGAATACTATTTAGTTAAACAAAAAATCGAAAATATTAGTTAGCTCACGAGAAACATATAAGAAAGAAAAAATACTTATGATTCTTGGAGGAGGCTGGCTCTCTGAGGGCTTGTAGTGGACGGATGAGACTGAAGTGTGTAGGTTATTCCCCTCTAGACCACATAGGAGGCGAGCTGTTACGGGGAGAAAAAAAGGGTTAGTACTGTATTTGTTACCCCTGATATGCTGCCCCATTAAAACAAAAATGTGGGTGTATATACCTATATCTGTGTCCAAGTGCAAGAAGGAGACAAGATGCAAAGCTGCCTGTAAGAAGTAGCGATGTGATGTACCGATGTATAAGTATCGGTGGTATCGATATCAGTGAAATATTGGCTGATACTTTAAACTGTATTAAGTAAACTGAAAGAAGTATCGGTAATGGCTAAGTATCGGTGTATTTACAGTGTTGGAGAATTGGTATCAGTATCGGCTCTAAACAGAGTATCGGTATCGACCAAAAATTGGTATCGGTACACCCCTAGTAACAAGTTCCTCCCCCCTCCCCCCCCCATTATATAGTGCTTATTATGTGCTGATTAAGTAACGTAAAAGTAGCATAAACAATTAACCTAATTACAATTCATAAATTTACCCTCTCCGTAATATATGACGCAATCGCATCATATGGCGGTACGCCCAAGATTATCATATGAAGCGATTGCGTCATATGAACGTAGTGAAGTAGCTCAATAAGTAAGTTATATGACGCATTTGCGTCTTATTGAGCTCAGTAAGTTAGGTAAGTTAGATCAGAATCTGTCGGTTGGTGGCAACCCCAAATACCTCCGACTTCTACCGGTACCTCAGTGTCAGAGAAAGTGTTGTGAGGGAAATACCAGGCGCTCGCCACCCCATCAGTAAGTTAGCAACCTATGTCGGACAGGGTTAATATAAAGTTATTAACCCATAAACTGCAACCGTCCTAATTTTTTTTTTTTTTTTTTTTTACTCGTAGAAAACAAACTTTGAGGACGGTCGTAGTTTATGGGTTAAGGTTAGAAATCCAGTTGTATAAATAATCAACAATCATCTTTAATAAGAGAATACAAAGGCACACAAAATTGAAGTAGCACAAACTAGCAAAAAGAGATATGTACAAAAATAGGTTACCAGTACTTCAACTTTAAGCTGTATTATGAAAACAAAAGAACAATCATCCAAGTTCATAATCAAGATAGGTAGGACAGGCAATACTCAAGGCTAGCGACTAAATCAAGTAAACAGTGACAAACAAGGTTATTTATAAGCTGTAAAGAATGTTTAGCATTGATGTAGGTTAGGTATTATTTCACAACATAATTCATGAATTTAAATATCCCTTCTGTTTTCTTGTAATACATAAGTTGTTAATTGTATAAGAAGACTTCCAAGTAAAGATTAGTGTAAATAATCTTTTAATATTGACAGGCAACATACCCACCTTGTAGTTTACCAAACTATAACAGCCAAATCATATCTTTCAATCCCAATTAACAGTAATAGGCTACCTACAAAACCTCTGAGCACTACAGTCATAGCCTACTTATCAAACCCAAGTAACAGTAATATGCTACCTACAAAACCTCTGAGCACTACAGTCATAGCCTACTTATCAAACCCAAGTAACAGTAATAGGCTACCAACAAAACCTCTGAGCACTACAGTCATAGCCTACTTATCAAACCCAAGTAACAGTAATAGGCTACCTATCAAAACCCCTGAGCACTACAGTCATAGCCTACTTATCAAACCCAAGTAACAGTAATAGGCTACCTATCAAAACGCCTGAGCACTACAGTCATAGCTTACTTATCAGACCCAAGTAACAGTATTAGGCTACCTATCAAAACCCCTGAGCACTACAGGCATAGCCTACTTATCAAACCCAAGTAACAGTAATAGGCTACATATCAAAACCCTGAACATTAATCAAAGCCTACTTATCAAACCAAAGTAACAGGAATAGGCTACCTACCAAAACCTTGAATGATTGTTATAGCCTACTTATCAAACGTAAGTAACAGTATTAGGCTACCTATCAAAACCCCTGAGCACTACAGTCATAGCCTACTCATCAAACCCAAGTAACAGTATTAGGCTACCTATCAAAACCCCTGAGCATTAGTCATAGCCTACTTATCAAACCCAAGTAACAGTAATAGGCTACCTATCAAAATCCTGAGCATTAGTCATAGACTACTTATCAAACCCAAGTAACAGTAATAGGCTACCTATCAAAACCCTGAGCATTAATCATAGACTACTTATCAAACCCATTAAGTAACAGTATTAGGCTACCTATCAAAACCCTGAGCATTAGTCAAAGCCTACTTATAAAACCCAGTGACACAAATAGGCTACCTACAAAACTCTGAGCACTGCTCACAAACCCTGTGCACTTCACTAAATAGGCTGTCTGTCAAACCTTTGGTTAAACCATAGTAGGCTATTAGCCTATATATGCCACTTTCCCACTGATGCGACTTCATACGATTTTCGTCGCCGACACCAATAAATTGGCACATTTGTGACTGTCGCAACAAAATCTTAAACCCTCGCATGATAATCGTTTGACTCGCAAGGCCTCGCAAAGGCCCTCGCGGGTCATTGCAAATGTTCGAATTGTTTAAAATTTTGGACGAGGACTGACGAGGGTTCGTAGCCCTCGCAAGCATCGTCGAACATCGCAGAGGGATCTGCGAGGGCTTTGGCGATCATCTGCGACATCGGCGAGACATCGCGGAGTGTGTCGCACACCAAAAAAAAGTTGCAATTTTCCAAAACGTCGCACGACGGCTCGCTGATTTCCTCGTCGATTAGTCGTCGACGTGCGCACGAATACTCGTCGAGAGTATACCCGCCAGCGGTATGCCCTGCACGAGGCATGCGAAGGGCCTTGCGACGTCGCCAAATGCTCAAGACACACCTCGCCGAGGCCAAAGAGGACCTTCGGTGAGGTGTGTAATAAAAAGGGATTATCTACCGGTCAAGCGTGTTTGCTTTTCAGTTTTGTCTGCTGAAGTTGCACTAGCACTTTAGCTAGCAATATTTACAAGCAATTATGGTCTGAAAGGTACACAAATCTAAATATATTGAAATATAACCAGCCACATATGTTTACCTTAACTATATTTACCTATTTATGCAAAACACTCCCAAATAATATTGAGAAATAATTTGCTCAGGTTAAATTGACGGGAAAAGCGTTCGTGTGACAGCACCTGAAAGTCTCCGTTTTCGTTTGTTATCTTATATTCATCAAGTACCCAAAAAATGTGTCCGTCTCAATTCTTAAAAAAAAAAAAAAAAAAAAAAAAAAAAAAACATGGCTTAAAGTAACTCATACCTTATATTATAATCAAAATGTTTCACTGTGTAGCTTTGCGAGTATTTATTTTTCTTACTCGACTGATAGGTTTACTAATATATTAATAATATCTTATATTCATAAAGTACCCCAAAAATAAGATGCGTAACTTATAAATATTTTCTTTCATATAGCTCAACCCGGGAAATCCCTGTATAAAGATTTCCAGGTGCCATAATCCTAGGCCCGACCTATATTTTTACTACAGTGACTGTGTCCTGCTCATTTCTTTTTTGTATTGTTTTTAATGCCAAGCAAAACATTGAATTGCCAAATAAATGGTTTATTGTTTAGATCAATTATATTGTGTTTATAAAAAATAAATAACAATCATTTTCTTTGTGAAAAATGTATATATATGAATTGTACCTAAAATGAATCATATTTTTTTTTTTTTTTTACATACATGTCTTTACTGACGTAATGCAAACAAAACTTAGAATTACTTTCAATACATTTGTTATTTTTGTTCTATATTGTAGTCAATCAAAAGATAGAAAATATGAACTAACTATAATTTTGTTTTCTTTTTTACATATAGACTGTACTGGAACAACAATTATGATCAAATGGAACTGAATAACCTCACTTATTTGAAAATATAGTTTATTAACAATGCAACAATGAAGAGGGGAAAATAATAGAAATTTGTAGTTTTTGGCTTACATTCGTTGTTAGAAAAACATTGATGTATTTCATTTCATTTATATTGGCGCCCGTGCTTGCTGCCGCGCCTGTAGTTCGCAGCAGGGTGTCCATCGCTGTAACTGGTGGTGCTGGTGTTGCTGTTGTCCCTGAACCTGTGGAGGGGGCGCTACTTGCTGCTGGTGAGGAAGGGTCTGACCCGGCAGTTGAGTTACCGCCCCGGGTCTTCAGATTGGTATACTGTTGGCACCTAATATCGCTATACAATTATATACCTATATATATATATATATATATATATATATATATATATATATATATAATAGATTTATATATATTACATATATTTGTATAGGTACATATTGAAATTGTTGGAAGTAAAAAAAAGGAAATCTATATTTTTGAATATAATATTAACTGGATAAAAATTCTTATTTGGAGTTCTCTTGCCGTAAAGATTAGGAATAAATGCTTACTTCAGAAAGCTATCTAAGTAAAAATATAGAAATATGTATATACTGTATATATCGGTATACAATTACAGTATATACATAGATATATTTATATATGTATATATATATACTGTAGGTATACAATTATATACATATATATATATATATATATATATATATATATATATATATACAGGGTGATTCAGTAACCCTTTTCATAAATTTAATGGAAAATTCGGGAGACAAAAATAAGACTAATTTACTCTATGACCCTTAGGGTGAGTCTTTGATATGATGGAGATATTACACCTTTAAAGTTATCGATAGATAGAAAAGAAAAAAATCTAAGGAGTGAGAATGAAAATGTCATTGCTAACTGGCAGGGTAGCGTAACTAAGACTTGGTATCAAAATGGCTGCATACGGTAGCTGGATGCAGTTTGTTTCGCAATTTACAAAGGTACATTACTACTGTATTTGGTTACACGTGGTATGTAAATGGTTGCATATGGTAGCAGTTGTCTCAATGCTCAAAAGAATATTAGCGTTTTATCACCATCATCATAATTAATACTCTACAAGCCCATTTTGATACCAAGTCTTGGTTACGCTACCCTGCCAGTTAGCAACGACATTTTCATTCTCACTCCTTAGTTTTTTTCTTTTCTATCTATCGATAACTTTATAGGTGTAATATCTCCATCATATCAAAGACTCACCCTAAGGGTCATAGAGTAAATTAGTCTTATTTTTGTCTCCCGAATTTGCCATTAAATTTATGAAAAGGGTTACTGAATCACCCTGTATATATATATATATATATATATATATATATATATATACTGTATATAATTATATATATATATATATATATATATATATATATATATATATATATATATATATATATATATATATATATAGATATATATAGATATATATAATAGATTTATGTATATTATATATATTTATATAGGTACATATTGAAATTGTTTGAAGTAGAAACAATACATATATATTTGTTTATATATACTGTATATATATATATATTAACTGTATAAAAATTCCTTTTTGGACTACTTTTGCGGTAAAGATTAAAGAATAAATGCTTACTTTGTTGAAATACAGCGGATCATCTTTGGAGGGATCATCTTCGGACGTCCGTCCACGTTTTGCTCCACTGTGGGTTGAGGGAATGACAGGAGAGTTTGCAAGCTCCTCATTTTCCATTTGCTGCTCCATCGCATCCTCTGTCAGGTCTACCTCCTCCTCCAACTCCACGACCTCCTCCTCCTCCTCCAAGTTTTCCTGGGGCCGCGACCTTTTATTTATCTGAAAGTCAAATACAATAAATACAATGTCGAACTTATTTTTATTTTTTTTATCAAGTCACACATAATTATTAATAATTTGACAACAAATAAAAAGTAAACAATATAAGACTTAAAATAAACCAAATTATATATAGGAAATTGTTTCATATATGCTTGATCATACCTTCTTGCTACTAATCCTTGGTTCCTTTTGGGATACATTTTCCTTAAGGAAGGAAAATGTATTCCAAATCCACTGGTCTCTCACTGTCATCCGCTTAGCGCCGGCCCCGCTCTTCCGGTTAAGGAGTTTGCCGTACCGTGTCCTCATATTCGTGTAGAATTTAGACACAATTTCACTTTAAAAGGGAACGAGATAGTGCATTAAATAATATAAAGAAAATATGGCAAACATTTGTGAAATTGAGGGTATAGTATTTAGCACACAATACAAAGGGCAAACACAAAAATGTACACTGAAATGTCACATTTTCCAATTGTCAAGTTATTATATTATTATGTAAAAATATTCATAGCACCACGTTGGTCACGCAAACCATTTGTTTTATACATACCAATATTCATAGCACCACGTCCATCATACTACCCATGAAGATTATATGCATTTCCAAATAACTTATAGCCACTTACCTGGTATACGCATTTGTTTGCCTTTCTTCTCGCAGATGCGGCCCTTGTACATCTTGTCGTGGTGCCGAGGGTCCGCCTTGCTCCATAGGCATGGGTGGTTGAACACCCAATCAGCCAGTTCATTCTCCATTAAGGCAGTACTGATGCCGGGAGAGATGTTATCTGATTCTGAGGATGACTTCTCGTCCAATGAGGTCTGGTTGCCGTCGCTTTCCTCTCGTTCCCTGGGGACATCAACCTGTATGTCGTCCTCAGACGTGAACAGTTGCTCGCTCTCCTGTTGCTCCTTCTCATGGTCGTTTCCGACGTCCATTGGTGGCACCTCCGCTTGCCCTTCCCCAATTACTACATCCAGAACTTCAGCTGCGTCGAGGATGAGCGTGTCACTCACAACGGTTTTGGTGGTCGCCTTCTTCTTGGTCTGCGCCCCCTTCTTCTGTTGTGGTGCTTTCTTGGGAGCCATGGTTGAAAATTTGGAGAGCGTTGGTTGGGCTGTTCACTGCAAACTGTGGAATGAACTTTTCTGACCTGTCCCGCGGTAAATATACCCCCTGACCTTACACCACCTCTCCCAGACGTACAACGTGTACCTGAGAATTTCAGGTGCTGTCACACGAGCGCTCCTGTCAATTTAACCTGAGCAAGTTATTTCTCGATATTATTAAAATTACAAGCCCTGTAAACTCCAGTGGAGATTATATGGAGGCTTACCTGGAAGAGAGAGAGAGAGAGAGAGAGAGAGAGAGAGAGAGAGAGAGAGAGAGAGAGAGAGAGAGAGAGAGAGAAAGAAAGAAAAAAAAGTGAAACTAAGGAAGGGGTAAAGAATAATATTGGAAAGTGGATTAATGTGAGACAGTGTGTGAGAGAGAGAGAGAGAGAGAGAGAGAGAGAGAGAGAGAGAGAGAGAGAGAGAGAGAGAGGGGGGGGGGGGAGATATTGTATATGTTTTGACGTGTTTATGAAATACTAATACTGTGACGTTAACCACTCCGTTAGAACCGCATGGCTTGTCCTACAGTGACTCGCTAGGATCGCCAGGGCAGTGGATGGGGCTACAGTTTGTGTATTAGAGTGTGCTTTATTTCATATGAAAGCTTGTGTCATGGGCAGTCCAGAAAGGCTCTTTGTTTTCACCCATGTCAAGGCTTTATATATTTAATTGTAAAGTATATGTTTTATCATTAACTAGTAATGATGGGATCTGGGAGAGAGAGAGAGAGTAGAACAGAGTGAGAGGGAGCGCGTAGTTTTTGTGTCCCGCTCGATGACGTCACGGCTGGCTGCCTCGCGGGGGTTGGTGGAGAGAGGTCCTTACCATGCTGCAAGCTCTCTTGTTAGTGGTTAGAGGACTTGTAACCGCTTTTTTCCCACGCGGCTCGAGCTGGTGCGAGTATATATACAGTTCCTCGCCACTCTCCCCCTCAGATCTGGTTTCTAGAACACACCCATCTTTTTTCCCTTGCTATCTGTCCCCGCTCCGTACCTGAGAATCTTTTCCTCTGCCTATCTCTCTCATTTTCCATATCCTTCACCACCTTTTATTAATATTATACCCCCTCTGGTTAACTCTGCAAAATCAGCTTCATGCTGGCCAGTTGTATTGTGTGTTAAGGTCTGATATAGCCTATGTATGTTAGTTGTTAAGATAAGTGGATCACGAAGCATTGCTTGGCATTTATATTGTTTAGTACTGCTTCCTTTAGTTATTAGTGTTCTGCTGGATTAGATAATGCTAGACTAGGAGTCTGATATTATAGGTATTGTTTCCTATGAGTGCTGGCTTCAGTTAAAAGCGGCACGACATACCTGAGAACTGGAGTTGATTGAGTAAATTCTAGTCTGTGTGCCATTGAGAGTAGAGCATGCACGAATGAGGGCTTTTTGCCTATACCATTCTGCACTGTTCTAGTCTCGATTGTTTGTCTTTGAGGTACGCCAGGAGAACGCTTAATACTTCGGTATTAAGGTTTCTCAAGAGAGCTACCCTTCCCTATAACGTAATATTTGACGCACAGACTTGAGATTTGCACTAGGCTATGCGGCATGCCATGCGCACCAGTATCTCGTATCATTGACTCTAGCTAGACTTTATCAATCATAGTAGACATTAAGTATATTAACCTAATTACTCTTTTTATGCATACCCGTTTATGATTACACAAGCATTTCGCAGCCTAGTTTGATGTATTGAGACACAAACGACTTAGGCTCTTTTTGTTGATAGGAATACTGCATTGTCGTGGCGATTATTATTATTGTTGTTGTGTTTAGGATATTCTTGGCTCCGACGGCATTATATATATTCTGCCTTTTTGTGTGCATAGCCTGCACGAGCATTGTTCCGCTGCCTGCCTTTTTGGGTTCCATTTCCGATACGAGCATCTTTATAGCATCTAACATTTAAAGAAGATTCCTTGTTAGTGTTGAAGGACTTTAGTGCACTTTCTTTCATGCAGGAGTGCCTGACATTTATTGATTAAAGTAACGTAAGCTGTAACTTCTCTTACCACCTTACTTTGCATACCATAACCAAGCACCTTCGGTTATAGGTAGTAATAGGCTGTTTTCACATAACATTAAGCCTAGAGTAGACGCACATTTATTGAGAGTTTGATAGCCTACTATTGCATATAGAACTCTGTAGAGTATTTGTGTGCTTTGTTCACTGGGAATATACATCAGAGGTTGGAGCTAGCGCTTTCCGTTGTAACATTTATGCCATTACTAGTCCAATGAATAAGAGCCCTGATATATTTGAACCCCAGTCGTAACAAATGGCGACCTTACCTAGGATATGGTGAACCTACATTTATTAGCAGGGAACATTTGTTGTTTTGGAGAATATTTTGCGGGGATCAGCAAGAATAATTTTTGTTTAGCAACATAGTATAGCCCTTGAGTATTTCCGAGAATTTGTGTGTGTATATTGAGGTATAAGAGTTTGGGGTACTTGTTTTCTGAATATTGAGGTGGGAAATTTTTGTGAGCATCATGTCTTATACCGGATCAGAGGAGAATGGAGACACAGTACGTAATGTCGAGACTGAGGAACAGCAGCATGATGAAAGGGTTAATCGGGTGAACTGTGAGGAGGATGCTAGGATATTTTTGCAATGGCCTGTTACTGCCGAGCGGTTGGAGGGTATGGATCGGTACGGTCTTCAATGCCTGGCCACAGCTATCGGTCATGCGGTTACTAGCAGCATGACCAAGGATAACTTGATAATGTGTGTACTGGGCAGGGTGACTGGTGAGCGAGATGGGTTGAGTGCTCAGAGCCCTTCGGCCATGCTTCCCCTACACTCGACTCCCAGCCATCCCAGTAGTTTGCCGACCCCGGGTACGCTTCCACAGGTGGGTGGTGACTGGCAGGGTGGGTTGCCCCTGGGGGGACCACCGGTAATTTCAAACATTGTAGCACCTTCACCTCCTCAAGGGTTAACTCCCGAATTATTGCTTCAGCTCGAATTAGCTAAGATCCAGCAGCAAACAGAATTAGCTAAGATCGAAGAGAGAAAGGCTATCAGGGCATCTGAGCTTCAGCTTCAGCTTCAGCAGCAAATAGAATTAGCCAAGATAGAAGAGAGAAAAAGTCACCAGCACATAGAGCTAGCAAAAATCCAAGCGGATTTAGAGTCGACTAGGTACTGTGCCGACATGGATGTAGAGAAGTCGCGAGTAGAGGCAACGGGACAGCGACTTGGGGCTGGTAACCGTGTTCATGAGCAGTCTCTCTCGCACTTATTGAAACTGGTTCCGGTGTTTGATGAGAGTGGTGTAACAGAATTTTTCACACGCTTTGAGAAGAAGTGCCAGGAACACCAGTGGCCAGAGAATAAGTGGGCAGCACTTGTATCCTCTAGATTAATAGGCAAGGGTCTTAAAGCCTACGATGCGTTACCTTTGGAGTTATGTATTGTGTACGAGGATCTCAAGGAGGCTGTCCTGAGGGCTTACGAACTGCAACCAGAAACGTACCGTTTGAAGTTCCGGGGTGTAACTAAGGGAAGAGATAGCACCTTTTTGGAACACGCCCGGGACTTGTCCGATGCTATGGGGAACTGGCTCCGATCTGAGAATGTAACAACGTTTGATGGAGTTAAGCAGTTAATGATGTTGGAGCAGTTCTTTAAGAGCACGGGCGGTGATCTAACTTTGAACTTAAAGGAGAAAAACCCAAGAACTCTAGTAGAAGCAGCAGAAATGGCTGATCTACGGCTGTCGTTGATTCGGGGTTGCGGGTCCTCACAGAAGTACGATGCAAGTGCTAGGGACCGTTATCCTCCCCCTCCCCGTAGCAATGACACATTTAAACAAAGAGCAATGAAACTAAAACTGAAGCCAAACCTACCACCACACCTTATGTGAAAAGTCAGGGGCCTTTTACATCACAGTATAAGCCGAAACCGAAATTTATGTGTTTTAGGTGCCACCAGGAGGGTCATAAGGCAAATGAGTGCCCTAGTCGACCTCCTCCGGCAGCCGTGTCTTTTGCTCACGGCATTGGAGTGTTCAAGAGGACATCGGAGCTTGTTAGAGGCAATTCTTCCGAGGTAAATACACTGCCAGTGCAGAAGGATCCGGAAGGCTTATTCCCTGTCCGTGATGCCTTTAGTGACCACAGGGGACTCGGTTGTGTGGAGTAGGGGGGTAGAAGACATGAGGTGAGAATTTTGCGCGACACTGGGGCATCGCAAACACTGTTGAGAAATTTCACTGGTAAACCTGTAAATACGGCGCGGGTGGTTGTGGTTCAGGGAGTTAATGCAACAAGGTCATACCCGCTTGTAAGAATGAAGATGGAAGTTGATAGTGTGACTCGTGACCTGGATGTAGGAATTGTGGAGAAGTTACCTGTTGGGGGCGTCGACCTCATTCTCGGCAACGACTTTGCGGGGCCTACTTCTGAGGCTCCACCCTTGGTCGTTGCCGAGAAGCCGGCCGACGTGAGTAGGGAGGAGCAGGAGTGGGTTGAGAAGTGTCGGGGGCAACCTATGGCATGTGTTGTCACCCGTTCCCTTGCATCCAGGGGGTCACATTCTGGTCAACAGTCTTTAGATCAGCGGAGGAAGGGTACCGAGAAGGGGATGGAAGTTGATGCGGTTGAGAGTTCAGTATCAGCGGACATTCTCGGGGACTCATTATTAGGACCAATTTTCGAGTCTAGAGAAGACCCATTAACTGTTCCTGAGAAGGCAGTGGATGGGCTTAAAAAAACGATGAGACAGCAACGGTACGCAGAGAGAGAGCAACGGGAGGCCAAATTTAGTGTAGGAGGGGGGCATGAGTTGTTTCGCAAACACTTGGATAGGCTTGCTCCTTCGGACATTCGTAAGTTGCAATTGGATGACCCGGAGGTTCTTGAATGTGGTACCGGTGCTGTCGAGTTGGAGGAGGACAGTGATGCACAGTCGGGAGATTTTTTTTTCATAGATGGCATATTATACCGGCGATTCCAAGATCCGCAGAGGAATTGGGAGGGGGGGTCAGGAGAGGTAGACCAGCTGGTCGTGCCGAGAGTTTGCAGGGAAAGCCTACTTAGGTTGGCCCATGATGTACCACTGGCGGGACATCTGGGTGTCCGTAAGACGGTTGTAGCCTTGGGGAAATTATTTTGGTGGCCTGGTCTGAGAGCACAAGTTGTGTCATGGGTGGCAATGTGTGATGTGTGTCAGAAGGTTGGCAAACCGAATCAGAGCATTCCTAAGGCGCCGTTACACCCCATTCCTGTCAGTGGGCCTCCCTTTAGTAAGGTTATAGTGGATATGGTTGGCCCCCTTCCCCCTACAAGTGCCGGAAACAAGTTTCTCCTGACCATCATGGATGTAGCAACAAGGTACCCTGACGCTTACCCTATGAGAAATGGGTCAGCGAAGACGGTGGTCCGAAACTTGCTAGTGTATTTTTCCCGGTATGGTTACCCGCAGGAGATTCAGTCAGACCAAGGATCCAACTTCACTTCTAACCTCTTTGTTCAAACTATGCAGCAGCATGGGATTGTTACGGTTGTGTCATCTGCGTATCATCCGGAGAGCCAGGGTGTGTTAGAGCGAGATGGCACTCAACCTTAAAATCTATGCTTTGTTGTTAGTGCTTTGAGAATGGGAAAGATTGGGATCTTGGCCTGCCATATGTTTTGTTTGCTGCACGGGAGGTACCTGGGGAAAGTTTGGGATTCAGCCCTAATGAGCTCGTCTTTGGACACCGTGTCAGAGGGCCTCTCCATATGGTTAAAGAAATATGGGAGGGTGCAGAAAAACCTTGTTCTATGCTCAAGTATGTCCTCGACAGTCGGGAACGGATGTTGCGCAGTCTGGAGTTGGCTGGCCGTAATTTGACTAGCTCTCAGGCCCTCATGAAGGACAGGTACGACCTCAAGGTTAAACTCAGGGAGTTTCACGTGGGACAGGAGGTGTTGATTCTACTGCCCCTTGTAGGTCACCCCTTATCCGCGAAGTACACTGGTCCTTATAGGGTGGTTGAGAAGCTATCGGACCTGGATTACTTGGTAGCCACTCCAGACAGACGTAAGCGCAATCAGTTATGTCACGTTAATCTTATGAAGGAGTATGTGAGGCACCCCCCTGAGCCTCTCACTGTGCCTGTGATGACGTTTAGCAGTCAAGGTGGAGAAGGAGAACGGGACAGTCAAGCTCAGGTGGAGGATAACTGGGATCATCATGTCTCTGCGAACCAGTGGGCGGGGAACACGAACCAGGCGGCTCAGGAAGCGTTGCAAAACTTACCTGAGCATCAGCGGGTGGCTGTGGAGTGCCTGTTCGGTTCATACCCCTCTGTTTTCGCGGAGCACCCAGGCCTCACTACCCTAGAGGTGCACGACGTGGACGTAGGAGACCACCCCCTTTCAAGTCAGTTCCCTATAGGGTGCCCCCTATTAAACTGCCGGCCCTCCGGGCGGAGTTGGAGTATATGTTAACAAGGGGGCTGATTGAGAAGGG
This sequence comes from Paralithodes platypus, assembly GCA_032716605.1. Lineage (NCBI taxonomy): Eukaryota > Metazoa > Arthropoda > Malacostraca > Decapoda > Lithodidae > Paralithodes > Paralithodes platypus. Next base: position 12,696,992 of record CM064580.1, on the reverse strand, counting down.
GGTGGTGAAGTGGACATCTCCCGTCACGCTGCAACCAAAACCGGATGGTAAGGTGCGATTCTGTGTAGACTACAGACGGTTAAATGGTTTGACGCCCACCAACCCATACCCTCTTCCTCGGGTCGACGACTGTGTGGACAAGATAGGCAATGCAAAGTACCTAACCAAGGTGGACTTGGTTAAGGGATACTGGCAGGTGCCCTTGTCCGAACGAGCGAAAGAGGTATGTGGTTTTGTGGTGGATGGTGCTACCTACCGCTGTAACGTTATGCCTTATGGCCTAAAGAACGCACCCGCTACCTTTCAGAGTTTGATGAATGATATAACGGCAGACATTCCTAATTGCACAGTATACCTTGACGATGTTATTATCTATGACAACAGCTTTACGAGTCATTGTGAGCACGTAGAACTCCTGTTCAAGAGGCTTAGTGAGGCTGCCTTGGTGGTCAACCTGGCAAAGTGTGATTTCGTGCGGGCGTCCGTGCAGTATCTTGGGTTCATGGTGGGGTTGGGACAGGTGTGCCCCCCACAGAACAAGATAGCTGCGATTGATCACTTTCCCCGGCCGGCCACCAAGAAGCAGATCATGAGGTTCTTAGGTATGATCGGATACTACAGACGCTTCATTAAGGGGTACTCTACCGTGCTAGCACCTCTGACAGATCTTTTAGCGAAGGATAAGAAATTCAAATGGGCGCCTGAGTGTGAGAAGGCGTTTAGCGTAGTAAAACACCTGTTGTGCACTCACCCGATCCTCAGGGCCCCTGACTTTAGCCTACCTTTCCAACTAGCAACAGATGCTAGTGGTGTGGGGGCTGGTGCCGTCCTTATGCAAAAGGACGATGATGGGCTGGAACATCCTGTTAGTTTCTACTCGAAGAAGTTCAATTCAGCCCAAAAGAACTACTCTGTTGTCGAGAAAGAGCTGCTGGCAATTGTACTTGCACTGAGGCATTTCGAGGTCTATGTTCCAGCCTATGGTCCAGTCATTGTAATTTACACAGATCATCACCCTCTCAAGTTTTTGAACCAGTTTCACAATCGGAATATGAGGCTGACCAGGTGGTCGCTAATGTTACAGGAATATAACCTGGACATACGCCATATTGCCGGTTGTGACAACGTGATTGCAGATTGTCTTTCGAGGGTAGATGATCGTGGGTAGATTGACACACGGGTAGCCTCCTGCTTTAGTTTGAATAGTATTTTGCGCTTGGTACTTGTTGGCTCGCGGTTGTTGCCCAGCGTATTGGGTCGTAAAGCAGGAGTTGAGTGTTTGGTATAGAAGAAAAAACTAGGCTTGCCCCTATAGTGCAGCCGAAATAAACAAATTATAAACATAAAAATCAAATAAAAACTCTTTCTTTGATAGTTGAATTTTTTTAGTATGTTATAGCAGTAATTCTGAGTTGCACTCCTCTCAGAATGCTGGGCTAGAGAAGCTCGCTCTTGAGGAGCATAACTACATATAATTTAACCTATGGTGTTGGGGAGGGTTATAATTTTGAAAAATGTTTTGTTGAAGAACTGTGCCAGATATTTTACTGCCGCTGGGTGATGGGAAGTGGAGATATAGCATGGGTTCTAACCATCAGATTTTTGTGAGCCTTGGGGCCTCTGAGAAAAATCTTGGGGGGGGTGTGACGTTAACCACTCCGTTAGAACCGCATGGCTTGTCCTACAGTGACTCGCTAGGATCGCCAGGGCAGTGGATGGGGCTACAGTTTGTGTATTAGAGTGTGCTTTATTTCATATGAAAGCTTGTGTCATGGGCAGTCCAGAAAGGCTCTTTGTTTTCACCCATGTCAAGGCTTTATATATTTAATTGTAAAGTATATGTTTTATCATTAACTAGTAATGATGGGATCTGGGAGAGAGAGAGAGAGTAGAACAGAGTGAGAGGGAGCGCATAGTGTTTTTGTCCAGCTCGATGACGTCACGGCTGGCTGCCTCGTTCGCGGGGGTTGGTGGAGAGAGGTCCTTACCATGCTGCAAGCTCTCTTGTTAGTGGTTAGAGGACTTGTAACCGCTTTTTTCCCACGCGGCTCGAGCTGGTGCGAGTATATATACAGTTCCTCGCCACTCTCCCCCTCAGATCTGGTTTCTAGAACACACCCATCTTTTTCCCTTGCTATCTGTCCCCGCTCCGTACCTGAGAATCTTTTCCTCTGCCTATCTCTCTCATTTTCCATATCCTTCACCACCTTTTATTAATATTATATCCCCTCTGGTTAACTCTGCAAAATCAGCTTCATGCTGGCCAGTTGTATTGTGTGTTAAGGTCTGATATAGCCTATGTATGTTAGTTGTTAAGATAAGTGGATCACGAAGCATTGGTTGGCATTTATATTGTTTAGTACTGCTTCCTTTAGTTATTAGTGTTCTGCTGGATTAGATAATGCTAGACTAGGAGTCTGATATTATAGGTATTGTTTCCTATGAGTGCTGGCTTCAGTTAAAAGCGGCACGACATACCGGAGAACTGGAGTTGATTGAGTAAATTCTAGTCTGTGTGCCATTGAGAGTAGAGCATGCACGAATGAGGGCTTTTTGCCTATACCATCCTGCACTGTTCTAGTCTCGATTGTTTGTCTTTGAGGTACGCCAGGAGAACGCTTAATACTTCGGTATTAAGGTTTCTCAAGAGAGCTACCCTTCCCTATAACGTAATATTTGACGCACAGACTTGAGATTTGCACTAGGCTATGCGGCATGCCATGCGCACCAGTATCTCGTATCATTGACTCTAGCTAGACTTTATCAATCATAGTAGACATTAAGTATATTAACCTAATTACTCATTTTATGCATACCCGTTTATGATTACACAAGCATTTCGCAGCATAGTTTGATGTATTGAGACACAAACGACTTAGGCTCTTTTTGTTGATAGGAATACTGCATTGTCGTGGCGATTATTATTATTGTTGTTGTGTTTAGGATATTCTTGGCTCCGACGGCATTATATATTCTGCCTTTTTGTGTGCATAGCCTGCACGAGCATTGTTCCGCTGCCTGCCTTTTTGGGTTCCATTTCCGATACGAGCATCTTTATAGCATCTAACATTTAAAGAAGATTCCTTGTTAGTGTTGAAGGACTTTAGTGCACTTTCTTTCATGCAGGAGTGCCTGACATTTATTGATTAAAGTAACGTAAGCTGTAACTTCTCTTACCACCTTACTTTGCATACCATAACCAAGCACCTTCGGTTATAGGTAGTAATAGGCTGTTTTCACATAACATTAAGCCTAGAGTAGACGCACATTTATTGAGAGTTTGATAGCCTACTATTGCATATAGAACTCTGTAGAGTATTTGTGTTCTTTGTTCACTGGGAATATACATCAGAGGTTGGAGCTAGCGCTTTCCGTTGTAACATTTATGCCATTACTAGTCCAATGAATAAGAGCCCTGATATATTTGAACCCCAGTCGTAACAATACTAATAATGATTATTATTATAATAGTAATACAAATAATCAGAATAATCTACCATCATCACTGCGTTAAAATGCCACCTATCTAGCAAACAATTACTTTTGAAACCGATAAAGCCTTTCATAAGACTGGACTTACAGAAATTTGTCACACAATTCTATTCAACGTAAAAAGGACCTATTGTAATAATTATCGTATTCCTGTGTTAATATCATCTATAATATTAGTTCAATATATGGAGATTGTCCTATGTATCTATATATCATTTGTTTACATATGGTTTTGTTATCCTATTATAGTAATAACTTATAAATATTTAACTACATTCATATGTATAAATTATGATGGTTCTGTCATGTTCAATGTAGTTTGGACAATATACCCTTTGTCTTCAATGTTCTTAGTATGAAACATGTCTATTAATTTTAATTATAATACATTATTTGTTATGCATTTGTATCGCAATGTTCACCAAAGTGTTGGGTTTCTATTTAAAGGCAAATATATTACATATACAGAATCTTCACTATTTCAATATCTATATATAGTCTATTACAATCTGATAACAAATTATATTTATAGCATTGCTCATTATAAATTAGTTAGTTGTGGATATTCAAGTCACGTTAAAGGGGCGTCACAGTTTTTGTTTTATTATCTTTCTCTCCTTTGCTCTCTTTCCCTGGCTTGTATCCATTCGGCCTCATTCAGTCAACTGTTTTAAGACGTTTATCCCCATCCAGGTGTCGATTTCTTCCTGGCGAGCGATAGCGAGCCAGTGTTGAATGGAGAAATCCAGCTTCGCCGGAGAAATTTTTCTAACGAAAAATGTACAAATTTAGCTTGCTGTCAAAATATTTATATGTATATATATATATATATATATATATATATATATATATGTATACCGATATATATATATGTATATATATATATATATATATATATATACAGTATATATATATATATATGTATTAATTTTATATATATATATATATATATATATTTTTTTTTTTTAATACATACGAGGTTGAAAGAAATGGCAATTTCTGGGTTGGAAATTTTATTATTCAAAGTTTCCAGGTCTCTGATGAGTTTTCGCTGGGTGGCAGGAAGTAGATGAAGGAGATGAGCAAAATTCATAGTGGTACAGGGTTACATAAATGTAAATGATGATACAGGATATACGACGCGTTTCACTGGACAACCAGCATTATCAAGTAAGGAAGGAATGATATAAAAGGTAAACCGGAAGGGTATATATAGAGGGTGGAGGATCAGAGGAGGCGAAAAACAAGGGGCAAAAATCTACTATTGGTGGAGGGGGATTCTGGAAAAGAGAAAGGGGGGAACCGCTTCACGCATGCGCACTGGATGCGGGATGGTGGTCGGTTGGTGGGGTCGAAGCTGATTGGCTGCGTGTCGAGGGGCGTGGCCTAAGTTGTGTGGCGCCTGCGGAAGACGAAGCTGAAGGAGGTAGCGCGGGGGGCTGCATCAAGGGCACCGGGGGGCGAGGGGGGGTGTTAGGTCCTGTAGGAAAGTGCCTTTTGGCAGAAGGAAGGATCTGAAGGTCCAGAGTTTGGTTGTTGATGTTGGGATGTAAGGCTTGGATATATAAAGCTTCGAGTATAGGTAATCTCCTTGGGTCACTTTCTTTATCAAGTATGGTGGTGTGTTTCTCTAACTCGTTGCGTGTGAGGTGAGGGTGGTTAGGGGTGAGATAGTGGTCTTTGATGGCTCCAGCCTGAAGGTGAAGAGTTAGCCGACGTGAAAGACGAGTCTGCGTCATACCAATATAGGAATGAGGTCCACAGTCCTTATAATTACAGGTATGTTGGTAAATAACGTGATCGTCGGTCATCGGGCTCTTTATCTTGGTGGAGGCAGGTTTGTTGCGGAGAACGAGGTTGGAGGTCTTGGGGGATTTGTAATAAATTATTAATTTGATTTTGTTTTCCGGGTTGGTTGGGTGGACATGCTTGGAGATTATTTCTTTTAAGACGGCCTCGTCATTTTTGTGTTCAGAGGACATGTAATTGCGGTAGAAGATCTTAATTTCATTGGGGGGGTCAATGTTGGGAGGGCTTTGGGTGTACCATTTTTCAAGATGGTGGTTGATGGTGCTGGAGATGTCGGAGTTGGAGTATCCGTTATTTACTAAAACTTGGGATAGTCTTTCTAGTTCCTGGTGGGTGTCGGCCCAGGTAGAGCAGTGCATGAGGGCTCGCCTAACATAGGCGGAGATGGAGGATAGAAGATAACGGCGGGGGCATTCACTATCGCCGTTGAGGCATTGTCCTGTGTTAGTTGGTTTAATGTAGACGGTGGATTTGAACCCATGGTCGTTCAGAGCTACGAGGATGTCGAGGAAGGGGAGTTGTCCATTGTTAGATTTTTCAAAGGTGAAGTTAAGTCCGGAGGAGGTCATGAAGCGACGCTGGAGTTCCTGTAGTTCGTGGAGGTCCTTGATTTGCACGAAGATGTCATCCACGTATCTACAGTAGACAGCGGGTCGTTGGGCAGCTAGGAGCTCTTCCTCGATGGTACCCATGAAAAAGTTCGCAAAAAGAACTCCTAGAGGGCTGCCCATGGACACACCGTCTATCTGCTTGTACATGTTGCCCCGGGGGCAAAGGAAGGGGGCCTCCTTGGTACATAGCTCCAGTAGTGTTTTCAGGGCCTTCTCCGGGATGTCCAGTGTTGGTGTATCAGGGCAATGATAAATTCGACGTAGAATCATGTCAATGGTCCTATCCACTGGCACGTTGGTGAACAGGCTTCCTACGTCGAGAGAGGCGATTGTGTGGTTGTTGTTACGGGGGTGTCTCGTAAAATTTCCAAGAAATCGTGGGCTGAGTTAAGGTTGAATAGGCTGGGCACGTAGGGGGTGAGGAGGTTGTTCAGGGCCTTGGCGATCTGGTAGGTGGCAGTGGGGATCTGGGAGATGATGGGGCGGAGGGGATTCCCAGGTTTGTGTGTTTTGATGGTTCCGTACGCATAACCAGGGGTGTATTCTCCGACGAGTTTTTTAAGGTGGATCCCTCCTTGTTTGGCGTTGATGGCGGTGATGGTGGTGTTGGCAGTGCGTTTGATTTCGTCGGTTGGGTTGCGGGTGATCTTTTTAAATTTGGTGTTGTCACTTAAGATGACGTCCATTTTTCTAAGATATTCCTCCTTGTCATGGATCACGAGGCAGGAAGCTTTATCCGCACGACGGATGATGATGTTGGGGTTGTCTCTTAATTGTTTGGCAGCTTGGAAGTGTTGTTTGTTGAGTATTTTGCTATGGTGAGTTCCTCTGGTTTTGGCGGCTTCAGCGAGGAGAGTAGGTTGGAGGGCGGGAGTAGTGGTGACCTTGCCATCCTTCTTGAGTCGTAGGATGTCGTCCAGGAGGATTTCCGTTTCTAGGCGTTTCCGGTGGGGGCCAGGTTTGGAGCTGTAGTGGCAGTTGAGGCCTTTGTTGAGGAGGTCTTCTTGATCCAGGGTCAGAATGGTGTTAGTAGGGTTTATATATCCTTTTGTAGGTTTGGGAAGTTTTAAGTTTCCGCCAAAAAGACGGGCAAGCTTTTTTATGGTTGTGTTTTCGGCTTGTCTTCTGTGTTATTCAAGGAGTTGTTCGAGGGCTGCGTTGATTTCGGCTTTGAGGTGGTCTGGAGGGGTTTCGTCTTCCCAAATGCGTAGAAGAGTATCTCGTTCTTTACGAAGGTTGTTGGCGAGCTCTCGTTTTTCAATTATGTGGTCCTCCAGACCACCTCAAACAACTTAGGCCACGCCCCTCGACACGCAGCCAATCAGCTTCGACCCCACCAACCGACCACCATCCCGCATCCAGTGCGCATGCGTGAAGCGGTTCCCCCCTTTCTCTTTTCCAGAATCCCCCTCCACCAATAGTAGATTTTTGCCCCTTGTTTTTCGCCTCCTCTGATCCCTCCACCCTCTATATATACCCTTCCTGTTTACCTTTTATATCATTCCTTCCTTACTTGATAATGCTGGTTGTCCAGTGAAACGCGTCGTATATCCTGTATCATCATTTACATTTATGTAACCCTGTACCACCATGAATTTTGCTCATCTCCTTCATCTACTTCCTGCCACCCAGCGAAAACTCATCAGAGACCTGGAAACTTTGAATAATAAAATTTCCAACGCAGAAATTGCCATTTCTTTCAACCTCGTATGTATTAACGAAAATTTATTACCTGGCTTTACTAACATATATATATATATATATATATATATATATATATATATATATATATATATATATACAGTATATGGCGGCTCGCTACCGCTCGCCAGGAAAATATTGACACCTGGATGGGGGTAAATGTCTTAAAACAGTAGGCTGAATGGGGCCGAATAGATACAAGCCAAAGAGAGAGGGAGAGAAAGAGAAAACAAGCGAGGTGGGCTCCCTTAAGAATATATAAACTACAACTATCACAGTTTCTAGTTAGTTTTGCTGTGACATGAATAATAGAAGGAAATCAAGGATTTTTTTTTAACAACATAACGATTTTGGTAAGAAATAAAATAAAACACAAAACAACGCGAATAAAAATTAATAGCGAAATACCCAAACTTTAAAGAAAATGCTTCACAAAATGTATATTATGTTTGTAATAAGATAGTGGGTGTAGGAATGGGTGTATGTTTACTAACGTATGCATGTAACTGTGCGGTATGTATGTGAGAGAGAGAGAGAGTACAAAGTACAAAGGAAATCAAGCAACAACAGATCTAGTTACCCTTCTAGGTTGCTTGTCCTCCAAAACACTGAGGATCAAGTGTCCAAACAGTGGTTTAGAGTGGGTAAAGGAACATCGGAAAGGGAATTACTGCCCTGGAACTAATGTCCGTGGCAGGATTAGGAAGTTAGTAGGGGACAGATGGGTTAGTAACTGAGGGGGGGATAAAATAAAGTTATTCATTTACAAACGCAGTCAGTCGCAGGTTTGATGTGAGATATTTGTCTAGACGGAGTTTAAATGAATCAACGGTGATGCAGTCTATAACGTTTCGGGGAAGCCCATTCCACAAGTTGACAACTCGATTGAAGAAGAAATTCTTAGATTCGTGTGAGTTAAAAGATTTACCAATAATTTTGAAACCGTTTCCCCGCGTGTAATTAGATTGGTCGATAGTGAAGTACTTACTACAGTTCATATTGTCGATGCCTTTGATGATTTTGAACACTTGAATTAAGTCACCTCTTAATCTGCGCTGGGTTAAAGGAAATAGATTTAATTCTCTAAGACGCTCTTCGTATGGTTTGTTCTTTAGGCTAGGTATAATTTTGGTAACTCTACGTTGAACTCGTTCTAGCTTGTTTATATCTTTTTGGTAATAAGGGCACCAGGATTGAACGCAGTAATCCAGAAGAGGGCGGACTAAGGAATTGTAAAGGGTTAGGATAACTTCTTTGGATTTATGCTCAAATGACCTGCCTATAAAGCCAATTATTTTGTTTGCCTTCTTAACAACTTCTGAACATTGTTGACTCGGTTTTAGGTTACTCGATATTGTTACTCCCAGATAGGTTTCTCTGTTTACATTCTTAAGCTGAGTGCCATTCATCGAATAGTTTGCTTTCTCATTTAGGTATCCGATATGTAGTACTTTACATTTATCCGCATTGAAACTCATTTGCCAAATTTGGGCCCAACATGACAATTTATGTAGATTGTGTTGCATATCGTCAACTTGTTCTTTTGAGAGTACGCTATTTGCAATTTTTGTATCGTCAGCAAATTTTGAGATTGTACAGGTGAGACCCTCATCTATGTCGTTGATTTAAATTAGAAAGATAATTGGTCCTAGTACCGATCCCTGGGGTACCCCGCTACTTACATTGGTCCATTTAGATGCCTTACCGTTTATGACTACTCTTTGCTTTCTGTCGCTGAGCCAATTTTCTATCCATTTCAACACACCGTCTTGTATTCCATGCGCTTTTAGTTTTAGCAGTAAACGTTTGTGGGGAACTTTGTCAAAGGCCTTTTGAAAATCAAGGTATATAATATCTACAGCTTTACTCTCATCGTAGAGGTTGAGGATATCGTGGAAGAAGTCTAAGAGGTTTGTTAAACAGGAACGTTTTTTACGAAAGCCGTGTTGAGTATCTTAAAGTATGTTATTTTCCTCTAAGTGATTTACGAGTCTGTCTCGTATGACCGTTTCTAGCATTTTTCATACAACTGAGGTTAAGCTAATTGGACGATAGTTACTGGGTAGGGATTTGCTGCCTTTTTTTAATATCGGTGTTACGTTGGCTAGCTTCCACTGATTGGGCATAGTTCCAGACTGCAAGGATTTATTGAATAGTAATGTCAGTGGTTTGGAGAGCTCATCCTTAGCTTCCTTTAGAACTCTAGGTGAGATTGTATCAGGTCCAGGCGTTTTATTTACCTTGAGTTTATCTAAACAATTCAATACTTCTCTCTCTGTAACGGTGATATTGCTTAGAACATCTGAATTATCAATCTGAATCGGCGATGGTGTAGGGATATCACTGAGGTCTTCTGTTGTAAAAACTGATGCAAAGAAGGTATTGAGGGCATTACTCATTTGTACTTCGTCTTTGGTGTATTCTCCATTTCCATCGACTAACGGTCCAACAGTTGAAGTAACTACTTTTTTCTTTCTGATATAACTATAGAATTATTTCGGGTTTGTTTTACTTTGATTCGCAATATGTAACTCTAAGGTGTTTTTACTTTGCTTAATAATTAACTTTTTGGCTTTGCGTCGTAGCTCTACAAAGAGAGAGAGAGAGAGAGAGAGAGAGAGAGAATACATTTGAAATTATAAGTAATTTTTCTCGGTTCCTATTCTATTAATCATTAACTTTATCTATATTTCACAAATACTGTGCATCCTCCTTCTACAACAACGTACCCCTGAGTGTAGGGGCTTGTACTGAAGGTTAAATAAGCTCATGATAGATCAATTAATATACCAATAAATAATAATGAACACGAATGAGAGTAATGAGAATATTTAAAGTTGTATGATCAATAATTACTACTAGTAATACTACTATTACTGTAATAATAATATAAATATTAGTGGTGGTGGGAGAGAAGGGGTGGTGGTAGAGGAGGGGTGGGGGCAGGTACACATCTATATCAAGCTGTAGGATTAGGCACCTGCAAGTCGTTAAACAGATGTCTCAGGTTGAGGTCTAGGAAAGACAATGTTTATAGGCTACGGATATTATTTCTTGGGTATTTCATGAATATAAAATATTATTAATATATTAGTAAACTAATCACTCAAGTATGACAATAAATACTCGCAAAGCTACACAGTGAACAAATGTTATTATAATTAAACGTATGAGTTACTTTAGCGTCTGGCGGGATAATTGTTCGCATTTTGAAGGGGTGGTTTCGTTTCCGGATGGCATTTCCGTCTAAACACTGCGTACAGGTATATATATACACTACATAATATATATATAATATAATATATATATAGTATATATATTTATATTTATATATATATATATATATATATATATATATATATATATATATATATATATATATATATATATATATATATATATATATATATATATATATATATATATACCGGTATATATATATATATATATATATATATATATATTATATATATAAAATATAATTATATATATATATATATATATATATATATATATATATATATATATATTGTCACTCCCAAATGAGTTTGTAGCCTATATAATTTGTGAGTGAGTAATAGTTGGCAATAGTTGGCAATAGTTGGTAATAATTGTGGGTGGGGGGGGGGGGGACCCTGTGCGAGGCTAGTAGCTAGCTAGCCCTGTGGCTAGCAGGATGTTGCCTGTAGTCTTGTGTTGCCGTCAGGTCAGCAATATAAATAAGTTAGTTTATTTAGCCTTGTGTGATTAATACAGCTTATCATAAGTTCACACAATGTTTACTTTATTCATTTGATTACTTTTGTTGTTAAAGAGAGCACAGGCTGCCTGAGATAATTGAGTATTCTGGCGGTGCGTGGCACTCCCCTTCCTCCCTTGTCTTGGCCATGGGAACCAGAGCGAGTGCAACAGTTTTACTCCAGTCTCACCTCTCGCTCTGTCAACATCACTGGTTGGTGTTGGTTAGGCTTGCTTCTTTGGTTTCCCTTGAATACCGCATATTTCTTTGTGTTTTTTATTTGATTGGAGCATAGCAGGGGCTGGAGTCATATTGAGCATATTGTTTTGTTTTAACATCTTTAGTTTAATATTAATTACTGCATTCATTTCTTCTTTGGCAATATAGATTATAAGCTTCATCCTGTTCTTCCATGTTCTTTTACCATTATTTTGCTGCATTGTTTTACCATTATTAGATGTGCATATTATTCATGGTTGATATCACTGGGGGGATTGGGTGGCTGGACTGTTTATCTCTGTTTTTGTCAGGCCTTTGAGTACTAAGGTTGCTGGGTGTGTGATAGGGTAGGCTAAGCCTTTTTCCACCACACAGCATCCTTTGACTCGGGTCTTATCCAACCCTTTATTGGGTAGAAGCCAGCCTCCAACTTCCCCAGGGTATCAACCCTTGGGCCTTGTTTAGTTTTTAGCAGCAATACATTCGGTGCAGTCAGGGACTAGGGGTGGACCCTGTTACTAGGTGAGGTTGTCCCCATTGCACTCGTTTGTATTGAGCTAACCTCAGATGATGTTGTAAGGGTTAAGTCATTAAAGTTGTTTACCACTTACAACACCACCGCCGTGCTGTGCTGAAGAGAGCCACTCGGTGTATTATTAGGAAATAGGCTATGGAAAATAGGCTTGGCACAGAGGTTTATTGCACTGGACTTTCCATGGGTTGCTGCTCTGTATTGTTCTCAATTCATAAGCGATTGGGTATGATATAGAGTGTTCTGGGAGTCTAGTAGTGGTATGGTTAGGTATTATTTGGGCAGTATAGATTAATCATAGAAGCTCTCTTGCATACTACACGCACTATGGACTAGACTCGGGGACAATAGATATTTTTGTGTCTCCTTGTTACTGCTTTAATAGAGCAAAGAGGAAGATAACCATGTTTTCTAGAGAACCTGCGTGTCTTGGTGTTTGAGTCAGATATTAAGAGCGTGTCTGTTGCAGGGTAGTTCGGTGCTGTGGGCTAGGCTATTGGAGCATCTGGTTGCCCCGGCTCCCTTCGTAACAGTGGCGACCTCAGGCCAGCATAGTGTGATAGTATAGAGTTCTTGTGGTGTGAAGCAATTATATTTAGGTTGTCAATAATTTGTTCTTGTAGTTGAAAGTCTACGGACATAGTACTCTTATTTCATTAACCTGTGTCCACAACTATTGCTAAGATGTCGCATGTAGATTACATTCCTGTTCATATTGTGGGGAAGGAGGATGTTTTGCAGTTTATTATAACCCAACCTAGTCAAGAAGAGGTTGCTAGCAGGAGTAGTGATGAATTAAGACGTGTGTTGGAGATGCATGGTTGGAGGTGCAGTGGTATGGCTGAGGCAGAGTTAGTTCAAGAGGTGTTTAAGCTAGTTGCACAGCAGAATGGTCTTCAGGAAGCTAGTACTTGTGTCATGGATGATGGCTACCATTTTGCTGGGGACCGGAGTGGAGCAACAACTCCAGAGCAAGGTGAGAGTGTATGTAGGCAGGCCTCCAACGTCGGCCTTTACCCCTATAAGTACGGCCCCTTCATTTTCACAGGGCTATGTTCAGGCCCCTATGGCCAGTATATTTGTTTATAGTTACGCTAGCAATCCTCAGTATCCCCCTTTTTTTCCCCCATGTGTCATTGGCCACACCCCAGCATTTCACTGCTGCTCATACGGAGGCTGCTCAGCACAATGTTCCTACTTATGCCCAGTTTCCTCCTATAACCCCGATAGGGTCGAGAAGGAGTCCAGAGGTTGAGCTTCTGCTTAAGAGGATGGAGTTAGAGGAGAAGAGAATACAGGCTGAGAGAGAGCAGAGACAGAGAGAGAGAGAGATAGAGAGAGGGAGAGAGAAGAGAGACAGAAAGACAGAGAAATGGAGGAGAGGATTAAGTTGAGAGAGTTGGAGGTAGATTTGGAGAAGACGAAGTTGGAAACTAGTGGGCAAAGACGACAAGGGAATAGTGCTGGTCATACATCTAAGGAGAGGCAGAAGAGGTGCGCACGTTGTCTCGACGGCTGAAACTCGTGCCGGCCTTCGATGAACTCAAGGTCACGGAGTGGTTCTTGCGTTTTGAGAAGAAGGCCCACGAGTATCAGTGGCCGAGGCAGCGCTGGGTGGTGTTGGTGTCTAATGTTTTAAAAGGCAAGGCTCTTGATGCATACGAATCGCCTAGAAGTCCAGGAGCTAGAGTATGATGTACTCAAAGAGGCTGTGTTAAAAGCCTACGAGCTGCGTCCCGAGGCTTACAGGTTGGCCTTCAGGGGGGCTCAGAAGCAGCAGGGGGACTCGCACGTGGAATGTGCCAGGTACCTGCGCGATACTCTAGCTATGTAGCTGCATTCAGAGTCGGCTAGTACCTTTGAGGTGGTGTGCGAGGTTTGGCTAATGGAGCAGTTTACCAGCATAGTTGAAAAGGACATTGGGGAAAAACTAAAAGTAAAGCGGTTTAAATCAATAAGGGTAGCAGCAGTTTGGGCTGATGACTCTGCACTAGCCCGGCGTGGCACGTACATGGGGAGCATTGGTGACAGGAGAGACCGACCTGTGCACCAATCAGCCACAGTATCCGCTCGCCCATCATCACCCAAAGGTACCACAAATAAGACACAACATTATACCAAGGCTGACAACCAGCAAGCTTCTACGGAAGTGAGATGTTATTTTTGCAAACAAATAAGACATATTAAACCTCAGTGTGCTAAATGGAAGGCTACCCAGGAACCCAAGGCTGTCCAGTTGGTGGCGACACTAGGGGAGGTGCCTGTGAAAGGCAAGCCAGGTACTGGTGAGTTTGGGGGGCAGTGTTGGCCAGCGCGAAGCAGGGTAGTAAGCACTTTGCCGCCCCAGATGGTATCACCACCTGAGCATAACCAGACTTCCCCTGATTGGTGTCGGCCATTCATACATGATGGATTTGTACGGGTTGGGGAGCAGACGTACCCTGTCAAGGTGTTTAGGGATACTGGTGCGCAACAATCCATGTGTCGCTACCTGACAGGGGGACCTATTGGCACGGGAGAGTTTGTTATGTGCAGGGGAATCAACAGTGAACAATTCTGTGATTTAGTCCCGGTGACCCTAGAGTGCCCACTTTTGACTGCCGAGTGTAAGGTGGCTATGGTGGACACTCTGCCAGTTGAGGGGATGGACTTTTTGCTCGGGACTAACTTGGCAGGGGATGTAGTTTTCCCGCCTCCTATAGTCGTCGCTGAGGCTGCTTCTGTGCCCCCTGGTGGTGGTTGTTTGCAGGAAGATAAGATGGACTCTATCTACCCTGTTGGTGCAGTGACCCAATCAGTGGCACATTTGGCACAACAGGTGGATAATTTAGTGGATGCGGGGGCCTACAGCCATGAGTGCGGTCCATCCCATGATGCGCTACTAGATGACACTGGTCCGGAGACAGCTGTGGGCTTGGCTGACCCCAGTGAGGCTACCGTGACTAGTAGAGGTGACCTAGTGCCGGACGAGGAGTCTGACATAGTGATACCGACTCAACCTTCTGATATTTTTGAGAGGCCTTGATGGAGCTACCTCGAAACAAACTGAGCAAGTTGCAGCAAGAGGACCCCAGTCTGGGCCTCCTGTCTAAGAAGGTTGGTACGACTGGTGGGAAGAACGATCAAGCAGAGAAATTTGTTGTAAAGGGGGCATTGTTGTATCGGAGGTGGAAGCCGGATACATACTCAGGTTTGGGGGAGGAGCAGTTAGTGGTGCCTGCCCAGTGCCGGGAAGGGCTGGTTAGGCTAACGCAGGTGGCACCACTGGCGGATCATTTAGGGGTATGTGAGACTACTAATAGGCTACATTCTCATTTTTAGTGGCCTAATATGCATGCATCGGTAGCTTCTTTTTTTATGTGTCATATTGGTAAGGTAGTTGGAGAACCCCATCTAGGACTACCCGTGGCACCTTTGATCCCTACACCTGAAGTTGAACCGCCATTGACTCGTGTCATAGTTGACATGGTTGGCCCCTTATTACCCACCAGTTCGGGAAACAAACACTTGCACACTTTAATTGATACTACCACTAGATACCCGGAGGCTATCCCGGTTAGCAGCATGAACACGAAGATGAGAAACCCTTGTAACAAACAGGCTAAATCTAGTGTGTTCAAGGTGGGCGTTGAGGCTTTGGCACGGTTGTCAGTTCAGGGTCGACCCATGGCTGCTAAGTTTTTTGGTCAGTATCAGGACATTAAGCAGATTGGTGAGGTTGACTATGTAATAGATACGCCCGACCGTCGCATAGCCTCCCAATGCTGCCGTAGTAAAATGCAACAGCCCTACCATAGACCGACTGCATCTGGCCGTGGCGCTGAAGGCGGTGATGCTGCGCAGGCCGGTGTAGCCGCAAGGAATGCGGGGGTGCGCATGTATGGTATCGGTGGGGAAGCCTTGGCACTTATGAACTGTGGGAGTGACTGCACAGGTGGTACAGATTGTCTCTCTCATGACCTGGCTGTATTGGGGACGGAGGTGGAGAAGGAGGGAGGCTATAGTTTAGAGGCTGCGCTCCCAGCTGGGTTGTGGGAGGACAATGAGAATGTTGTTCTTTAAGATAAGTTGCAACCTCTTGTTCCTCAGCGCCAAGAGGAGTTGTTTACTAGGCTGTGGCAGTACCTCCGCATGTTTGTTGATTCTCCAGGCCTGATGTCCGGGGTGGCACCCGACATAGAGGCTGGAGACAGTGCAAAGCTCGAGTTGGCTCCTTACCGTATAAATCCTGCTCGACAGCCTGTCTTCAATGCAGAGCTGGACTACATGTTGGAGAAAGGTCTGAGGGATAAAGGATATCGTGAGTGGTCTTTGCCAGTGACTTTGCAACCTGAGTTGAGTGGCAAGATTCGTTTTTGTGTTGATTGCAGTAGTGTTAGTGTATTATCCTTGACAGACGCCTATCCATTACCCAGAGTTGACGACCCCATAGGGGCTGCCTCGTTTATCACTAGGGTGGAGGTGGTGAAGGGTTATTGGCAGGTCCCGATGCCGGAGAGAGCGAAGAGAAGTGCCAGTCTTGTGATGGACTGGGCAGTTTATCAGTGTCAGGTGTTGTTTGGCTGCCGGATCACAGTTTGGATGCGTGGCATGTTAGGGGCACTGATAATGTTATGGCTGATTGGTTGTCACGGGAGGGTATGTTTTAAGGAGAACCCTCGCCGTTCAGTCAGTGGTGGTATAGCCTCCTACTTTGGTTTGGTTAGCAAGTTTACGTCTGGTGTTTGTTGGTTTCCGTATGTAGCCCAGCGTAGGGTCGTAAAGTAGGAGTTGCTGTGTTTCTATATAGAAGAAAATATTTAAATATAAAAAAGCTATAAAAATACTAAAAAAATACTGTAGTTGTGTATATCTTGTAGTGTTATTGAAGTATGAACAGTCTTTTGTTTCAAGATGCACCAACAGACTCCCCCTGGGTGTGAGGGTGTCACTCCCAAATTAGTTTGTAGCCTATATAATTTGTGGGTGAGTTATAGTTGGCAGGGCCTGTTGTGGGGGGGGGGGACCCTGTGCGAGGCTAGTAGCTAGCTAGCCTTCGTGGCTAGCAGGATGTTGCCTGTAGTCTTGTGTTGCCGTCAGGTCAGCAATATAAATAAGTTAGTTTATTTAGCCTTGTGTGATTAATGCAGTTTCTCATAAGTTCACACAATGTTGACTTTATTCATTTGATTACTTTTGTTGTTAAAGAGAACACAGGCTGCCTGAGATAATTGAGTATTCTGGCGGTGCGTGGCGCTCCCCTTCCTCCCACGTCTTGGCCGTGGGAACCAGAGCGAGTGCAACAGCTTTACTCCAGTCTCACCTCTCGCTCTGTCAACATCACTGGTTGGTGATGGTTAGGCTTGCTTCTTTGGTTTCCCTTGAATACCGCATATTTCTTTGTGTTCTTTATTTGATTGGAGCATAGCAGGGGCTGGAGTCATATTGAGCATATTGTTTTGTTTTAACATCTTTATTTTAATATTAATTACTGCATTCATTTCTTCTTTGGCAATATAGATTATAAGGTTCTCCCTGTTCTTCCATGTTCTTTTCCATTATTTTGCTGCATTATTTTACCATTATTAGATGTGCATATTATTCATGGTTGATATCACTGGGGGGGATTGGGTGGCTGGACTGTTTATCTCTGTTTTTGTCAGGCCTTTGAGTACTGAGGTTGCTGGGTGTGTGATAGGGAAGGCTAAGCCTTTTTCCACCACACAGCATCCTTTGACTCGGGTCTTATCCAACCCTTTATTGGGTAGCAGCCAGCCTCCAACTTCCCCAGGGTATCAACCCTTGGGCCTTGTTTAGTTTTTAGCAGCAATACATTCGGTGCAGTCAGGGACTAGGGGTGGACCCTATTACTAGGTGAGGTTGTCCCCATTGCACTCGTTTGTATTGGGCTAACCCCAGATGATATTATAAGGGTTAAGTCATTAAAGTTGGTTACCCCTTACAACACCACCGCCGTGCTGTGCTGAAGAGAGCCACTCGGTGTATTATTAGGACATAGGCTATGGATAATAGGCTTGGCACAGAGGTTTATTGCACTGGACTTTCCATGGGTCTTTGCTCTGTATTGTTCTCAATTCCTAAGCGATTGGGCATGATATAGATTGTTCTGGGAGTCTAGTAGTGGTATGGTTAGGTAATATTTGGGCAGTTTAGAATAACCTTAGAAGTTCTCTTGCATACTACATGCACTGTGGACTAGACTCGGGGATAATAGATATTTTTGTGTCTCCTTGTTACTGCTTTAATAGAGCCAAGAGGAAGATAACCATTTTTCCCAGAGAACTTGCGTGTCTTGGTATTTGAGTCAGATATTAAGAGCGTGTCTGTTGCAGGGTAGTTCGGTGCTGTGTGCTAGGCTATTGGAGCATCTGGTTGCCCCGGCTCCCTTCGTAACAATATCTATATATATATATATATATATATATATATATATATATATATATATATATATATATATATATATATCTCTAATATACATATACTGTAATATGACTAAAATTACATAAAGTATTAACGTACTTCCTGTAAGTTTCCTGTAAGTATTTCTGTGACATATTAGTGATTAGAATGTATTTATTTTGTAGGCATTATAATATAAAATATATATCATAAGTGTATATTATATAAAAAAAAAAATTTTATATACCGGGTATATATATATATATATATATATATATATATATATATATATATGTATATACAGTATATATAAAAGGAAAAGGGTAGCCAAAACAAGGAAGATCCCCATCTTCATATTTATTGCAATATTTCGGACTCTGCGTCCATCATCAGGTCAGTACACGATCCTATAAAATGAAATTACCATACATAAAATTTCGTAAATAGAAGGACCCGTAAAATAGTTTAAATACAAAGTAAATAAGGGTATAAAATACCTAAATGAAATTAATTCGTTAACAAACACCAGTACCGCATGAATAAAAGGAAAACTAATGCGATATGACTAAATAATAAAGACCAATCCCTACCCACCTAGATCCAACCCCAAGCCCACCTCGAGTACAACTGAAGACCATTATTTGATCATTTAACACTAACACCGACAACCCCAAAGATACAAAACAAAAGAACATCTGAAAATTATATATTCTGACTGGGCGTACAATGTGAAAAACTCCTAATGAATTTGAAATTAAACAAAACAAATATGAAACAATTAAAACTAAACTATTTGAAAACTGACTAAACAATTGAATCAGTTCATAGTATTTAGTTCCGGCTTGAGTTGTTGAATTAATATCTTTTCCCCTAAAAAAGTATCTTGTTCATTATTGAATTTACCTATTATTTCAAAATCATTCTCTGAGAAAAGATGGTCATTCTCATGTGAATGATTTCTTATGGCCGAAAAGGGCATTTTATTTAGATTGATCCGTTCTATAGCTCCTACCCAAATGTTCAGATATTCTAATTTTGAAATGTCTGGAAGTACATCCGACATACCTAGCATTACAGCTGGGACACGAAATTATATATACAATATTTGAACACATCAGGTTAGGAATACGGTCTTTAAATTTTAAAAATGAACCTATAGTGAAATCATTATTGAATATTATTCGAAAGTTGACGGCAGGAAATTCAATTTTGAGAAAGGCTAGCAACTTCTTCCTGAACAAGAAACTTGATTCTCCATAGAAAGGCAATTGAACAATATTTGATAAGTTTAGGTACTTCCGAAACTGTGACCTCTAAATTTTGCTTCGTGTATAGAAATCTTTTAAGTACTTTATTAAATACATTCATAGTATAATTGTTGGATATAAAATACTGCTTCAAAAACTCGAATTCTAGATGCATAACATTAAAATTAGAACACACATTGTAGGCACGATTTTAAAGTGTTTTAATAGAGTTTATTTTGAAAATATCTGGGCAGAAACTAAGCCAATTGAGACCTACACCAGTAAAGGTTCGTTTCCTAAAAACATCAGTGATCAATCCGTTCCCGGTTTTGGTTATTTTAACATCCAGAAAAGCTAATGTATTGCTATCTTCAACCTCCTTTGTGAAATTAATATTGGGATGTTGTTTATTCAAATACTCCAAAAACAAATGTATATCCTAATTTCTATTGAAAATAAAAAAACAGTCATCTACATAATTATTGTTTATAAAAACAAGTTTGAAATTTTTAGGACAATTATTGAGCCAAATTGCTTCAGTGTGGCACAAAAAGGTATCTGCTAAACTAGGTACAAGGCAAGATCCCATCGCACAACCATCGATTTGATTATACATTTCTTTATTGAACAAAAATAATGATTCAGACGTAGCAAATTTGAGTAGATTATTAACAGTTTTCCTATCAAGTTCGTAAAATTCTTGTGGATTAGTTTGACTGAGAATGATATCTATGGTTTCTTGTAGTGGTACATTGGTATATAAAGAAATTACATCAAAGCTGGCCATGACAAATTCAGGGGGTAGAGTTAGTGACAGTAATTCGTCTACAAATGTCTTTGAATTTTCTACAGTATATTCATTATTGATAAGGGGTTTAAGTAATGGAATGAGAAATTTACCAAGATTGTAAGCTGTGTATTTATGGTTGAAATTATGGGTCTTAATGGTACATTTAATTTGTGAATCTTTGGTAATCCATATAAAATCCCGGGGGAAGTTCCTGAAGCATACAAAAAATTAAAATTTGAAATTCCAATAGTATCCTTAATAGAACGAAGAATTCGATTTAGTTTATCTTCTAATTTAATTATATGAGAAAATAGGTTACCAGTTACTCGCTGAAAATTAGATCTATCTGAAAGTATTTGCTTAATTTTAGTAAAGTAGTCAATTTTATTTAAAATTACCACTCCCCTTCCTTTGTCTGGCTTGGTAACAATAATAGATTCATCTTCACTAAGCTTTCTAAGAATATCAACATCATCAGGTTCAAACACAGGAGACAATACATCACCGTTTGATCGTTTAGCCGAATTAAAAGAAAACGACCTAAATCCTTTATTTTCCGTAGAGTATCTCCTATCACTCTTCCACTCCGAAGTAATCCATTATTAGCACAGTCAGTGACAAAGTTACATAGCTTATCTATACCTAAATTATGTTTAACAAAATTGGTCTTATAATAAGGAATGCAAAAATTCAAGCCTAAGGATAATAATTTTTGTTCTCTACTTGTGAGGACTCTACTCGACAAATTAAAAATGCAATTTTCATTCCAGTTTAGCGGTCCAATACCAAGGTCCTTCAGTTTCTTGTCATGGCGTCGTCGGACATCAGTGTATGAAGTACGAGTATTCCTAGTTATTCTTCCAAAAAATACAAAAAAGTCTAAGAAACTGACACTCTGTTTTAATGTATTCTTTAACACTTCCAAACTCTTCTTAACATGTTCAAATTTTCCTTTATGTTGTTTAAGTTCACGATCTAAAAGTTGACTGTGCCAATCATTAATATGTATATTAGATATACAGTATATATACATATTTTTTTTTTTTTTTTTTTTTCTATATTCCAACTTACTTCCTCTCGGGCATAGGCTGAGAGCCTTAACATTCACCGCTTTACAATGAACAGTGAAGCCCGTGAGGTCTTGTTCCAGTCTAGGGAGTGAGACATGTGAAGCACGTAGAGTACAACGAGCACCTGCCATCTTGCCTTCACATGAGGCACGGTGCTCACTCATGGCCCGAAACGACCCCATCTCTGAAGCCACATCGTTCCCGTGCTTCACTGTCTCACCCCCTACACTCGGACTCTCACACTTACACACACACAACGCAAGAAGTACGTTAATACTCTATGTAATTTTAGTTATATTACAGTATATGTATATTATATATATATAATATATATATATATATATATATATTAGATATACAGTATATATACATATATATATATATATATATATATATATATATATACCGGAATATATATATATATATATATGTTATATATATATAATATACATATACTGTAATATAACTAAAATTACATAGAGTATTAACCTACTTCCTGTAAGTTTCCTGTAAGCATTCCTGTAAGCATTTCTTTAACATTAGTGATTAGAATGTATTTATTTCGTAGGCATTATAATAAATAATAATAAATTATAATAAAATTAATATTTAATGAGTATATAATATATAATATTAGATTGATATGCAGGATTCGAAGTTGCATAATAAATCGTAGGCAGTGTCCACCATTCTTTAACTGCCTTCGTGGTGTAATGCATAAGGTGTTGATATTCGGTGTGAGCGTCCTGGGTTCGAATCCACGGACTGCCACATGTGTTTGTAATATTTCATTAATCGATTTTAGGAGTAGAGTTGGTTGTTGGATGGAACATAATAATATATCATAAGTGTATATTATATAAATATATAATAATAGGTATATATAAAATATATATATATATATATATACTGTATGTCTAATATACATATACTGTATTATATCTTAGCGTATTAACGTGCTTCCTGTAAGTTTCCTGTAAGCATTCCTGTAAGCATTTCTGTGACATATTAGTGATTAGAATGTATTTATTTCGTAGGCAGTATTTATTGATAAATAGATTTGTCTCTAAAGCCAAAAATTGTGTATGATCATGAATTATACCTAGACAAAACTGCAACAATAGTCAAGGGGTTATTTTGGTATGTAATGTTTCTGATGGGGTGCGTCCTATCATTCGATTCTGCCATTCGACACTCTCACTGGGTGAGTTGTAGTACCTGCAGAGCTTCTCACGAACAACTTTGCCATCTTTCGTAGCGGTCTTGCCAGGCCTGGACCCAACACGGTCGAGGAGTTCTGCCGGACGCACCAGCTCAATTACTTCTCCTGTCGCAATGTCCTCCTCCACAACAAGACCTTTGTGATCAGAGGGATTCCTGATGCGTAGGATGTTATGGAGGCAACAGAAGGCCATGACAACCGATTCCACGCGATGAGGATGGAGAGGTATGGTTGTGAGGAGACACCGGAACCTGTAATGAGAAAGGTTAAAACAATTAAAATATTTGACAAACAATTGGGGCTGGATGAACAAACCATGCATCAAGAGGAAGACAATCTGCAACTATATTACCAAAGTTTGTGTGTAAAAAAATAAAAAAAATATTAATGAAAACATAATCACATAATTAAATGGGAATCTCCATAAAGGGGATCAGCCCACACAAGTCAGATACCTTTTTTCACACCTAACTCCAATTATGACGGATATATATTAACAGACGAAATTCTTCCAAATATTAGTGAGTGAGCGAGGAGCTTATTTTAAGCTTTTTAGATGGATTAACTTTTTTACTGGAGATGGGCCACTGTCAACCCATACGGAGATGTATTGATGGACGTATGATATGTATATATATACAGACACATATATATATATATATATATATATATATATATATATATATATATATTCTGACATACGGAGCCCTGTATGTTAATTTAAGAGTTAGAATTAGAGTTGAAGGAGTCACACTACCCAAACGGTGAATCAGACTAGCGAGCGAACTAGCGAGTGGGTAAACCAGCTCGCCCGGCATACCAGCAAACAAGCCTTCACACCTGCGTGCGTCATAGGGTACCCTGCAAACTACCCGACGCTATGACGTATGATCGACGCCAGGAGCTGTGAATGGACCAGGCACCTGTTATGCAACTCGAGGAGCTGTGATTGGAGCGGGCACCACCCCCCGCCTCCTGATTCGTTCCTACACCATCATTGTTTAGTATATAAGACCCGAGTTGTGGGCATTCAAATCAGTCTCATTTGGAGTTGGGGAAGGTGAACTTGCAGCTGGAGGAAGACGGGGTGAAGTATTATAATGGGATTGTGACTGTCAGTCAGATTATATAAGTGTGTGTTAAGTGTGTTCGTTGTAAACACTTACGTTATGTTGGTTAGTGAGATATGTGATTGGGAATTAACGTTAACGCTACTATTATGTGCTTAACTATTTGATTGGGAATTAACGTTAACGCTACTATTATGTGCTTAACTATTTGATTGGGAATTAACGCTAACGCTATTATTATGTACTAAACTATTTTAGTTGACTAACTTGTGGACTAAAGCAACTCTTTAAGTAATTGGGTTATGATGAAAGTAATACTATTGTTTTATATTAATACTTACGAGTTCTTTCATTTTCTTTTAATTAAGCTTACATTGCTTAATGGTGCTTAGTACGGTGATGATATTGTCTCATATTAGTAATATCGCCTTAGACTAACATGGCTGTGTTAATATTACTTATAGTGATTTCCTAAGCTGAAGAAAATTATTTTAGCTTCAAAATATTATTTTTGCTTTTCATATTATTTGAGTGAGACCTGAATCGAATCTATGAAGCGATCCTGTAACTTAATTTACTCATAATCAAACCTCAATGTTACGTGGTTAAGAAATACATTTAACTAATTATTAAATATATATCTAACTTTTTATGTGACTTTGATATTAATCCTGATGATAATAATAATATAATACTATTAACGTAAGACAAGAACCAAGAATAATTACATTAAATATAAATAAAAGGACATTTAAGAAAACTATCTATTCATTTCAAAAGGGTAAGAGACAGAAATATTTTTACTTTAATATTTATCTTTCAAGACTTTTTATAAAATTTATAGTCCTTCTTTAGCTATAACTTATTCGGTACATAACCATAGCCTAATAAGCTTCGGTTAAATAATAATTCTTTATAAATACTACATGACTTTAATTAGTTTCAGTATTTTTCATAATTAAAGAGTATCAGTCAATAAAAGATACTACGTCCTAAGATCCAAAAGGAAAGGAAGCAACAACAGGAAATCATTTTATTAGATTTTACTTTTGTTTTGCCTTCAGCTGACTGATACCTTAATATATATCTCTGTGCTATCTAGATTCATCAAGTTAACCACTTGAGGATCAAGATACGTAACAATATATATATATATATATATATATATACAGTATATATATATATATATATATATATATATATATATATATATATATATATATATACCGGTATATATATATAGATATATATATATATATATATATATATATATATATATATTTATATAATTATATATACCTGGTATATATATAGATTTCTAAATAATATATAAATAATTATTTTTTATACTAATTTTAAACATCGGCTTTCCTTACAATGCAAACATGATACCGAACGCATTCTCAACCACTCTCCTGGCTCTGGATAGGCGGTAATTGAAAATACGCTTCTCGTCAGATAAGCCTCTCAGTGGGTATGGTTTCATCATCCAAGTTTTCAGTGGAAATGCGTCGTCTCCAATGAAGAAGAATGGAATGTCCTCGTTGCCGTTTTCAAGCGGCTCTGGCTCAGGAACACTAACGTCAATCCTCTCCAACAGCAAACGAATAGGTGTTCGTAGAAACAATCCTCCATCTGATGCTGATCCCTCTGTACCAACATCGATGTAGAGGAATTTGTTGTCAGCGTCAGCGATGGCAAGCA
The DNA here is from genome assembly GCA_032716605.1 of Paralithodes platypus. NCBI lineage: Eukaryota > Metazoa > Arthropoda > Malacostraca > Decapoda > Lithodidae > Paralithodes > Paralithodes platypus. Next base: position 12,671,387 of record CM064580.1, on the reverse strand, counting down.
GCACAATGGAATGGTAACCTTTATAATTGAAGAAGGTAGAGGCAGCTTTGGGTGGTTTTCTGATTGCAACATGTTTGCCATCCAAGGCACCCATAGCATGTTGAAATTGCCACTTTCTAATAAATCTATTTGCAACCACCTTCCACTCTTCTGGTGTTGTAGGACAAACAATAACATCATCCATGTACGCATTCACAATAGCCTCACACACCACAGGCACAATTTTGGAGATGGTGTTGTGCGCTATCCTGAAAAAATACATTAGACTCTTGTAGCTGTCACCTGTAGCTAGGTAATGCAAGGTCACTGCCATACGCAAACCAGGTTCAATAGCTTTCCTCAAGTTTGTGTCCTTTTTGGCAATGATGGGTCCAATTTTTTCCAGAATTTCTTTAAAGAGTGCTGGGTCCACTCTCAGGAAGTTTTTGAAATCAGCTGGGTCCTCTGCTTCCACTCCTTTCATTAGGTTTTCATAACCCCCAAACCTAGCTCGCCTTAACAGCCACGCTCTCGACCTCACTTTTCGCTTCTTCATCTGCTTTTTTGTCATCTCCTCTTCTTCCTTCCTTTCCCTCTCTGCTTCCTTCTCCTTTCTGGCAAGCTCCAATAGGCATTCCAGATAAATGAGACGCATCCGCTGGGCGATAATGTCCATACGAACACGTTGTACATCGCTTTTGCGTAGATGCTGCGTAGGTCTCACCATCTCAAAATTTAACAGGCACGTTCAAGGGTCGAGGTTAATGTGGAATGATGTCTGGGACCGTATCAAGTACTTTATATACAACAACAAAAGGTTTGGGGGTTGGGGGTTGGTGGGTGGGGGGGGGGCATATTTACTTGAGCCATTGTAACGTGATATGGGGTGGGTGTGGGGGCTATTTTTACTTGACCGATTGTAACGTGATATGCTAATTCCACTCTGCAATTAGCACATTCACGTTACATTCGCTCAGGTTCGCACACCTCGGCGATCTTGTTCGGACACCTCAGCGGCGTATCTGCGATGGCAACGCCGATGAACGACGAGGAATTGTTCATTCATCGCAGGAAATTGTGCCATGAAATATAATCGTATAACCTCGCCGAAGTAACCGCCGAACCATCGCTTGAATCGCCGAAGACGTCGCAGAACATACGGCGAGTTTTCTTTCACCCTCGCATGATTTCGCAAGATATTTTTGAAAATGTGACATTCCTCGCAGAGGTCATTGGCGAAACATCGCTCACTTTGCCGATAACGTCGCAGAAGGTCGGCGATTGCCTCGCATTCATCGGCGACATCTTCGCCGAGTATAATTTGTCATCTGTTTGAAACGGTAAAAATCGTAAACGTCACACAAATTCGTTGCGAATTGCCAAAACTACGTCCTCGGCGACGAAAATCGTGAGAAGTCGCACCAGTGGGAGAGGGGCAATAAAAGACAATGCCATATGCATTACTAGAAATTAGTATCCAAATATAGGTTGTATGTATCTTTAACCTATTGGTCTTTGAACAGTCATAAAGCAAGTTTAAAAGTAAAGGCAAGTGTTATTTACTCCAAGGGCACTAACAGAAAACGTTAGCCTATATTATTCATGAAAATGTATTCTCAACACAGGAAATAGGTAAAGTTGAGTAAATATTTATAATATACTGATCAAATCACACACTCAAAATAAGGATTAACACAACAAATATGATAAGGAAATTTACCTGTAGCTGGTCAAAATGTTTGTGTAGCATTAGTCTTTAGCTCTGGCGTCCTCAGGTTCAGAAGGCAGTGTGGCACAGGTCCCCCCTGGTGTATGTTCCCCCTCCTGAGGTTTGGCCGGTACTGGTGTGGGGAATGAATTAATGAATGAATGAATATAGAAAAGCTGGGTGAAAGTGAAAGAAGGGAAGTTTTTATTGGTGTAGTAATAGAGAAAGTGTTAAAGTAGGAGGATAAAAATTGTCAGGGTTTGACCCAACGTGCGTGAGTTAAACAATTTGGGTTGGTGGAGGGTTGTAGGAGGATAAAGAGTGTCGGGGTTTGACCCAACGTGCGTGAGTTTTACAATTTGGGTTGGTGGAGGGTTGTGACTCTGTTGATATTATCAACTCTGCGAAGCAGAGTGCTATCGGGCACACAGATCCCACCCGTATACTGTGCACCACCAGTCAGCATGTCTTTCGTCGTCGTCGTCGTCGTCGTCGCCCGTCTGTCTGTCCGGAAACTTCTCCTAGATCGTTCCATGGATTTTCACCATATGTCACAGGTATATTAATTAGGTCAATGCGATGGTCAGTCAAAAAGAAATTTTCCATTTAACTTAAAGGTTAGGGTCAAAGGTCAAGGTTAAAAATAAGGTCAATATTTCATATTTGTCGGTTTTTACTCAAATGTCTTAATTTTCACTATAAAAGTTACTGGTAAGGTTGATATCTTATTGACCAAATTTCAGATACATATTCTAAAGGGTAAGGTCAAAGGTCAAGGTCAAAGGTTGAAGTAAGATTTTTACTAGTATTTCTTATACTAACTTAGATTTTCACTAGGCTTACCATGTATATTCGGAATACCTAGGCCAAGGTCATATAAGAAATTATATAATTCCATATGAAAGGTCAAGGTCAAGGTCAAATATAAGGTCAATATGCTAGTTTCTTTACATTTTATGCAAACTTCACAACATTTGGTGAGACAGTTGAACTTTAAATGAAAAGCAAAATAATACATTTTGACACATCTATCATAAAGGTCAAGATAAAGGTCAAAGGTCAAGGTCAACTATTCTATTAATATATATGAAACTAACTGATGGGTTTTAATGAAATTAGGCATGCTTATTTGGTTTTCCTAGCAATGTCAATGAACACAAAATGTACTCTTACATAAAGGTCAAGGTCAAAGGTCAACTTTTACTATTTATGTTTATTTTTGTACTCAAATGTATTCATTTTCACTATGCAAGTTACTGGTAACCTTGAGATCGCATTGCCCAAGTTTTAGATCAATATTCTAAGGTGTAAAATCAAAGGTCAAGGTCAAAGGTCAAAATAAGTTTGTTACTAGTATTTCTTATGCCGTTAGATTCTCACTATACTTACCATGTATATTTGGAATACCTAGGCCAAAGTCATACAAGACACTATTCAATTCCATATGAAAGGTCACAGGTCAAGGGCAAATAAATGGTCAATATGGTATTTTCTTAAATTTTCATGCAAACTTCACACAATTTGGTGCGATAGTTGCACTTTAAATTAAAATGAACATAATAAATTTTTAGACATAAAGGTCAAAGGTCAACTATTCTATTAATACATATGAAACTAACTGATGTGTTTTAATTAAATTAGGTATGCTTATTTGATTTTTATGGGCAATGTCAATGCAAACAAAAAAATGCTCTTATGTATAGGTCAAGGTCACAGGACAAGGATAAAGCTCAACTTTTATTATTAATTTCAAAAGATTACTCTTATTTTGGAAAACTAGCTGTGTTAGTTGCTTATTACTTAACCCGGGAGCTGCGGGGAGACTCTTAACCTGACAAGCGCGATATAGACCTAGGTGCTAGGGTAGTTATTTGTGCATTTCTAGCCCTGGATTCTGATAGAATTCGTTATATTTACAATATAAACCATTATTTGTTTTCGGTATGCTTTTATTTTACATATATGATGTATATATGAACCTTCAAGAGTGCTAAAATAAGTGGGAAAAGCATTTGGGTGGTGAAAAACGAAGATATTGGCCACCCGGTCATAATCTCAGGCGAGAGAGAGACACAGGCAGCCCTCCCCTCTCGCTGTCTGGGAGTCAACTGAGACGAGCGGGGCGGTGTGTGCCGGTGTCTGGGTGTTGCATAACGATCTTTTATGCAACCCACTTGTGCTACATTATCGCGGGAGAGAAAAATAACCGATAAATGATGATAATAAGAGGAAAAATAGGTGATAATTGAGGAGGGGAGGGAGGGGGGAATAAGGTGGGGAAGGAGGGGAGGGGGGTGGGTGAGATTTACATGGATGAGTACTGGAGGGGAATTATCTCACCTAGAGACAAATTCCTTTGTTTTGATAGGCCCTTTTTTTTTATGGAAGGCTTTTTTTATGGTCCTGCTTCCGTGAGGCCTATCGCGTTCCCTATAGGAAGCCTTCCGTGAGGCCTATCGCGCTTGCCGGGTTAAGAGTTCCCCCGGCGCACTGCGGGGAGACTCTTAAGAGTCAGAGAAAAAAAAAATCAACTTTTGACATCGAAAACAAATATTTTTTTTATTTTTTTTTATTTTTTTTGGCCCCTGGGCCATGCAAAATCTCAGTCCTCTACCTCCCCTCCTTCCCCACTTTCCTCCTCTCCTTCAGTTATCACCTATTTTCCCTGTTATTCCCTTATTCTGAGGTATATTTTCGTGCTAACATTAGAAATCCGATTGGAGGGTGTGGTCATCACTGATAGCAAGCGAGTGCAAGAGAGAGAGAGAGAGTATCGATCGACTGTGTCTCAGTGGCCTTGGGGGAAATTGGCGGGAAAGCAGATTGCCTCACCCATACATTATACAACTCGCAGGCTATATCTCCGATTTTGACCATCCAAACGCTGTTTTCACTCGTTTTATTGTTGTTTCAGGTTAATACCTTTATAATCAACCCATAATAGGTGCATATGGATAAGTATTAATGCTATTAATGGCACAATGAATATTTTAGTGACGGAAACACCTCAAATACGTCAGCACAGGGGGACGTTTCCAATTACCCCCATGCGCACTTCAGAGGTTAAATAATATATATACAAAAATTCACATATATATTGTAATAGCTAAGGTCAAAGGTCAAGGTCAAAACAAGAGTGTTTGTCATTTTCGCTAAACTCCTCCTAGACTGTTTAATGTATTGTCACCAAATTATACAGGCAAATTCAGTTAGTCAATGCAACGACCATCCAAATATATGTATTATATTATTAGTCAAAGGTCAAAGGTCAAGGTCATAGTATATGATCAATAATTGTAGTCTATAAGTTTTTATACCAATAACACCATATTCATAATGCTAGTTAATACGAACATTAGTGTTTAGTTAACTAGATCCTCGATAAGAATTTCTAAGGTCAAAGGTCAAGGTTAAAGGTCAAAACAAGATTTTTACAAGTAATTCCAATTAAATGTAAGATTCCCACTAAGCATATCATGCATATTCAGAATGCCTAGGCCAAGGTCATACATAAATAAACACAATTCCATTTGAAAGGTCAAGGTCACAGGTCAAGGTCAAATATAAGGTCAATATCCTAATTTATTTACTATTCATGTAATCTTCACATAATTAGTTGAGATAGTTGTGCTTTTAATGAAAATTAAAATGTTAAATTTTCAGACATCATGAAGGTCAAAGGTCAAGGTCAGCTATTCTTCTAATACCTCTGGAACTAGGTTATGATCTTTAATGAAGTTTGGCACGCTTATTTGATTTTCCAGGGTTATATCAATGTCAATGCAAGCAAAAAATATAATCCTGCATAAAGGTCAAGGTCATAAAGGTCAAAGTCAAAAGTCAACCTTCATTATAAAAAATACTCAAATTTTGATAAGCTAACTGTTAGTTGCATTTTACATAAATAACATATATATAAATTTCATATAAATATTCTAATACCTAAGGTCAAAGGTCAAGGTCAAAGATCAAAAGAAGATTGTTAATAATTTTCCCAAACTTTTCCTAGACTTTAACCCTTTCAGTATGGCGACATCTTTTTTGTATCATATTTTAGCTATAAGGATCTATGGTGGAAAAAGGGTTAATTAGGATAGTTAAAAGCCTGCTAATTAAGCTGAATAAAATTGTCACTATAAAATGAAAAGGACAGAACTGGTACTGAACAGGTTAATGTATCGTCACCAAATTTTGCAGGAACATTCGGTTGGTCAATGCGATGATTGTCGCTCCCCGTTGGGGCCGAGTTGTTTTCGGGGCAAATCCTCCAGTATTCTTGGTGATATTATTTGTGATGATGGTGATAGTAGTGATGATGGCGATAGTACTGAGGATGACAGTAGCATAGATGGTAGTAACAGCAGGAATGATGGTGATAGCAATGATGATGGTGATAATAGTAGTGATGGTGGTGATACTTGTAGTGATAATAATGACAGAAGTGATGATGATGGTAGTAATGATGGTGACTGTAGGAGTGATGATGATGACAGTACTAAAGTATATTCGCTGTAAGTAGAGGAGAAATCATGATATCAGTCCTCTGTAACTCAAAAAGGGCTACAGAAAATTGGCTGTAAATTTCCACATATATTCCTTGACTAACTCTTCCCAAATGGTAGAAATATTAGCTTGATTACTCTAGCCGTTTTTTAGTTACATAGGTTAGAGGTCATGATTTCTCGCCTACTTACAGCGAGTAGGCTAAAGTAGTAGTGATGATGGTGACAGTAGTAGTGATGATGGTGATAGTAGTAGTAGTAGTGATGATGGGTATAGTAGTATTGATGATGGTGACAGTAGTAATGATGATTGTAAGATAATGGTGATAATAGTAGTGATGATGGTGATAAGTTGTAGTGATAATGATGATAGTAGTGATGATGTTAACACCTTATTGGCGGGCTAGGCGGTATTTTACACCGAGCCGCCCAGCGGGCACAATCCCGAAATATTCGCTCACTTTCACTCGCCCTAGCGCCATTACTATGGCTCCAATCGGAACGAAACGATCATTTTTGGAACGAGCTACTCTCCGTCTCCCCATAGAAGTCTATTCTGAATGAAGTGAGCGAGCGTGGAGGGTGGGAGGAGGTGAGGAAGAGGAGGTACTGTTTGGTCTATTTCCCGGGCGCGTTTGTATGCTTTCGCTTTGTCCTGACTTCGGCCTCACGCGCGTCTATTATTCCTTCGGTAAGCACTCTTATTTTCTCTTGTTTCTCCTTATTTCTGTATTCTCAGTATTCTCGCTCTCTCTCTCTCTCTCTCTCTCTCTCTCTCTCTCTCTCTCTCACACTCCTTTTGTCTGTCTGTCTGACTCTCTCTCTCTCTCTCTCTGGCTAGCTCGCTTTCTCTCTCTCTCCCCCTTTCTCCTTCGTACGCGCTCTGTCTCACTCTCTCTCCCTTCCTCCCTTTCTCTCTTCTCTATATTTCTCTCTTTCGTATATGTAATCTCATTATTCTTTTCTCTATTCCCTCTTTCTGTATTTGCTTGTAATATTTCTGTATTATTATATCTTTTTCACTCTTTCTTCAGTTCAGTTTCTGTATTCACTTTCATTTATCATCATTCTCTTTATTTCATTCCTTACAATCTACCGTACATTGTTATATATACGCCTATCAAATGATTGCAATCAATACACGGTATATATATATATATATAAATATATATATATATATATATATATATATAAATATATATATATATATATCTATACTGTATATTGGTGTATATTGATATCAATCATTTTGATAGGCGTATATATCACCATGTACGGTATATTGCTTTCCTTACAATGTACCGTACATGGTGATATGTACGTCCATCAAATGATTGATATCAATATTCACCAATATACAGTATATATATATATATATATATATATATATATATATATATATATATATATATATATATATATATATATATATATATAGGCGTATATATCACCATGTACGGTATATTTCTTTCCTTGCGAAGGTGACCTTGAAATTGCTATGACTCTTCTCTCTCCTTTCGTAAGGACAGAAATCTACCGTATACCGTGATATATACGCCTATCAAATGATTGATGTCAATATATATATACTGTATATTGGTGTATATTGATATAAATCATTTGATAGGCATATATATCACGGTATACGGTAGATTTCTATCCCTACAATGTACCGTACATGGTGATATGTACGCCTATCAAATGATTGATATCAATATACGGTATTTATATATATATATATATATATATATATATATATATATATATATATATATATACTGTATATTGGTGTATATTAATATCAATCATTTGATAGGCGTATATATCACCATGTACGGTATATTTCTTTCCTTACAATGTACCGTACATGGTGATATGTACGCCTATCAAATGATTGACATCAATATACGGTATATATATATATATATATATATACTGTATATTGGTGTATATTGATATCAATCATTTGATAGGCGTATATATCACCATGTACGGTAGATTTCTTTACTTACACTGTACCGTACATGATGATATATACGCCTATCAAATGATTGATATCAATATACGGTATATATATATATATATATATATATATATATATATATATATATATATATATATTGATAGGCGTATATATATATATATATATATATATATATATATATATATATATATATAGGCGTGCATTTTCACTCTCTCTGTTTCGCTTGCTTTGCAGGAATTTTTGTTTTGTTTTATAAATAATATTATTTCAACACATTTCCAAATCACCCTATGGGGTAGTGTTGACGACTCATTTGTTTTTTTGTGGTGTTCCAAGGAGGTGTAATCCTCATTTCATTGAGGTAGAAAAGGCAGTTATATGATTGAGGTAGATAAAAGGCAGTTATATGATTGAGGTAGATAAAAGGCAGTTATATGATTTAGGTAGACAAATGACATGGATGTATGAGGTGGACCAAGAAGCAGATGGATGGATGAGATTCGAAACGTATGGATGTAATGGGTGATGTTGCTGATGATGATGAATGCACTTGTGTTTGGGTAGTGTGCTATTCCACCATATGAATGATTGAATGACATGAATTCATGAGGTAGTTTGAAATAGATGAATGAATGATTGAATGAAGTTATGAATGATTGGCAAGAGGTCTAGAGGAGGAGGAGGTCTTGGAGGAGGTCTAGAAGTGTTCCAGTGTGTGGTACTTGGTGTAACAAGGAGAAGCGCATTTTCCCACATTACAATGACTACACATGAATGTGGTTTCCCTCCTGATTTGGTTCCTCCCTGTTGTGTGTCTGCAGACGTGGCATTGCTTCAGTCCGTGCTTCCGGTTGGCTGCGATTTGTGATGCTGAGCGGGGGCAAACACAAGCATGTGGGTCGAGAGGTAGTCCCGGCTCTCAAGGCGGTCAGGCAGATTCACGATCGGCCTCGGAGGTGGTAGCACACGTGTGGTTCCGTGCTTCCTGAGGATGGAGTCGATGATTTCCTTCGCGAACAGCCTTACAGAGCTCCTCCTTCCTGTCCGCGTCATCCACAGGTTGTACGCGTTCAGGATAGTGACATCAAGAAGATGGAGTATCACCTTCTTATACCACTTACACGTCTTCCTGAGGCAGTCAACAGCAGTGATTTGCATGTCACTCTTATCCACCAACCGCATGCTTATGTTGTAGTCCATAACAAGGTCAGGTTTGGAGATAGCTACTAGATGCTTCTCGCGGGTGACAGGGTCCATGTAGTATCTCTTATTCCCGCTATCTCGCATTGTGGACTTGTGGAAGGTGGAGAAGACATTGACTGGCTTTGTGTCATGCCAACAAATAGCCAGTATACTGTCACTGCTGCTCTTCTTCCGGAAGATGTCTCCTTTCTGTGTAGCATGAAACGTGGGCCAGTGTTTCCTGTTTGCCCTGACAGTTCCACAGCTTCCCGTGCTCCTTGAAAGGAGATACCTGGCAAGGAGAGGAGAGGTGTAGAAATTGTTGGTGTACAAGATACGGTTGGCATCCAGATACGGCTCCATCAGTGTCTTCACAACCGCCCCTGAAAGACCCAGTGGGTCGTTTGGAATGTCCACATCAGTAGCGGTGTAGATGATGAGGTCCAGCACGTATCCTGTCTCGCAGTCACACAGTACAAAGAACTTGATCCCGAAGCGGTGACGCTTCGACGGAATGTACTGCCTGAAAGAGAGACGTCCACGGAAGAGGATCAAGGACTCATCGATCACGACATTCTGAAAAGGTTTGAAAAAACCGGCGATACTTGTTCAGGAGGGAGTTCAGGAATGGCCGGATTTTCCAAAGCTTGTCAGCTCCGTGTGCCGCATTGTTGTCGACAAAGTGCAAGCACTTGAGAATTTGTCGGTATTGGTCCCTGGGCATCTACATGTTGAAGACTGGCGTTGATCTAATGTCATGCATCAGCCAATAATCCAGCATGTTGCGTTACTCATGTGGGGCATTAGCATGGTGAGGGCCAAAAACACGAGGAGCTCAGGGATATCGATGGGCGTCCATCTCCTCATGTGGGGCAAGGCCATCTCTTCGGAGTGCTGCCTTGCATATAGGTTTGTCTCCCTTACCATGTCCCCGAGAAATTCATCGTCAAAGAATGCTCGGAAGTAGTCACAAGGGGTATCATTCTCTGTGCAGGGAAAGCCAGGCTGGACGCCATTTGTTCCCTTATCAAAATTGGGTGGAACCCCAGGCATATCCCGAGGCTCGCAGTGCTCCCACTGAAAGATAGGTGGCTCGTCCGGCCTCCTGCCCCTCCCGACCACTCGTGGGGCACCTCCTGGGGCACCTCCTGGGGCACCTCCCGGGGCACCTCCCCGAGCACCTCCCCGTGCACGTCCCCGAGCACCTCTTCCGGCCCTTCCTCGGGCCCTTCCTCGGGCCTTTCCTCGGGCCCTTCCCCGGGCACCTTGCTGTGGCTCTCCCTGTTGTTGCGGTCCCTGCTGTAGCTGTGGCTGTGCCTGCCCGCCATTAGAGTCGCTTGCTGGCGTGGGGGATATGCTGGCTTCAGGCGAATCGGGAGAGCTTGAGCCGGTGCCGGCATCACTCTCAGACATCGTCAGCCGACGCCTGGTCCTCCTGATCCTGCTCATCCGCTGCAACCCGGGTGGCATTGACAACCTGGGAGGAGCATCAACAGCTGGTGTTGACGTCGCTGGTCCTGGTTGTCCATGGGCGGGGGTTAGTGGTAGCTGCACTACCCCTGAGATGTTCCCTAGCTGAACGGGCATCACTGGAGGCTCTGACGAGGCTCGCTGCCTGGATGTGGATGGGCGTGGCTGTGGGGATAACGATCTTCGTCGTTTGGCCTGTCTTGTGTTGCCTATGAAAATTGTGGGAATGGTATTTCATATGAGGGATGTGCAGACTCAAACTTGACAACGAAGACATGATTGATTTGAGAGAGAGAGAGAGAGAGAAAGGAAGAGTCCTAGCAATTTCAAGGTCACCTGTGTAAGGAAAGAAATGTACCGTATACCGTGATATATACGCCTATCAAATGATTGCAAGCAATATACACCAATATACAGTATATATATATATATATATATATATATATATATATATATATATATATATATATGGATATTATATATATATATATATATATATATATATATATATATATATATATATATATATATATACCGTTTATTGATATCATCATTTGATAGGCGTACATATCACCATGTACGGGTACATTGTAAGTAAAGAAATCTACCGTACATGGTGATATGTACGCCTATCAAATGATTGATATCAATATACGGTATATATATATATATATATATACTGTATATTGCTTGCAATCATTTTATAGGCGTACAGTATATATATAACGTGTACGGTACATTTCTTTCCTTACGAAAAGAGAGAGAAGAGTCCTAGCAATTTCAAGGTTACCTTCGTAAGGAAAGAAATGTACCGTATACCATGATATATACGCCTATCAAATGATTGCAAGCAACATGGAGTCACGCGAAGAAATGAATAAATAAATGAATAAATGAAGGGAGAGAAAGAAAATCCTACTTGGTGGTACTGCCCGGGGACATGTGATAAAAGGGTTGTTTGAGGAGTGGCCTACAGTAATCAGTAAGTCACACAAACAAAGATGGGAAGAACGAAAGAGACAGAGAGAGAGAGAGAAAGTAAATTTCTCCAAAATATCATATATGGAACAATAAATATACGGTATATATATATATATATATATATATATATATATATATATATATATATATACCGTATATTGATATCAATCATTTGATAGGCGTACATATCACCATGTACGGCAGATTTCTTTACTTACAATGTACCGTACATGATGATATATACGCCTATCAAATTATTGATATCAATATATATATACTGTATATTGGTGTATATTGATTTCAATCATTTGATAGGCGTACATATCACCATGTACGGTACATTGTAAGTAAAGAAATCTACCGAACATGGTGTTATGTACGCCTATCAAATGATTGATATCAATATACGGTATATATATATACTGTATATTGCTTGCAATCATTTGATAGGCGTATATATAACGTGTACGGTACATTTCTTTCCTTACGAAAAGAGAGAGAAGAGTCCTAGCAATTTCAAGGTTACCTTCGTAAGGAAAGAAATGTACCGTATACCGTGATATATACGCCTATCAAATGATAGCAAGCAACATGGAGTCACACGAAGAAATGAATAAATAAATGAATAAATGAAGGGAGAGAAAGAAAATCCTACTTGGTGGTACTTCCCGGGGGCATGTGATAAAAGGGTTGTTTGAGGAGTGGCCTACAGTAATCAGTAAGTTACACAAACAAAGATGGGAAGAACGAAAGAGACAGAGAGAGAAAGAGAGAGAGAAAGTAAATGTCTCCAAAATATCATATATGGAACAATAAATATACGGTATATATATATATATATATATATATATATATATATATATATATATATATATATATATATATATATTGTGTATATATATATGTATATACCGGTATATATATATATATATATATATATATATATATATATATATATATATATATACCGTATATTGATATCATCATTTGATAGGCGTATATATCACGGTGTAGGGTTGATTTCATACTATGAAATCAACCCTACACCGTGATATACGCCTATCAAATGAATGGAAACGTAATATATGAAGACCAACACCACAATCTTCAATCGCTTGCAATCAAACTTGCAAGCAATTTCAGTCACATGCGTAAGGAATGTATTCTACTGTACACCGATATATATATATATATATATATATATACGCCTATAATGAATGGAAACGTAATATATGAAGACCAACACCACAATCTTCAATCGCTTGCAATCAAACTTGCAAGCAATTTCAGTCACATGCGTAAGGAATGTATTCTACTGTACACCGATATATATTATGTATTATATACGCCTATAAAATGAAAAGAAACGTAATATAGGAAGACCAACACCACAATCTTCGTTGCTTGTATTCCCGTAACAAATGTACCGTATACGCTGACATAGGCCTAGGCCTGTACGCCAATAATAAAATTATTGCAATCGCTTGCAATCACACTTGCAAGCAATTTCAAAGTCTCATGCAGATAGCCTGTACTGTATATCCTATATGTATAGGAAGACCAACACCATAATCTTCGTTGCTATAAGAAGACCAACAACACAATCTTCGTTGCTATAGGAAGACCAACAACACAATCTTCGTTGCTTGTATTCCCGTAAGAAATGTACCCACATTACGCCAATAATACAATTATTGTAGGCTACATCAATCTCTATCAATCTCTCAAATAATATAAATGTACATTGTACTTACCAACACCCACACCAGTGTGTTCGCCAAGCTCCTCGTCACCATCTTCACCATTTTCGCCCCACAAGTTATGGCGTCTGTGAAAACCGATGACATGTTTATCTTCCAGTTCTTCTTCCTCCTCACTTCCCCCACTCTCACCAAGCCCTTCCATGCTTTCATTCAACGATATCCTAGATACCGCTGAAGAGTTCATCAGCAGAACTAACTCCTCGGCTGAGAGCGGGGCCCTACGCCTTGGCTGGCGCTACGTACTAGGGGCGGGCACCAAATCGAACACAGGCAAATCTTGTCTCTCCATTGTGGCAGCTAGAGCGGTACTGAGCCAAGCTCACGCGGTGGGGATGTGTGGGTGGGACCTAGTAGTATACTGCCTGACCGCTAGATTTTGCTTGCCACTTAAATTAGGGCGGGAAATAGCAACTCGACCTATGTCGCGCGCCGCCACATAGTCCAAATTTATTTCACTCGACTTATGTTGCGCGCCGCCAATTAAGGGTTAATGACGATGGTGATAGTAATGGTGATAGTGACTGCTTTAGTGATGATAGTGACAGTTGTAGTGGTGATGGTGACAGTTGTAGTGATGATAGCAGTAGTGATGATGGTGATAGTATTAGTTATAATGGTGGTAGTAGTAGTGATAATGGTAACCCATCGCAGAGTTAGGTATGCCGCTTTGATTTTGGGCAAAGCGGCATTTCTACTTTATTGAAAGTAACTTTTTGGAAAGTTTCAGTATGGCATGCATGGAAGGAGTGGAAACTAAGTTTTGGGTGGTACAGGTAAAAGGAGTATTAATTTAGGGTGGCAAAATTTGCAAATAAGGTGGCAATTTTGGATGTAAATGGTCTAAAAGGTGGCCTGGCAATTTTGGATGGCAAGGGTCTAAAGGGTGGCAGCAAGGCATAGTTGTCAACTGCCGAATTAAATTTGGTTGCACTGTTTTGTGAAGAGCTTACTTTACATTGTGTAATATGTTATTTTTGAGAAATTTTGGCTGGTGGGTGAGTAAAATAATGGTGAAAATTTTAGTGTGAGTTTGTGGTGTGTCAGATATATTTAAGTGAATAGGGGATTGGGAGCCTCTCTGTTAATGGGGTGTAACAGGTTTGACCAGGGTCGAATGGGTTGAGTAATATTATTAAACATTTGGACAAAAATGTGTGGGGAAATGAAATGAATGAATGAATGAATATAGAAAAGGTGGGTGAGGGTGAAAGAAGGGAAGTTTTTATTGGTTAAGTAGGAGAGACAGTGGTAATAGTGAGAGAAGTAGGGTATCGGAGCTTGCCCCAACGTGCGTGAGTTGAGTGCTTGGGTTGGGGTTGAATTGTTATCGTTGGAGCAGTTTCTTTGGTGAAATTCAGTATGGCTTGCCAAGAAGGGGGCTGGGGAAGGCTGCAAGATGAAGGTTGGAGATGGTGGTGATGATGATGGTGGTGAAGAATCCGATGGTGTTAATGTTGGTGTTTTACAAATTCTTCCATGTTGAAGGTCTTTCTTGATCTTTTTGGCTTTTTCTCGGAGCTCCACCTGATCTTGTCCAGCTGACTTTGGAAGGTCCTAAGACGTTCTACTTGCTGTGGTGTTATCCTGATCTTGTCCAGTTGTCTTTGGAAGGTCCTAAGACCTTCTACTTGCTGTGGTGATAAAGGTTGTGATTCAGCTGCTGCATCCTCATCTCCTTCCTCGATCTTCTCCACGTTGACTATTTCTCCTATGGTGGACACAGTGTATTCAGACGACGCGGAGGAGTGGAGTGGCACCGGATGATCAATGGTGGCAGGTGCTGGAGTCGAGGCTGCTACTGGTCCGGCGACGTTGACTGCTGATGGCGGTGGTGATGCCGAAACTGCTGGAGGAGGTGGTGGTAGGGTGCTCCTATTGATTGGTTTGGAGATGTTCAGGCATTTCCGTGGCTGCTATCTCAGTCGTTGTTGTAGGGGAGTCTGTGGATGAGGGATCTTGGTGTTCATGTCTGGGATGGTAATAGAGGGCAAGTTGTTTGCATGAAGGAGAGCAGGAAGATACACCCTTAGGAGGTTTATGTCCCCACCAGCAAGAGCAGTGGCTGTAGTAACAATGATTTTGATGGTGGAATCCTTGTCACAAGATGGCTGGACTACTTTTGCCTTCTCCTTCCTCTTCCTGGCATGCAGCGATCCCTTCACACAGTCTCCCTTGGGTCCGGTTACTCTGTGTGCCTCCATTCCCTTCTTCCCCTTCTTGATGGCAAACTCTACCCTCTCACCATCACCTAGAGAGGGCAGAGCATGGAGTGGATTGGGGTGAGATATGTTCCTTCTGTGTATAAAGATATCGCCTCCTTCCTGTTGGCTAATAAAGCCCATTCCCCTTTTATAATTAAACCATTTATCATGGCCAGCAGTGTAGGTGGGGGGTGCTGGGAGCATGCTGGTGTTGGTGGCAAGGGTTTGGTGGAGAGTTGTAGCCAATTAGGAGAGAGCGTGTGGGGACCAGCGCCGGGAGCCCTTTTAATACACCCCTGCCCACAGCCTCTCATACTTGCCTCTCATTGGAAGAGAGCTTACTTCGTCTGACGTCTACTGAATACTGATTGGGTATCGCAGATTTAGCTCACTTTCATATATTTCGTTTATTTGTTTGCTTTATGGTTTGACAAAATTTATTAATTTCTCAAGAAAAATACGAACTATTATGGTATTCAACTAATCTTCTCTAATATAAATTTTCATTCATGTATTATTACATTACCTTCAATCCTTTATGCACTGTTCAATATCCATATTTCGTTCAGGCTTTTAAGGTTTGTAGACAAATATAGGCCTACTCTAAGCATTTTGAAAAAAAAAAGTTAGCAAATAAAAACTTGTGCAAAATATTCTAATGTTTCCAGTGCAATACGATGCATATTTAAATGAAAGGTTGCTTAATCTCCTAAATGTTAAGCAAATAGGGCACTTTTGATGACATAGTAGTGATTATTTAATGTATACAGTTGACAAGATTTGTAATAGAAAAGTAAGTTATGCTGGCAAATGTGCTTAATGTTCCTTGAGACAATTCTCCCTACCAATAAATGCCTGCAGTGGCCGATAGAGGCGCTGAACGCAATGTTTACCGTGGTGCATTGTGGGAAATTGGTGACATCGCGGACCTATCCCCCCTCCCTCTCCTTCAACATGTTTTTATTATAAGCAGTTAGTCAAAATGTCTGTAGCTGATACATACTTTGGTCTACCACTACCACTTTATCTAACACCACCACATTATCCACAGCTACCACTTTATCCACCACTAACATTTTATCCAAAACTAACACTTTATCCACTACTACCACTTTATACACCACCACCACTTCATATACTACTACCATTCTATCCACCACTACCACTTTATCTAAAATATAAACATGTAGAGTCACAAAACATCGAGATAAACTGTGTATATCCTAAGTGTTGGGTATTGTTGATGTCGACAGTCATAGCTCTGGCGCTAGTTCGGAAGCGTCCACCAGAGGTCTCTGGTGAATTCTTGGTAGGGTCAATTGTAGTTGCTACCTAGGGTATGATACTTTCACTTGTTTTGTTAAACAATAGGAATGTTCAATCTGTGGACACTTGCCATTGTAGAGTAGAATATTGTATACAGAACAGAGCTGGGCACCACAAACAAAAAGTCAAGTCAGCAAACACAAATCAGCAAAACCAGAACATAACTTCAGCAAACACAAATGTGCAAACCTTGTGAAATTTCTAGTCCTCAAATGCAAATATGCAAACGCAAACCGTTTTTTATTAATTTTAAATTTAAACTACAGAATAAGGGTAAATCAATAAATTAAATCTCTAATGTCAATAAATATATATATTTACCTAAATATAATGTTGCCCAACTTCCATGGACCTCAAGGATATACATACAGGCTTTTAAAGCTTGGAAATTGCTGTAAATTGACAAAACATTCCAGAACGTCACCCGCAGTGAAAGGGTTAATATATATAGCATAGGCCACTTAGTTTGTCCACATGGGCAGTAAAACGTTGGGGCAACTTGTTTATGGGGAGAGTGCTTCAGTAATAATCAGTATTCGCAATTCCGCACCATTCAGGAGGAGGTACGCCGGATCACAGAGGTGCAAGGAGGCGATTTATTCGTGGTCCCCCCTTTGGGAATGGCAATAGGCTATATATGCCTAGATAGGTCTACTTTAGATAGATTAAGTAATTTAATAGAAAGTAGCCTAGGCCTATTAATTTTAATGCTCAGAATAAAGGCCTAGCTTCAGATCAAAATTTAATAAAATTTTATTGTAGGCTAAATTTAGTCTAGGCCTATATGATACTTTCAAAATTAACACTTTCTACTTGACACTAATAAAATTAGTGTGATTATAGGCCTAGGCCTATACATAGAAGTTAGAACATGCAATATTTAGCCTAGGCCTACATGCTTTGAGGCATTTTGATGGAATTAGCGACTGATTATAGCCTAGACCTAGGCCTAGGCTATATATTAAAGTTAGAACATGCAATATTTAGCCTACATGCTTTGGGGCATTTTGATGGAATTAGTGATTATAGCCTAGACCTAGGCTATATAATATAGAAGTTAGAACATGCAATATTTAGCCTACATGCTTTGAGGCATTTTGATGGAATTAGTGATTGACTGATTATAGCCTAGACCTAGCCTATATATATATAGAAGTTAGAAAATGCAATATTATTTAGCCTAAATGCTTTGAGGCATTTTGATAGGATTAGGGTAGCCTAGGCCTAGCCTAATAAAATGACTTACATTAGTAATTAGCCTATAGGCCGTTTAGAAGTTAGAACATGCAATATTTAGCCTACATGCTTTGAGGCATTTTGATGGGATTAGTTATTATAGAGCTAGGCCTAGGCTATATAGCCTAGCCTATATAGAAGTTAGACTTAGCCTAGGCCTACATGCTTTGAGGCATTTTGATGGGATTAGGGTAGCCTAATAACATTAGTTTAGGTTTAAAATTAACAGGCTATCAATCAAATTAATGATATCTTAACTTTATAATCTTAAATTAGGCTAGATTATAAAGTTATAAAGCCCTTCTCCAGAGACATCACCTTGGTAATTACAGGCCCATAGAAGGTTTCAAGGTGGGGCCAGGGGTGGCTTAGGTCCTGGATTTCTGCATGCTCTGCAGCATCACTGTCGGATGATGGTGGTGAACTGCTCCCCATGCTGTTGGCAGCTGCGGTAGGCATGATGCTAGGACTCCATGTTCACTTCAATAGGCCGAAAATATAAACAAAGTTGAAGTGCTAGCAGGTTGGAACTCTTGGACTGCTGTGTGTTGTAGGCGTTAGCTCGACGCTTGCTACTAAGTAGGTGAACAAACGTGAAGAGCTGATGTATAAGCCTAGATTCCAGAACACAGGTAGTTGGCTTGGTCAAATGACTTTTTTTGGCTGGAGCTGCAGGAGCGGCCCAGGGCTGGCTGGCGGCTGGAATTTTTATTTTGCGGACTCGAGGTTTGCAACATGGAGGTACTTTCCAGAGCTTCAAACCCGCAAGTAGGCAGCCATTTTGGCGCCAACGCTAATTCGCCAACAAAATGACACTTCCGCCATGGCGGAATTGGCTATTTGCGGAAGTGTTGGCTAAAGTGCCCAGCTCTGATACAGAAGATGCTGATTGGTTTTTGATTGATTAGTGTTGATAAAGTTGAGATATCTTCATTATTCCATATATATTATTGAAGCTCTAAAATTGTAAGCAATTTTAATGATAATGTGATAATCTAAAGTGATATACGAACCCTGAGAGCTAAAATATATCACATAAAACACATTAATAACATAGATATTATAAAGGGAACACAAGCGAAATAAACATTGATTAAGCCAACAAGTAGGCCTAAGCGAGATTTGTAGACTGACTGAGTCTCACCTGCCTTAGCCAATCACAAGCCATGCTTATTTTAAACATGTAGTGGCTTTCTTAACACCAGGGTAAGTTACAACGAAAATGGTATGTTAGAATATCAGCCCCTGATTGGTTGATAGGCTCCAGAACTCAGATGTCTCAGCAGGCAGTCTCCACACTCGCTTAGTGTTTGTTCTCATATTTTTGTATTGTGTCTGTGTTCACTTTATAATATTTACATTAATAGTGTATTTTATGTGACATATTTTACACCAGGGGGTTCGGATATCTCTCTAGAACATCACTCAATTGTTGAAATTGCTCGTTATTAAATTATTTTAAAAATATATATGAAATAATGAAGATATCGTGATCTACTAATCATACTCCTATCCATTAGCCAACCAACGGCCTCTATAAACCCGAGCTGCTTCTCAAGTCTGTGACGTCTACCAGCGTTGGCAGAATCGCCTCTCGTTAGCCATTAGCGCTCGCCAGGGCAGTGAAATGGGCTACAGTTGTCGGGGAATGTTGTTCTTTATTTACTAGTACTCGCATTGTCACAGACAGTCCAGTGGTGGTCTTTATTTTTGTCTGTGACAACGGGAAGTATTTTATATCATTGGTAGAATGTGAGATGCTTTGTGTGGAGTTGGGGAGAGAGAGAGATATAGGCAGCGAGGTGGTAATATGTGCGTGCGTATGTATGTTCTGCATCGCTCGGAGGTGTTTTCCCGCTCGCGCGGGCTTTCCCTCGCCTTTGATTGGCTGGTGGCTCTGGGCGCGTCCTAGGGGCCTGCTGCCTTGTGACGTCTCGGCCCGTGATTGGCCGACCATCGCGCCCTTGCGAGCTCCTCTGTAACTAACCTCCTGCGTATGGGTCCCGAGGAGCTACCCTTCTCAGGACAGGCTTGGCGTGCATGCTTCTAACATCCCTTGCATACTCTCTCCCGATCACCCCCTTTATCACTGTCTCTCTCTCTGACCTTCTTCTTTTCCAATGCTCCTCACCTTTATTCAATTACTTATCCCCTTGGGTTCTGCATACGGTTTCCATAGCCGGCCCATTGTCTTGCATGCGCCGTCCTCTGAGATATTTACATGTACTTAGAATAGGATTGAGGGTTCTTAGTTGGTAGAGGTTGAGAACTCTGTGTGTGTCTCGATTATTGATTTAGTGTTCTGCTCTTTTATTTAATGCTAGACTGGGATAAGGTTACTGTATTCGTTGTCTCCGATGTGTGTATGGTTTGTTTATACCTACACGACTTCGACCGGTCCTGTGGTAGCCTAGGTTGTCTTTTCGGCTGCGTCTTTTTGCGAGTGCCACATTGTGTTGACTGAGGGGTTTGGACTGTTCCAGTTCCACACTTTGCTGCCTCTTTGCTTGTCTTTTGAGGGTCGCCAGGATAGAACCAGATACTTGTGATCTGGATCTATCAAGAGAGCACCCCAGTCAATTAATGTAACTTAAAGGATGCAGTCTTAAGGACATCGCTAGGCTACGAGCCTGTCTTGCTCAACCCCAGTTCCTTACCTAGAGTATCCCAACTAGACATTATTAATCGAGTAGACACTTGTTAGTATTTAATATAAGCTCTTTGATATGTATGCATTATTATTCACAGCATTTATTAGTCTTGGTTGTTGCTGAGCCGCACAACCATAGCAGACTGTTTCGTTGATGAGGAAGTACTTCTTTTAGTGTCGAGCATTACTACCGTTGCGCATTTATAGTATTCTCGTGTCAGTTAACATTATATGTCCTATCTTTTAGTGAATTCAGTCTACACGTGTGGTGTCCTGCCTCCTGCCTTTATATCGTTTAAAATACGAGCATCTTATGAGCATCAGACTTTCTTCAGAAGTTTCCAGGTCTATGCTGTAGGACTATACTTCACTTTCTTTCAGATAAGAGTGAAGAGTTTATTGTTGTTTAGAGTAACTGTATTGAAGCATCTTTTTATTGTATTTAATCTTGCAGTGATTTAATTGATCTTTCCATAGCTTCCCTTTTATGCATTTTAACGTAACATGCATCTTGTTTGTTATCAGGCTATACCAGTGTGGGTTAGCCTGAAGTAGAGTTCATTTATGCCCAGTTAAGGATACCCCGTTATTGCAGATTAACTCTGGAGGGTATAGGTGTTTTTGTTCGCCGGCATATAAGTTCGAGGGTTTGGATCTAGCGTACCGTTGTTGCATAGTGCCCTATTACTAGTCCAATCATTAAGTGCCCTTGTTTTATTCGTAGCCCCGGTCGTAACAAATGACGACCTTGCCTACTATCTAAGAAAGAATTGCAGGATTGTTGGACATTTGTTTTTTGAGGAATATTTTGGACACATGGATGTTTTTTTTTTTGGCAACGTAGTATAGCTCTTGAGTTGTCTTCGAGCATTTTTTTGGGTGAATAGTGCTACATGAGAGTTTAGGTACTCCTTTGTTTTATAAACGTTGAGAATTTTTGATGGACACTATGTCGAACGACGGATCAATGCACAGTGAGGACACAGTACGGGAAGCAGACTCTGAGGTGCAGCAGCGGGGTTTGTTAGAAGGCATTAGAGTAATAACTAGTGAGGAGGATGCAAGGGAGTTTCTGGAGATGCCTATTACTGTTGACCGTGTGTCTGGGATTGATCGGTATGGTCTCCAGTGTTTGGCCATGGTCATGGGGCATGTGGGTACTAGCAGCATGACAAGAGGTGACCTGGTGGCCTGTATGCTCGGCGGGGTGCGTGGGGCTTCGGGTGGAGCCTGAGCTGGAGCACCTTCGGCCCAGCCCCCATTCCACTCGACTCCTACCATGGCGCCTCCTCGGGTTCCGGAGCCGGGTACGTTCCCGCAGGCCGATAGTCACTGGCAGCGTGGTTTGTCACTGGGTGGGTCTCCAATTGTTGCATCTCCTCCTCCTCAAGGTTTAACTGCACATATGATCTTCCAGCTTGAGATGGCTAAAATGCAGGCTGAGCAACGAAGGCATGAGGCTGAGTTTGAGCAACGAAAGCATCAGTGGGAATCTGAGCTTGAGTTGGCTAAGATTCAGCAGCAGCAGCGGGAGGCTGAGCTCAGGATTCAGGCTGAGGAGAGAAAGACCATGTACTGTGCAGACATAGAGCTTGAGAAGTCTCGGGAGGAGTCGACAGTGCAGCGTCTCGGTTCTGGGAATCGAGGTCTTGATCAGTCTTTATAGCACCTTCTTAAGTTAGTCCCTGCATTTGACGAGTCGGGTGTCACCAAATTTTTCCTGCGTTTTGAAAAGAAGTGCCGTGAGCACCAATGGCCCGAGGTTAAGTGGGCAGCCCTTGTTTCCTCTAGATTGGTTGGCAAAGGACTCAAGGCATATGATGCGTTGCCCTTGGAGTCTTTCATCGATTATGAGGTATTGAAGGAAGCTGTTCTGCGGGCGTACGAGTTACAACCAGAGACATATAGGTTGAAGTTCCGGGGTGTTACGAAGGGTCGTGAGTGCACTTTTCTAGAACATGCCCGGGAACTGTCTGATGCTTTGAGAAATTGGCTGAGGTCCGAGAAGGTGACAACGTTCGAAGAGCTTGAGCAGTTAGTCCTTCTAGAGCAATTTTTCAAATGCACAGGTGGCGACCTGACTTTGAACCTCAAAGAGAAACGTCCTAAAACTCTACAAGAGGCAGCTGAGATGGCTGACCTGAGATTATCACTGATCCGTGGATGTGGGTCTGCACAACGGACCGATGCAGTTAACAAGGGGCGCAACACTCCACCCCCACGAGTCAGTGATACCACAGTTAATAACAAGAGCAAGAGCAATGATACCAATTTTGATCACAAACATAAAACCGTCCCGTTTAAGAAAGGTCAGGGCCCTTCCCCACCTCAGGGGAAGTCCAAGGATGAAGTAGAGTGTTTTAAGTGTCATAAAAAGGGGCACTTTGCACGTTCCTGCCCTAGTAACCAATCTACAGCAGTTGTGTCTTTGGCTAGCAATGTTGGGGTGTCTCTGAGGTCTTCTGCATTTACCCGGGGTGATATGTCAGATGCGGGGGCACCGCCAATGAAGGAGTGTCCGGAAGGCTCGAAACCTGTCCGCGATGCTTTTTGCGCCATAGAGGGCGTGGCTGCGTGAGTTAGGCTGGTTGGAAGCATGGGTTGGTGTTTTTGCGTGATACAGGTGCATCCCAGACTCTGATGAAAAACTTTACAGGCAAACCTATAAACGCAGCACGGGTAGTTGTGGTGCAGGGTATTAATGCTACACGGTCATACCCGTTGGTTCGAGTAGAGCTGGAGGTTGAAGGTGTGACACGAGAGTTGGATGTTGGAATCGTGGAGAAACTGCCAGTAGAGGGCGTCGACCTTCTTCTCGGCAACGACTTTGCGGTGCCTACTTCTGAGGTTCCACCCTTAGTCGTTGCCGAGAGGGCGGCCGACGTGAGTAGGGAGGGGCAGGAGTTGGTCGAGAGGTGTCAACTACAGCAGATGGCGTGTGTTGTCACCCGTTCTCGTGCATCTAAAGTGTCACAGCCTATTCCTCAGTCTCTAGACCAGCGGAGGAACGGTCGAAAGGAGAAGGCTAAAGTTGGGAAAAGTTTTGAGAGTTTTGATCCAGCGGCTCTCCTTGGCGACTCAGTATTAGCACCTATGTTAACGTCCGGAGTGGCCCCAGAACCTGTCACACTTGTTGAGGAGGAAGGGCGTGTGAAAACTCTGAGACAGCACCGTTACTCGCAAAAGCAGGATAGGATCGAACAGTTCAGTACCGGGGGATGCCATAAATTGCTCCGGGACCATCTTGATAAATTGGCTCCTTCGGATATCTGTCGGCTGCAGTTGGGTGATCCTGAGCTTCAGAAGTGTAGTAACGGTGCCATCGAACTTGAGGAGGACGGAGATGCAAAGCCGGGGGACTTCTTTCGTGTGGGGGGTATTTTGTACAGGCGTTTTCTAGATCCCAGACGGAGTTGGGAGGGTGGGTCGAGAGTGGTTGACCAGTTGGTAGTGCCTAGTGTGTGCCGTGATAGCGTACTGAGGTTGGCGCATGATGTACCGTTGGCAGGGCATTTGGGTGTACGTAAGACGGTAGCAGCATTGGCGAAATTGTTTTGGTGACCAGGGATGAAGGCACATGTTGCGTCATGGGTGGCAATGTGCAGTACCTGCCAGACAGTAGGTAAACCAAACCCGTTTATTCCCAAGGCTCCGCTACACCCTATTCCTGTTATCGGGCAACCATTCAGTAAGGTTATAATCGACATGGTTGGCCCTCTACCCCCTACTAGTGCAGGCAACAAGTACCTCCTCACCATAATGGATGTTGCCACTCGTTATCCGGATGCATACCCCATGCGAAATGGTACTGCTAAGACTATTGTTCGTAACTTGCTATTGTACTGTTCTAGGTACGGGTACCCGCAGGAATTGCAGTCAAACCAGGGGTCCAACTTTACTTCTAACCTTTTCAAACAGACCATGCAGCAGCACGGTATCAGTACAGTTGTCTCTTCAGCCTATCACCCAGAGAGCCAAGGGGTGTTGGAGAGGTGGCACTCGACTCTGAAGGGCATGTTGCGTTGTTACTGTGTTGAAAATGGAGAAGATTGGGATCTTGAGTTGCCCTATGTATTATTCGCTGCTCGGGAGGTACCTGGTGAAAGCCTAGGGTTCAGTCCCAATGAGTTAGTTTTTGGACATCAGGTCAGAGGCCCCCTCAACATGGTTAGAGAAATCTGGGAGGGCACAGCAAAACCATGTTCCATGTTAAAGTATGTCCTCGAGAGCAGAGAGAGAATGCTGAGAAGCCTAGAGTTAGCAGGTAGGAATTTGGTAGGGTCGCAAGCACTTATGAAGGACAGGTACGATGAGCAGACGAAACTCCGGGAGTTTAAGGTGGGGCAAGAGGTGTTGATTTTGTTACCTCTGCCAGGTCATCCTTTTTCTGCCAAGTACGCTGGTCCTTATAAGGTGGTGAAAAAGATCTCTGACCTAGACTATCTTGTGGCTACTCCAGATAGGCGTAAAAAGAACCAGCTGTGCCATGTGAATCTGGTGAAAGAGTTTGTGAGGCGCCCCCATGAGCCTCTCGCTGTCCCTGTGTTGACCTGCAGCGGTCATGGAGGAGAAGGAGTGAGGGACAGTGAAGCTCAGGTGGAAGATAACTGGGAGTGTCATGTCTCTGCTGACCAGTGGGCGGGGAACTCCAGACAGGTGGCTGACGATGCTCTAGTGCACCTGCCTGAGCAACAGCGTGTAGCCGTGCAGTGCCTGTTTGATTCATACCCTACTGTGTTCGCAGAGCACCCAGGCCTCACAACTCGAGTGGTGCATGACGTGGACGTGGGAGATCACCCCCCCTTTAAATCAGTACCCTACAGAATTCCACCCATTAAACTCCCAGCCCTCAGAGCGGAGTTAGAGTATATGTTAGAACGAGGGTTGATTGAGAAGGGGGCAGTTAGGTGGACATCTCCTGTCACTCTGCAGCCCAAGCCTGACGGGAATGTTCGCTTCTGCATTGACTTTCGGAGATTGAACGAGTTGACTCCCACCAATGCTTATCCCCTTCCCCGTGTTGACGATAGTGTAGACAAGATTGGTAAGGCACAGTTTCTAACTAAGGTAGACCTAGTGAAAGGCTACTGGCAGGTGCCCTTGTCTGAGCAGGCGAAGGGGGTATGCGGGTTCGTGGTTGATGGGAACACCTACCGTTGCAATGTGATGCCGTATGGCCTTAAAAATGCCCCAGCAACCTTCCAGAGTCTTATGAATGAGTTAGTAGCTGACATCCCTAACTGCATTGTCTACCTAGATGACGTTATAATATACGATGACAACTTTGAGAGTCACTGTGAGCACATAGAAGCCTTGTTTCGGAAGCTTAGTGAGGCCAGCTTGGTGGTTAATCTGGGCAAGTGCGACTTTGTCCGGGCAACTGTGCAATATCTTGGGTTTGTGGTCGGGTTAGGCCAGGTGTGCCCCCCAAAAAACAAGATACAGGCTATTAACCAGTTCCCCAGGCCGTCCACTAAGCGGCAGATCATGAGATTTTTGGGCATGATCGGTTACTATCGCCGCTTCATTCGGGGTTATTCTACTGTATTAGCTCCTCTGACAGATTTACTAGCAACAGAGAAAAAGTTCAAGTGGGCATCTGAGTGTGAAAGGGCTTTTTTGCTGGTCAAGCACCTACTATGCACTCACCCAATCCTCAGGGCCCCTGACTTTGAAAGACCATTCCAGCTGGCAACAGATGCCAGCGGTGTAGGGGCTGGTGCCGTTTTAATGCAGACAGACGGGGAAGGTTTGGAGCATCCAGTCAGTTTCTTTTCCAAGAAGTTTAATTCTACTCTGTGGTAGAGAAAGAACTGCTGGCAATAGTGTTGGCGCTCAGGCACTTTGAAGTATATGTTCCTGCCTACGGGCCAGTTGTGGTGATTTACACCAACCAACCCCCTCTTAAATTTCTGAACCAATTCCACAACCGGAATATGAGGCTGACACGTTGGTCACTCATGTTGCAAGAATACAATCTAGACATTCGCCATATTGCCGGTTGTGAGACTGTGACTGCAAACTGTTTGTCGAGGGTGGAGGATCCAGCGTAGATCACCACAGGTGTGTGGGTATGAGTGGAGCAAAAATCAGGCTTGCCCCTGTAGAGCAGCCGTCAAAAACAACATTAAAATTAAATACAAAAATCACATAAAAACTTTCTTTTTGATAGTTAATTGTAAGTTGCCAATGTTATAGCTAAAGTCCTAAGTTGAACCTGTAGGCTAGGCTCTGTGAAGCTCGCTCAGGGAGCATAGCAGGCTAAAAATTATACTATTGTGTTTGGGAGGGGTTATAAGATTTTCTTTATGCTAATATGTTGTTTTATTTAAGATTGAGCTTTGCATTTCATTTCTGGTGGAGTGGCTAGGTGTGGCGGGTCTTGTCGGCATTCTGCCTTGTCAGATATGGTGCTCGCCTAATGTTGAGCGTCCCATATCTTGGGCGGGGTGTGACATCTACCAGCGTTGGCAGAATCGCCTCTCGTTTGCCGCTAGCGCTTGCCAGGGCAGTGAAATGGGCTACAGTTGTTGGGGAATGTTGTTCTTTATTTCCTAGTACTCGCATTGTCACAGACAGTCCAGTGGTGGTATTTATTTTCGTCTGTGACAACGGGAAGTATTTTATATCATTGGTAGAATGTGAGATGCTTTGTGTGAAGTTGGGGAGAGAGAGAGATATAGGCAGCGAGGTGGTAATATGTGCGTGCGTATGTATGTTCTGCCTCGCTCGGAGGAGTTTTCCCGCTCGCGCGGGCTTTCCCTCGCCTTTAATTGGCTGGTGGCTCTGGGCGTGTCCTAGGGGCCTGCTGCCTTGTGATGTCTCGGCCCATGATTGGCCGACCATCGTGCCCTTCCGAGCTCCTGTGTAACTAACCTCCTGCGTGAGGGTCCCGAGGAGCTACCCTCCTCAGGACAGGCTTGGCATGCATGCTTCTAACATCCCTTGCATACTCTCTCCCGATCACCCCCTTTATCACTGTCTCTCTCTCTGACCTTCTTCTTTTCCATTGCTCCTCACCTTTATTCAATTACTTATCCCCTTGGGTTCTGCATACGGTTTCCATAGCTGGCCCATTGTATTACATGCGACGTCCTCTGAGATATTTACATGTACTTAGAATAGGATTGAGGGTTCTTAGTTGGTAGAGGTTGAGCACTCTGTGTGTGTCTCTATTATTGATTTAGTGTTCTGCTCTTTTATTTAATGCTAGACTGGGATAAGGTTACTGTATTCGTTGTCTCCGATGTGTGTATGGTTTGTTTATACCTACACGACTTCGACCGGTCCTGTGGTAGCCTAGGTTGTCTTTTCGGCTGCGTCTTTTTGCGAGTGCCGCATTGTGTTGACTGAGGGGTTTGGCCTGTTCCAGTTCCACACTTTGCTGCCTCTTTGCTTGTCTTTTGAGGGTCGCCAGGATAGAACCAGATACTTGTGATCTGGATCTATCAAGAGAGCACCCCAGTCAATTAACGTAACTTAAAGGATGCAGTCTTAAGGACATCGCTAGGCTACGAGCCTGTCTTGTTCAACCCCAGTTCCTTACCTAGAGTATCCCAGCTAGACATTATTAATCGAGTAGACACTTGTTAGTATTTAACCTTAATATAAGCTCTTTGATATGTATGCATTATTATTCACAGCATTTATTAGTCTAGGTTGTTGCTGAGCCGCACAACCATAGCAGACTGTTTCGTTGATGAGGAAGTACTTCTTTTAGTGTCGAGCATTACTACCGTTACGCATTTATAGTATTCTCGTGTCAGTTAACATTATATGTCCTATCTTTTAGTGTATTCAGTCTACACGTGTGGTGTCCTGCCTCCTGCCTTTATATAGTTTAAGATACGAGCATCTTATGAGCATCAGACTTTCTTCAGAAGTTTCCAGGTCTATGCTGTAGGACTATACTTCACTTTCTTTCAGATAGGAGTGAAGAGTTTATTGTTGTTTAGAGTAACTGTATTGAAGCATCTTGTTATTGTATTAAATCTTGCAGTGATTTAATTGATCTTTCCATAGCTTCCCTTTTATGCATTTTAACGTAACTTGCATCTTGTTTGTTATCAGGCTATACCAGTGTGGGTTAGCCTGAAGTAGAGTACATTTATGCCCAGTTAAGGATACCCCATTATCGCAAATTAACTCTGGAGGGTATAGGTGTTTTTGTTCGCCGGCATATAAGTTCGAGGGTTTGGATCTAGCGTACCGTTGTTGCATAGTGCCCTATTAATAGTCCAATCATTAAGTGCCCTTGTTTTATTCGTAGCCCCGGTCGTAACAAGTCCGGCAGTCCTATGTAATTAAAGAAAAATATGTAACTGAATAGCCTAAGATGTCAAGTTAATATAAACGTTGTTTAATTTAGATACCACTATTATACATAGATCATTAGCATACAAAAGAAGGTAAATTATATACTATTTGTTTTTTGCAACCAGTATTTACCCTTTCATAATGGATTTATTTAACAACACAATATGTTGTCCTGCTCTCTTATATAAAATATACAATATAGTAGTGAGCTCAAATATATATGAGATTATTATAATGTATATGAAGAGTATATAAGATTAAAACCGCTTGGCATAAGACTATTAACTTCAGCAGTTAGTATATGAAATACTGGTAAAAATAATATTTTGACCTTTGACCTTACCATTTGGAATATTCATCTAAAAATTGATCAGTATCATATCAGTGTAACCAGATTAGACTCATAAAAATTGAAATAATACACATTAAAAGGTAGTGGATTAGTATAAGTCGGTTTCTGATTGTGCAGTAATATGCAAATATTTGGTAGTGTTAGCTACAGTGTTGTCATGGTGACGCAGAGTTAGCTACAGTGTTGGTATGATGACGCAGTGATGTGGCAGTGTTAGCTACAGTGTTGGTGTGGTGAGGCAGTTATGTGGCAGTGTTGGCATGGTGTGGCAGTGTTAGCTACAGTGTTGGTATTGTGAGGCAGTGATGTAGCAGTGTTACTTACAGCGTTGGTTGGCGATGCAGTGATGTGGCAGTGTAAGCTACAGTGTTGGTTGGCGATGCAGTGATGTGGCAGTGTTAGCTACAGTGTTGGCATGGTGAGGCAGTGTTAGCTAAAGTGTTGGTATGGTGAGGCAGTGATGTGCCAGTGTTGGCATGGTGACGCAGTGATGTGGCAGTGTTAGCTACAGTGTTGTTTGGCGATGCAGTGATGTGGTAGTGTTAGCTACAGTGTTGGTATGGTGAGGCAGTGATGTGGCAGTGTTAGCTACAGTGTTGGTATGGTGAGGCAGTGATGTGGCAGTGTTAGCTACAGTGTTGGCATGGTGAGGCAGTGATGTGGCAGTTTTAGCTACAGTGTTGGCATGGTGAGGCAGTGATGTGGCAGTGTTAGCTACAGTGTTGGTATGGTGAGGCAGTGATGTGGCAGGTATAGCTACAGTTATGGCATGGTGAGGCAGTGATGTGGCAGTGTTAGCTACAGTGTTGGTATGGTGAGGCAGTGATGTGGCAGTTATAGCTACAGTGTTGGCATGGTGAGGCAGTGATGTGGCAATGTTAGATACAGGGATGGTGCTTTATTCCAACAGCAAAAACAAAATATACAAACAATAATAATTATACAAAATAATAATTATAATAACAATAAAACAAATCATTGATTTTGTGTCTCACCTACGCAGATAGTAAACCAGCAACACCTCCTCTTCCTATCCATTTTGCTACACCAAACAAGCACTATCGTGTAATACAATAGAGATAGGCAATTTATGTGCTAACGTGTTTAGTTAGGTAAAGTAGTAACGGTCATTTCCCCGGTGTACGGTGTAGGAAATTTGATCCTGAATAATAGGATTGCAAGTTGTAAATAAGTTAAAATTATAAAAGGCCTCATATGCTATTAAGCAATATTTGTTACGCTGGCCAGCTTGCCAGAATGTACTCGTAACTCGCTAGCGCTCGCCAGGGCAGTGAAATGGGCTATAATAATCGTAGAACGATATTCTTTCTTTCATAGTGTTCATGTTGTCACAGACAGATCAGTGGTGGTCTTTTTTCTTGTCTGTGACACTTGGAAGTATTTTATATTATTGATAGAGTATAAGATATGTAGTGTGAATTGTAAGGAGAAAGAGAGCGAGCAGCGAGGTGGTAATATGTGCGTGTGTATGTACGTGTGACTCCCTCGCTCGGGTGGAGGTTCCCACGCTCGTGATTGGTCGGCTGGCCTGACGCGTCATATGACGCCTGCTCTTCGTGACGTAGTCGTCTGTGATTGGAGGCCGCTGTCCTAGTAAGGTGGTGCGGGCTCCTGCCCGCGTGTCTCCTTCAGAGCTTGGCATGGTGTGCCTGGACCTAGATGTCCCTTGCAATCTGTCCCCAATCTAACCCCCTGTACTACTGTTTCTCTCTCTGAACTTCTTCTTTTCCAATACTTCTCATCTTTATTCAATTACATATCCCTTCTGGTTCTGCATACGACTTCCATAGTCGGCCAGTCGTATTACCAGCACCAGTTCTCCATATATGTTTTGCACTAGCTTTAGGGATTATTAGAGTCATAGTCAAATGGTATCATAGTATTGGGGTGCTTCTAATTATTGAGTTGTTCTTTCCTACTATTTAATGCTAGACAGTGGAGGGTATATTTAGTCATTGTCTGAGTTATGTATGTGGCAAGTCAGAGCCTGTACGACTTCGACGGAACTAGGTAGCCTGTAACCCTTGTGCATATTTTTCCTTTGCGAGTGTAGCAGCATACTAGCGAAGGGCTTTTGCCTACTCTTGCTCGTATGCTTGCTACCTCATTTTGTTGACCTTTGTGGAGTGCAAGGGTAGACCAGATACTTGAGATCTGGACTTAACAAGAGAGCCTCCTAGTCACTTAACGTAACATAAGGGAAATCTGTTCAAGGGGAGACAGTAGGCTACGAGCATGCTTGCACTCTGCCTAGGTTCCTTGTGCCTTTTATGCCACTGCTAGACTTTATTAGTGAGAAAGACAGCCTTGTGTTTATTACCTTTAACTGCGTATGCTTTAGGAATTATTCACGCCTTATTTTAGCCTAGGTTGATGCATAGTGCACAACCCAGTTTGGCTGTTACGTTGGCTAAGGAAGTACTGTTTTTGAGTGGTTATTATTAGTGCTGTCACAGAGTTGTTGCACTCCCTTGTTATATATATGTGTCCTACTTGTTGGAGTAGTTAAGATACACGCTTTGGTGTCCTGCCCCTGCATTATTTCTGTTCTATATTGACGAGCATCTTAGAGCATCAGACGTTTTCAGAAGATTCCATATCTGTTTGCTGTAGGACTAGACTTCCAGTGTTTTCATAGAGCATTGAAGAGTTTAGTGTTGAGTACAGACTCACACTAAAGTTAACGTAAGCATATACTCCTTTATTAAATCTTATGATAGTTTATTTAAGCATTGTTATTACTTGAGAGCATTTTCGTAACGTAAATACTCCTGTTGTGAGTTGGCTTTGCCGTCACCGGAAAGCCTTTGTAGAAGTGCACTAAAACCCAGTTAATTGATACCTCGTTATCCAGTAGATTAACTCTGGAGGGTTTAAGTGTTTTGTTCACCGGCGTAATAGTTCGAGGGTTTGGAATTAGCGTACCGTTGTTGCAGATATAGCCTATCTTCTAGTACATTATTAAGTGCCCTTGTTTATTTCGTAGTGCCGGTCGTAACAAATGGCGTCCTTAGTCCAATATATAGTGAACTGAATATTGCAGTTTTTTTTGGAGAAATCTTATTGCCATTTGGGGTTGAATTTATTTCTCGCATTGTTGGCAGTGGACATTGTTTTGAGGATATATAGAACTTGTTGGAGTTATTGGTGACCTAGTAGTGCACTTAAAAACATCTTCGAATAATTTTTGGTGAATATAGCTACGCGAGAGTTTGGCTACTTTTGTCTTGACTTGAGAATTTTTTTTGTTGACTTCATCATGTCACTGGACGGGTCTGAGCATAGTGAGGGCACAGTGTGAGAGACAGGCGAGGAGGTGGAGAAGGTGGAGTTGTTAAACGGCGTTCGGGTGGTGATCAATGAGGAGGATGCTCGGATTTTTTTGGAGGAGCCTGTGACAGCGGACCGGGTGTCGGGACTGGACCGGTACGGACTGCAGTGTATAGCCACGGTCTTAGGGTTTTCTGGTACTAGCAGTTTGTCAAGAAGTGAGCTGGTTACCTGTGTGCTGGGTGTGGTGCATGGGGGTTCGGGTTGAGCGGGAGCTTGGGCACCTTCGTCCCAGCCCCCATTCCACTCAACTCCTATCATGGCCCCCCCTCGGGTTCCGGAGCCGAGTACGTTCCCACAGGCCGATGTCCGCTGGCGGTTGGGTATGCCTCTAGGTGACTCACGGGGTGCGTCCCCAATAGTAGCACCCCCTCTTCAAAGTTTGTCTCCCGAGATGTTGCTTCAGCTCGAGCTCGCCAAACTTAAGCAACAGGCTGAGATCGAGCAGCGGAAGCATGAGGCTGAGCTCGAGCAGCGGCAGTGAGAGGCTGAGCTCAGGCAGCAGCAGCAGGAGCGACAGGCTGAGCTTGAGCTCGAGCAGCGGAAGCGTGAGTCTGAGCTCAAGTTTAAATATCAGGCTGAGTCTGCAAGGTATTGTGCCGATATTGATCTAGAGAAAACTCGTGTAGAGGTGACGAGGAACCGGGTCGTCCAGGGGGGTCGACCCCATGACCAGTCCCTGTCGCATCTACTAAAGTTGGTTCCAGTGCTTGATGAGTTAGGTGTTACAGAATTCTTTCTCCGTTTTGAGAAAAAGTGCCGGGAGCACCAATGGCCCGAGGAGAAGTGGGCAGCCCTTGTCTCTTCACGATTGACGGGGAAAGCACTCAAGGCGTACGATGCTTTACCCCTAGAGTCTTGTGTTGAATATGAGGCATTGAAAGAGGCTGTCCTGAGGGCGTATGAGCTACAGCCAGAGACCTATAGGCTGAAGTTTAGGGCTGTTCCTAAAAGAAAGGAGAGTACTTTCCAGGAACACGCTAGAGAGCTGTCAGATGCATTTGAAAATTGGTTGAGGTCGGAGAAGGCAACTACTTTTGATACAGTGAAGCAATTAGTGTTGTTAGAGCAATTTTTTAAATGTACTGGCAGTGACTTGACTCTTAACCTGAAAGAAAAGCAACCAAAAACTCTGCAGAAGGCGGCTGAGCTGGCTGACCTTAGGGTGTCATTGATTCGTGGGTGCGGGTCTGCACAGAGAGCTGAGGCAGGTAACCAGGGGCGTACCACTCCACCTCCCCGAATTAATGACACAACTAATTATCCATTTAAGAGTACTGTTGCCAATTATGATCCCAAGTCGAAACCCTTCCCGTTAAAGAAAGGCCAGGGCCCTTCCTCACCTCAGAGGAAGTCCAAGAGCGAAGTGGAGTGTTTCAAGTGTCATGAGAAGGGGCATATTGCGCGCTCATGTCCGAGCACACCGCCTACTGCAGTGGTGTCACTAGTGAGCAACATCGGTGTGTCTTTGAGGTCTTCCGCGTTTGCCCGGGGTAAAATGACGGTTGCGGAGTCACAGTCGGTGCAGAAGCAGCAGGAGGGCTCGTCACCCATCCAAGATGCTTTTTGTGGTCATGGGGGGCACGGCTCTGTGAGGTGGGCTGGTGTAGAGCATAGGCTTGAGTTGCTGCGTGAAACGGGCGCTTCCCAGACACTTGTTAAGAATTTCACTGGCACCTATTAACGCGGCTCGGGTTGTGGTGGTTCAAGGCATCAATGGTACGCGGTCTTACCCGCTGGTCAGAGTGGAGCTTGAGGTGGACGGTGTGACACGAGAGTTGGATGTGGGTGTTGTGGAGAAGTTGCCAGTTGAGGGTGTCGACCTCCTTCTCGGTAACGAATTTGCGGTGCCTGCTTCCGAGGTTCCACCCTTAGTCGTTGCCGAGAGGGCGGCCGATACGAGTAGGGAGGGGCAAGAGGGGCTCGAGAGATCTCACTCCGCTCAGGTGTCACAGCCTAGTACCCAAGTTTTAGACCAGCGGAGGAAGGGTCGGAAGGAGAAAGTCGAGGCTGGTGGTCGGGTTGAGAGTTTGGACCCAACGACACTCCTTGGTGACTCGGTACTTGCACCAAAATTGAGCTCCGGAGTGGCCCCAGAACCTGTTCCCCCTAGTGACATGGTAGGGCGTGATGGCACTCCGCGACAGAGTAGTTCCCAGGTACAACAAGAAGATCTTAGTCTTGAGAGTTGTGGGAACGGGGCTATTGAACTCGACGAGGACGGGGAAGCATGTCATGTGAACCTGTTAAAGGAGTTTGTGAGGCAACCACTTGAGCAGCCTACTGTCCCTGTGTTGGTCTGCAGCGGCCAAGGTGGAGAAGGAGAGGGGGGCAGTGGGGCACAGGTGGAGGAAAGTTGGGATTGTCATGTCTCGGCGGAGAAGTGGGCGGGGGACACGAGTCAGGTGGCTGTGGAAGAGCTTGAGCACCTGCCTGAGCAGCAGCGTGCAGCGATCCAGCCCCTGCTCGGTTCATACCCCACTGTTTGTGCCAAGCACCCAGGCCTCACAACTCATGCGGTGCACGATGTTCCGCTGGCAGGTCACTTGAGTGTTAGTAAACCGTTGGCCTCGTTGTTTCAGTGGTTCAAGGTGGGCGACGAGGCTTTGGCATGGTTGTCAGGTCAGGGTCGACCCAGGTCTGCTAAGGGTGGTGGTCAGAATCCGGACATTGAGCAGATTGGTGAGGTTGGCTGTGGAGTGGATGCGCCCGGTCGTCGCATAGCCTCCCAATGCTGCTCTAGTCGAATGCAACAGCCCTATCATAGACCGACTGTATCTGGCCGTGGCGCTGAAGGCGGTGATACTGCGCCAGCAGGTGTAGTCGCAAGGAATGAGGGGGTGCGCATGTACGGTATCGGCGGGGAAGCCTTAGCAATTATGAAGTATGGGAGTGACTGCACAGGTGGTTCAGATTGTCCCTCTCATGACCTGGCTGTTCTAGGGACAAAGGTGGAGAAGGAGGGAGACTATAGTGTAGAAACTATGGTCCCGGCTGGGTTGTGGGAGGGCACTAGGCATGTTGTTCTTCGAGATAAGTTGCAACCTCTTGTTCCTGAGTGACAAGAGAAGTTGTTTACTAGGCTGTGGCAGTACGTCCGCATATTTGTTGATTCTCCAGGCCTGATGTACGGGGTAGAACCCGACATGGAGGCTGGAGACAGTGCAAGGCTCAAATTGGCTCCCTACCGTATAAATCCTGCTCGACAGCCTGTCGTAGAAGTAGAGCTGGACTACATGTTGAAGAAGTGTCTGAGGGATAAGGGATATCATGAGTGGTCGTTGCCAGTAACCTTGCAACCTGAGTTAAGTGGCAAGATCCGTGTGTGTGTTGATTGCAAGAGTGTTTGTGCATTATCCCTGACAGACGCCTATCCATTACCCAGAGTTGACGACCCCATAGACCGCATCGGGGCTGCCTCGTTTATCACTAAGGTGGAAATAGTGAAAGGTTATTAGCAGGCCCCGTTGCCAGAGAGAGCGAAGAGAAGTGCCAGTCTTGTGATGGACTGGGCAGTTTATCAGTGTCAGGTGTGGTTTTGCTGCCGGAACACAAGTTGGATGTGTGGCATGTTAAGGGCACTGATAATGTTCTGGCTGATTGTTTGTCATGGGAGGGTATGTTTTAAAGAGAACCCTCGCCGTTCAGTCAGTGTTTGTTTGAGAGTGGAGAAAAATTAGGCTTGCCCCTATAGTGCAAAGCCGCAATAAACACTATTAAAAATATAAAAACCTCACATAAAAACTCTTTCTTTTTTATAGTATATAAGTGCAGTATATTACAGCAAGAATCTAAGACATCCTGTGTTTTTGTCTTAGTAGGCTAGGCTTTGTGAAGCTTGCTCGTTGAGCGTAATATTGATAAGCTATGTTATTATTTTGGGGAAGTGTTGTGTAGATTTTTTTTTCATAATGAAGTGTTTTATGTTTGTGATCGTGCCTTGTTTTCAAAACTTGGGAGGGTAGCTGGGTGATGCGGGGTTGGTGGGCATTCTGTCTGGTCAGATGTGGCATTCACGTGAGGCTAGAACGTCCCACATCTTGGGCAGGGTGTTACGCTGGCCAGCTTGCCGGAATGTACTTGTAACTCGCTAGCGCTCGCCAGGGCAGTGAAATGGGCTATAATAATCGTAGAATGATATTCTTTCTTTCTTAGTGTTCATGTTGTCACAGACAGATCAGTGGTGGTCTTTATTCTTGGCTGTGACACTTGGAAGTATTTTATATCATTGATAGAGTATAAGATATGTAGTGTGAATTGTAAGAAGAAAGAGAGCGAGCAGCGAGGTGGTAATATGTGCGTGTGTATGTACGTGTGACTCCCTCGCTCGGGCGGAGGTTCCCACGCTCGTGATTGGTCGGCTGGCCTGACGCGTCATATGACGCCTGCTCTTCATGACGTAGTCGTCTGTGATTGGAGGCCGCTGTCCTAGTAAGGTGGTGCCGGCTCCTGCCTGCGTGTCTCCTTCAGAGCTTGGCATGGTGTGCTTGGTCCTAGATGTCCCTTGCAATCTGTCCCCAATCTAACCCCCTGTACTACTGTTTCTCTCTCTGAACTTCTTCTTTTCCAATACTTCTCATCTTTATTCAATTACTTATCCCTTCTGGTTCTGCATACGACTTCCATAGTCGGCCAGTCGTATTACCAGCACCAGTTCTCCATATATGTTTTGCACTAGCTTTAGGGATTATTAGAGTCATAGTCAAATGGTATCATAGTATTGGGGTGCTTCTAATTATTGAGTTGTTCTTTCCTACTATTTAATGCTAGACAGTGGAGGGTATATTTAGTCGTTGTCTGAGTTATGTATGTGGCAAGTCAGAGCCTGTACGACTTCGACGGAACTAGGTAGCCTGTAACCCTTGTGCATATTTTCCTTTGCGAGTGTAGCAGCATACTAGCGAAGGGCTTTTGCCTACTCTTGCTCATATGCTTGCTACCTCATTTTGTTGACCTTTGTGGAGCACCAGGGTAGACCAGATACTTGAGATCTGGACTTACCAAGAGAGCCTCCTAGTCACTTAATGTAACATAAGGGAAATCTGTTCAAGGGGAGACAGTAGGCTACGAGCATGCTTGCGCTCTGCCTAGGTTCCTTGTACCTTTTATGCCACTGCTAGACTTTATTAGTGAGAAAGACAGCCTTGTGTTTATTACCTTTAACTGCGTATGCTTTAGGAATTATTCACGCCTTATTTTAGCCTAGGTTGATGCATAGTGCACAACCCAGTTTGGCTGTTACGTTGGCTAAGGAAGTACTGTTTTTGAGTGGTTATTATTAGTGCTGTCACAGAGTTGTTGCACTCCCTTGTTATATATATGTATCCTACTTGTTGGTGTATTTAAGATACACGCTTTGGTGTCCTGCCCCTGCATTATTTCTGTTCAATATTGACGAGCATCTTAGAGCATCAGACGTTTTCAGAAGATTCCATATCTGTTTGCTGTAGGACTAGACTTCCAGTGTTTTCATAGAGCATTGAAGAGTTTAGTGTTGAGTACAGACTCACACTAAAGTTAACGTAAGCATATACTCCTTTATTAAATCTTATGATAGTTTATTTAAGCATTGTTATTACTTGAGAGCATTTTCGTAACGTAAGTACTCCTGTTGTGAGTTGGCTTTGCCGTCACCGCAAAGCCTTTGTAGAAGTGCACTAAAACCCAGTTAATTGATACCCCGTTATCCAGTAGATTAACTCTGGAGGGTTTAAGTGTTTTGTTCACCGGCGTAATAGTTTGAGGGTTTGGAATTAGCGTACCATTGTTGCAGATATAGCCTATCATCTAGTCCATTATTAAGTGCCCTTGTTTATTTCGTAGTGCCGGTCGTAACATATTGACGTGGTCATATGTAGTATATATGAATTTATCGTATATATTAAATTATCGTATTAAGCAACCTAGACGCGGTACGATAGTTTTCCCGCCTGGCGTTTCTTAAGGCAGCAAGGTACGAGGGACCTAAGAGCTTTTGCAGACACCACCCTATCAACATATATTCCGTCTCATTTAAATGTGCTATTGTGCCTATATTCATAGTATACAGCCAGCTATACCCACATATACACTTCGACTACGCTCTCATCGACGCCATGACTGCCAGCTAAGCATTTCTACTCATGTCCATTACCATAATATCATAATCAATTATCATTTATTTCTTCCTTGAGCCGAGCTATTGTGCCGGCATTGTCCTCCCCGCCGTCCGCCATCTTAACCGGCATTTTCCCTTGCCTCATTGTCACATGGAGATATTGGTTAGTTAAATCCTGGTATATAATTAACCCTTTGAACATTATTTAAATAGAAACAAATGTGAGTGACCTTTGGATGTAATTTAGCTTAGATTCAGATTAATTTCAATTTAGAGTTAGAGTAATTTGCCTTGGATGGATTTGTTTGGATTATAGCCTATATACTGTATATAATTACCTTTCACTAACATTCTACCACATTGGTGTCCAGACCAGGGATTTAGCTACCAATAAGAGATTTTTGAAGGCAATGAGTAAGGGCACAGAACCGGGATGCAGGAGCAAGGACCCCAGAGGAGTGGGGCTCAATTTTCATCCTGAACCTCAGGCGCCGATACCAACAGGATTGCTGTTTCCGGGCACTCTTATGTGTCAAGGCTCAGGGTGGCTGAGCGAGGGCCTGTAGTGTATAGGGCGTCGGAAGGGGACCGCAAGTTTGAGCTCTCCTTCTTCGGGGTTCTTGGGGCCAGAATAGACACCCTGAGAGCCTCCCCAGAGTGGGGACGAGTGGTGCTATTCAGGCCTCTCATGACATACCTGTTTATAGGGGGCAACGATATCGGCCCCGGTAGCGAGCCCCGTGAATTGGCCAACAGGATCAAGGAAGTGGTGTTGGATCTGGAGCGGGGCTGCAAGATCGTAGCCATCGAAAACCGGACCAAAGTCCGAGGTTTCCAACTTGAAGACTATCAGGCGGTCCGAAACTCTGTGAACCGCATCCTGAGGTGCCGGTTGACGGAAACGTGGCACCGATTTGTATCGATCACCCTCAAAATACGGGATCTCGATCTGGACAGCGTCCACCTTGACTTAGACGCCAACCTACAGCTATACAATAAGCTAGTAGGGCTAGGGTTGGTTAGAGAGGGACGCCGTGGTTGTGTCATTGCGCCTCCCGAAATCTTGCATCCCACCTATCATATTCCCCCAAACATTTGTTTTTCATTTCATTTTTCAGACTTCCTATGACACATGACCTGACATAACATTTTCTTTGTTCATTATGGCCATTTAGTGTATGTATTGCCAATTTATTGTACTATTTGTTCTCCATAACAAAGAAGTCTGCCATACTGCATCTCTTAACTAGGCTACTAATTTGCCGTGTTCATATAACATTGTAGCGTTGTAAGGTATAGATAGCCTATAGGTATACATAAAAATGAGTAAATCAGAGGAGACACCGTCTGGAGGGGTGGAAAGTAAGGCTCCGAAAAATCAGAAGGCAGGACTTCGGGGAGTGTTAAATAGATTAATAGTCGATGTCAATACTTTTATCACTACTGCTGACCTCGAGGAATTGGAGGCTAGCCTAGATAATGTCCAGGCTACACATATTCGTATTGTTACTCTAAGTAAGGTGACTGTGGCGAGTATGACGGAGGATGATGTGGTAGTATCAGAGTGTGAAAGTTGCACCCTATAGGACGAAACAGTCTTCAAAGCGAAGCACTTGTTACAGCGCGCTGTCATGACCAAGAAGGTAGGCGAAAACGATGCCAATAGAAGGGCAGATCCAAAACACACTGTGCACCTCCCAAAGCTCAATCTACCTACATTTGGGTGTAACTTGACGAAGTGGATAGCCTTTTGGGACGTATTAGATGTACCGTACATGAATCCACTTTGGATAGTGTCGGGAAGTTTCATTACCTGAAAGGACATATGGAAGGAGAGGCCTTACATCTAATAGAGGGCTTTGCAGTGGTAGGTAATAGTTATCTTGAGGCAGTACAATTATTACAGTCAACATATGGGGATCGGCGTAGGTGGGCACGATAACCAAAAACCTTAACTTCGTTAACCGTTATTTTGTTAACGAAAACCTTAACGTCGTTAACCGTTAATCGTTAACCGGCGATACATTTATCGCTCGTTAACCGTTAAATCGTTAAATCGCTAAATCCGATCCTTTCGATAACGATATCGTTACTTCGTTAGTATCGTTATTTATTGAAGATATGGATATTTATCATATTTTAAATAAAAAATCTTAAATAAAACAATGCTATCATTATTTTATTAGAAAAAAAAAACACCTGACAATTCATTTGATTTAGTAGAAGATCATTTAGATGATTTTCAGATTTAGTGATGTCTAAGCTGGATCTCTAGGCATTTCTCCTGGATGATTTGAAGATATGTCATATGGATCATATGGATCATATAATTCATATTCAATTATTCATATGGATATTTATTTCCTGACACTTCATTTATTCGGTTCGGCTTTTAGTTTACCTATTTATTGACTATTCTGCGGATTTATGCCTGTTTGGCAATTAATTAACCGCTATTTTGGAACAAAAAGTATCAACGTTACCGTTAATTCGTTAAAGCTGGATTTTTTTTTATCCGATAAACGTTAACCCGAAATCATTAACGCGTTACATTATCGCGTTAATTTATCGCGTTAGTGCCCACCTATGGGGATCGGGAACAATTGAATATGGCCCATGTCGTCGCCTTGTTAAATCTGACAGAACCAAAATACAAGGTTGATGAATTAGCAAAATTTAGAGCAGGCATTGAATGCCATACTCGATCACTAGACACCCTAGGGTTGACCTCACAGCAAATTATAGTTATTATACTAAGACAGAAGCTTCCTATGGCAATACTCGACAAGGTCAGATCATTTGATCTAGGTGAGTTTAAAACCTTGTTCAGTAAAGAAATTAGTAATTTAAAGTTGAACAATGGGAGAATGAATGTGTCGGTGTGGGGGGGGGGGGGGGGGGGGATGTCGAAATGAGGGGGACTGTAAGTATGACGGTGGGGACCAAGGGAAAGAAAGAGGGTACATACAAGAAACCTGCACAGACGTTATGTAAACTTTGTAATAATAACAAGCATAAATGAAGTTTCTGTGTGAAATACCCAACACATGAAATAAAATTAGCACAAGAGAAAAGATTGAAGCTATGTGCAGGTTGTCTGAGTAGAGAACATGGTAAGCAAGGGCAAGGTACTGCCATGTACTTAAGGCCCTGTCGTCAATGTTGTGTCCTACAGTTGACAAAGGCAAAGATGACAAACCAGAGGGTACTACAACTTTGACGTTAGGTAGTACTAAAGACACCACTATATTGGCCACTATCAAGATTCCCATGGAAGGAAATGACAGTAACAAAGTTTGCCGGTTGCTTCTCGATCAGGGGTCTCAACGGTCCTTTATAAAGAGGTCCATATTAATGGGGCTTAAGCACCGAATCGTAGGGGCTGAGACTCTTCGATTACAGGGCTTTACGGGGGTTACTGACAAACAGGACTACGAAATAGCGGAAGTTTCTTATTTTTCGTAAACAAAGGTACTTTATGACATGTATAGTAGTAGACACCCTACCAGAATATGTATCTGTGGGAGTGAAGAAGGTGGAACACGCAATACGTAGCAAAGGGGTTAACTTGTCAGATCCCATGGGAGATCAAAGTGAGGTGCATATTCTACTTGGTGTTGATCACTATTACGATGTAGTATACCCTGGATTTAAAAGAATGTGTGGTTTAATTCTAGTCCCCACTAAATTTGGCTTTTGCATGAGCGGAGAGACACATACCACACAGTCAAACATCCTGGTCGACACGGTCTCTATATTAAGGGTGAATGTAACCGCGGCAGAGGAGTTGGTATGTGAAAAATCCCAACCTAGTGACCCTAAAAGGACTGCCGATTTCGACCTGGAAAGATTGTGGAAATTAGATCACATAGGCATTAATCCTGTGGAGACTGATTATGACTCGGAAATTGCGATAAAGAAGTTTGAGGAGTCTGTGAGCTATTGTGTCACAGAAAAACAGTACGAGGTTAGTTTACCCTGGAAAGATAATGAGATAAGCCTACCAACGAATTATGGTTTGGCATTGGATCGCTTGCGCACATTACAGCGTAAATTAACACATAAACCGAGCACGCGCCAGGCGTATGATGACGTATTTGGGACTACTTAGACCGGGGTTT
This sequence comes from Paralithodes platypus, assembly GCA_032716605.1. NCBI lineage: Eukaryota > Metazoa > Arthropoda > Malacostraca > Decapoda > Lithodidae > Paralithodes > Paralithodes platypus. Next base: position 12,628,168 of record CM064580.1, on the reverse strand, counting down.
CATAGAACGAGTTGATGTGAAAGAACCAACTAGGAAGGGTAGTGTTCATTACCTACACCCTCATGGGGTGAGAAAAGACAGTGCCACCACCCCAATATGGGTGGTGTATGACTGCTCGGCCCACCAAAGTCAACAGCCCAGTCTAAATGATTGCCAACTGACTGGTCCGTCAATGGTGTCGGATTTGTCTCAACACCTATTGCGATTTAGACTGGGGCAATATGCTTTCACCAGTGACATCAAGAAGGCTTTTTTGATGGTGAGATTTCAAAGGGAAGATCGAGATGCCACTCGCTTTTTATGGTTCGAAGACATTGGCGACTCTGGAAGTCCGGTCGAGATATACCGCTTTAGGGTCGTACTCTTTGGTGCTACATGCTCGCAGTTTCTGTTAAATGCCACAATGAAAAAACATCTGTCCGATACTCTTGAGGACACTAATAAACTATCTCGCGGGTTGTATATAGACAATTTGCAGGGTTCTAGCAATAGTCAGGATGAATTATTATATACATCCTGGTAAGCACGTAGATTGTTCGCAGAAGCTCATTTATTTCTCTGCGAGAGGGTTACTAACAGTGAAAATCTTCAGAGTCTAATTCAGATGGACGGAACGGCATCTCATAACCAGGAAAAGACCAGAAATTTGGGGATGATCTGGTAACCAAAACAAGACATTCTAACCTTTCAAACAAAGTTTTTTGTGAAGCAGGCGGGAATCACTCGAAAAGGAGTCTGTTGAGCAAAGTTTCGCAATTTGGTGATCATTACCCGTAACCATAAGAGCTAGGATTCTGATGCAGGAAGTTTGGAGACGCAACGTAGGATGGGATGACAGTTTGCCCGAGGACTTAAATGATCAAGGGACATTATTGTTGAAAGAGTACGACATCATATGTACTAAACAGCTACCTCGTAAGGTGACGACATTCGGCGATGTTACATTACATACGTTTTGCGATGCTAGTGCCTCAGCATACGGGGTAGCCATTTATGTAGCTACTTCATTTTGGGCGCACTTAGTTACTGCCCGGGCGAAGGTAGCACCGGTCAAGAAGGTAACTATCCCTAAAACGGAATTGACTGCCATGCTGCTATTAGAACGTCTGGTGAATCATGTACGCACAGCATACGAGGAGGAATTAAATATTAATGTCGTTCACGTATGGTGCGATAGTCAACTAGCACTCAACTGGGTACATAGCAAGAAGTCTCTGCCAGTTTATGTGCGAAATAGGGTAGATGAGATTAGGGCCCTATTACCAGACGTCACATATCATTATGTCAATACAAAAGACAACCCTAGTGATCTCATAATTAGGGGAATAACGGCTAACCTGTTAATAAAGTCTGAATAGTGCTGGCATTGTCTAAATTGGCTGCTCCATGAGAATGAATGGACGATATGGAAAGCTGTTGGTGAGGGACTTCTGACACTGGAAACACTGACAGTTACAGCCCAACCAAACAAGCCACCGGATCGATTAATTGAGTGGGCAAGATTCGGTGACTATAATAAATTAATCTGAGTTGTAGCTTGGGTGTTGAGATTTGTATCCAACATCATGGTTAAAGTAACGGGCTAACTCTGCAATAAGGGTCACATCATTAATGTTCGTGAATATAAAGCAGCTGAAGTAACTTTAATTAAATGGGTTCAAGTAGAAACCTTTTCCAATGAACTAGAATCTTTGCAAATCTCTAATTAGATAATAATGCCTAACTTAGTGCGTCAACTGAGGTTGCACCTAGATAATGGCCTCATCAGGTGTGAGGGACGCCTGAAGTGGTCGGGTGTAACGGACGGCACAAATCGTCCAATACTTATGCCAGCAATACATCACGTTACTGACCTACTGGTCATACGTGCACATAAAGATGTAAAACACTACGGGTTCTATCACATCATATCAAATATGCGTCTCACATGGTGGATACCCAGAGTTTGACAAGTAGCTCGACGCATAGTAAGGAAGTGTGTTATATGATAGAGACTAAAGGGTAAACCTTATGTGACTGGACCAGCTCCGCCTTTACCTGAATGTTGTGTAAAACATATCGAACCCTTCCAAGATGTAGGGTTAAATTACACTGGAGCATTGAAGACGAAAGAGCAAGATAAGGTCTATATACTATTGTTTACCTGTGCAACATCTTGCGCGGTACACTTAGAATTATGTGACAATATGATGTCTAGTGAGGAATTTATGCTGGCATATTTTTTTTCTATGTGATTGAGGGAGGCAAAAGGCAGAACTGCCTATAGCGAGTGCCTCCCCCATAGTTGAAAGAGTGACAGGGCCAAAATCAAGAGACGTTCGAGCCAAAATGCCTGGACACACGAAGTTTGAAGCAATTTAAGTCATAGGAAGAGGGAAAGACTGATTCTGGGAGAGAGTTCCAGAGCTCAGCTGTTGAGTAGAAGAAAGTTTGAGAGTAACGTTTCACTCTTGGGTTGGAGAGTTGCACAGCGTAGGGGTGGGATTGAGTTGCAAGACGGGTACCACATGCCCTACGTAAAGGAGGTGGTATACACTGGGAAAGCTCTGAGGAACACTGATTATTATAGTAGTGATAGACTAGCGAGAGAGATGCAACATTGCGGCGGAGAGAGAGAGATTGCAGAGAGTTGGTGAGTGAACTGGAGTTAATGATACGAAAGGCCTTCCTTTCAACTTTGTCTAGGAGAGCGGTGTGAGAGGAACCTCCCCACACATGTGAACAATACTCAATAAAAGGACGCACTATGCCCCTGTACAGAGCAAGAAGCTGTGCAGGGGAAAAGAACCCTCTAAGGCGGTTGAGCACACCCAGCTTCTGGGAGGCTGCCTTAGCAAGACTGGTAATATGGTCCTTCCAACTTAGAGTAGAAGAAAAAGAGACACCAAGAATATTGAGAAAAGATGAAGGATTGATTTTTGTATTGTTGAAGAATAAGGGATAGTCCGCTGGGAGCTCCTTACGGGTAGATAGATGGAGAAATTGGGTTTTGGAAGCATTAAATGTAACAAGGTTTTCTCTGCCCCAATTGGAGATAGTATTTAGATCAGAATTTAAGAGTTCTATGGCTTCATTATGTTTGTCGTTGAGGGATTGCTGGCTGGGGCATTCTGAAAAATTAATGGAGTAGTGTAAGGTTGAGTCGTCTGCGTATGAATGGATGGGAATTGAGGTACAGTTGAGGAGATCATTTATAAAAATTAGAAAGAGAATAGGAGATAGAACAGAGCCCTGAGGAACACCGGAGTTGATAGGGTGAGGAAGTAAACAGTGGCCGTCCACAACCGCGGCTTTGGAACGGCCGGAAAGGAAATTAGAGAAAAAGGCACAGATAGAGGGATAGAAACCGAAGGAGGGTAGTTTAGAAATTAAAGATTTGTGCCAGACTCTATCGAAGGCTTTCGATATGTCTAGTGCAATAGAAAAAGTCTCACCGACTTCCCGAAAGGAGGATGACCAAGAGTTAGTAAGATATGAAAGAAGATCACCAGTAGAGCGACCCTTAAGGAAGCCACACTGGCGATCTGAGAGCAGATTAAGAGAAGAGGAATGCTTAAGAAATTTGGAAGCAAGAATAGTTTCAAAAACTTTAGAAAGACAAGAGATGAGAGCAATTGGACGATAGTTGGAGAGTTGAAAGCGGTCACCCTTCTTTGGGACAGGTTGAATGTGAGCACATTTCCAGCATGAAGGGAAGACGTTAGAGGATAGACAGAGACAAAAGAGTTTGCCTAGGCAGGGAGTCAGCACGGAAGCACAGTTTTTGAGAACAACAGGAGGAACACCGTCCGGACCGTACGCCTTATTAGTATTAAGCCCAGAGAGGGTAGAAAGTACATCTTTAAAAGAGATTAGGATATTAGGCATAATTAAAAGAAAGGAGGGTGGAGAGGGAGGAATAGCACCGGAATCATCCAAGGTGGAGTTTCTAGCAAAAGTTTGAGCGAAGAGTTTAGCTTTGTCAGAGGAAAATGTGATGGTTTTGCCATCAGAGTGGAAAAGGGGAGGGAAAGACAAGGAAGATAAATTGTTGGAGAGGTTTTTGGCTAGATGCCAGAAAGCTTGGGAAGAGCTAGAGTTGGATAGTTCAGTGCATTTATTATTGATGAAAGAGTGTTTGGCAAGTCGAAGAACAGATTTGGCTTGATTCCGGGCAGAAACATAGGAAGAATGAGAGTCTTGAGTTTTAAGGCGTTGGTACCTTTTGAATGCTTCCTCTTTATTGCGGACAGCAGTAGAACAGGTGTGATTAAACCAAGATTTTTTAGCATTAGTCTGAGAGAAAGAAAATGGAGTGTATGGTTCCATGCCCGATAGGATTACCTCGGTAATGCGTTCAGCACTCTCCGAGGGTCCCCGGCCACGGAAGGAGAAATCGTTCCATGGGAAATCAAAGAAGTACTGCCGGAGAGCCTCCCAGTCGGCAGCGCCGAAGTGCCACAAGCGCCGCCGGCTAGGAGGATCGGGTGCCGTACTGGAGAGATAGGTCAGGTGACAGAGATAAGTTTATGGTCGGAGGAGCCCAAAGGAGAGAAAAGGTCAACAGTATAAGAAGAAGGGATAGAAGTTAGAAACAAGTCAAGAATGTTGGGCCGATCTCCGATGCGATCCGGAATACGGGTGGGTTGCTGAACTAACTGCTCTAGGTCATTTAGGATAGAAAAGACGTAGGCTTGTTCACCAGCTGGGTCAGTAGTGTGAGAGGAGAGCCATTGGCGGTGGTGAATGTTCAAATTTCCTAAGATGGAGATTTCTGAGAAAGGAGAAATGGATAGAATGTGTTCCACTGTAGAGTTTAAATAGTCAAAGAATTTGAGAAAGTTGGTAGAGTTAGGAGAAAGATAGACAGCACAGAAATATTTAGTAAGAGAATGACAGGAAAGTTTGATCCATAAATTTGAGAATTCAGAGGAGTCGAAATCGGGAACACGAGAGCAAGTGAGTTTGTTGTGCACATATGCACAACATCCGCCTTTGGCTTTGAAACTAGGATAGATAAAGTAGGAGGATACAGAGAAGGGGCTGCTGGATGTTGCTACAGACACCTGAGTTTCGGTGAGGAAGAGAAGATCAGCTTTGTGCGCATCGTTCATTCCCTCAACTAGTACTTAGCGACAATGCTCCTACTTTTATCCAGGCATCTCGTTACCTTGAGGATGTGAGCAGAGAGCCTACAATCATTGCCTTTATGGGAGAAAAGAAATGCGAATGGAGATTCATACCAGTTAAGGCACCTTGGTTTGGTGGAATGTGGGAACGGTGTGTCGGCATAGTTAAATCAGGACTAAGAGCGGTAGTAGGACGTGCTCTATTGAAGAACAGTGAGTTGATGACAGTCCTCTCTGAAATTGAAGCAGTCGTGTATGATCGTCCGCTCACGTTTGTGTACACCGACCTGCAAGAACCACTACCATTAAACCACCTCACTTACTCTACAGTAAACCATTGATTGCATTTCCGTCCGATTTCCAGTCAATTGTAGAACTAGAGAATCCTTCGTTGTACTCTGAAGCAGCAGTCTCTAAGCGGTACCAGTATATATCAAGGGTAATCGAGGACTTTAGATAAAGGTGGATTAACGAATATCGGCTAGCTTTGAGGGAAAGGGGTATAAAGCCCTCTGGTAGACCGTCGGCACCTATTGTTGGTGAAGTGGTTTTAATCCGGGAAGATAGTCCTCGTTTATACTGGAAATTAGGTCGCGTGTTGGAGGTGTACAAAGGGGAAGACTCTGTAGAGCGGGTGGCGCTATTGAAGACAGCCACTGAAACTACTGTTCGTCCAATCGCACATTTGTATGCTTTGGAGCTCGATTCTGCTTTACAATCTGAGGCTCCACCTGATATTGCTGGGTCCGAGGATTCTCAACGTGATGATTCACTTCCTACTGATGGTGATCACCCTCGGATTGGGACGCATCCCAGACACACTGCTGCTGGCGCCGTTGACATGTGGCGTCAGAAAATAGCCTCTGGGCAACTTTAATTTAAGGTGAGGTTCAGGTTTTCTTGTGGGGGGAGTGTATATTATAATACGATAGAGATAGGCAATTTATGTGCTAACGTACATCTCTGTGACGTGTTTAGTTAGTTAAAGTAGTAACGGTCATTTCCGCGGTGTATGCTGTAGGAAATTATATCTTGAATAATTAGTGGGGCAGCTTAGCAGATGGATGTGGACGTTCCGGACAAAAGTGCCAAATTTTTTCCACATTCTACCCCTTGCCTTAGTTTCCCATTTTTGATAGGCACCACTTCCTCCTGATACATTATGGCAGCCATCTTGGATTTTTATGATCGCCATCGTAGAAAAACCTATATATATCAATATATCAGCTGCTAAGCCACTTAGGATCATGATCTTGGTGTCTAAACACACATTTTCTGCATCAAGGAATGCAATTATACCATTTAGAAAAGGACTAGCTTGATTTTATTAACACAAAGAAAATGAATATGCCTATAATATAATTTACAGTCATCACACCAATGCTTCATGATTGCATTACTTCTGACAATAACAATTGCAGAGTTCAGTGCACTTCCAGTTGGCCTTTCTGCATGCACATCATGCAGCACATCCTTTTGGACTCTTGTAGCCACATTTGACTAGTTCACTGCAGGCCTTACAGGCCACAGGTAATGTCGTCTACACAGGAACCCACGACTGGCTGTCCTCACCCAGAGTCCATCCCCAGCCTTCTGGACTCGGTACATGTTGTACACTATGCTCACTGGTACACCATATTCCACTCTGATAAGCAACTCGCTTACAATGCTGCAGCAGAGCATCCTGGGTTGGGGGGGAGGGCCTCCATTGTCTTACCCTTCAGGCAAAACAGCTCCTTGCTGGCATCATCCACATGTTCTAGGTCGCTGGCCTTATCATACAGAATGACAGTGAAGCGTTCCAGCAGCTGGAAATGTTGATTACCAAATGATACATCTGTGTATGGATTACGTGCCATGTGTGTAAAGGCTTCTGTCACATCTTGATAGCAAAGCCATGCCTCCCAGGCCGACTTCTTGCCTCTCCCAAAGAATGCAGACGTGGTATCGCATCCTGTGAAACTGTGGAAGACAGGGAGGGCAACAGACTTTTCTGTACCCAAGACTTCACAGATAGCATTGATGTGATGATGTAAAGTGCCTGCCTGTACCAAAGGAAACCCAAATGTTCACATCTTGGCATAAGGTGATCAAGTGATGAAACTTGCCAATAAGGATCACCACTACATCGGTGTCAACAGTGCGCACCAGACAGTTTGTACAGCCATTCAGAAGGGCATCCTGTAAGTGGATCAGCAGCCTAGTATCCGCTTCTTCATGGTCACACTGTGCCATGGATCGATCTGTTCCTCGGAGGAGAGTAGTGGGACCAGATGTGATGATGATTTCCTTGTCTTTAGGGCAATCAACAGTGGCAAGTTTGTTGGAAAGGAATGCAAACAGTTTCCGTTTGTTGGTTGGGTCATGCAAAAAGTCAGCCCAGTTTCCTGGAAGTTTGTTTTTACCTGAAACTTTTCTCCGAATACCCTTTCCTCACTTTTCTCTAGTGGATTCTTTGATGCTGCTAGGGATGTATTCGTCTCATACAACATCAACTCGTTTTGAGTTTCCTAGTTGTTTTATGATGTGTGGAACAAAGACATGATCAGCATACTCATCAAATGTTATAACGTTGTTAGTGGGGAGCAAGTGCACCACAGCAGCTCCATCAAGAAGCCTCACATCAATGTAATCGGGATGATCATTCTGGGTGTCATTGGCCAGAATTTTTAGCAGATCAGCTTTCTTTCCAAAGTGCAGTTTTCCACCATCTGATAGTGAAGGGGGAAAGGGGTGGTTCTCATGGCTGAAGAATTTGCTGATGTCACTCATTCTGTGCTGCATTACGATGTACAGGTGAGAAAGCAGAGCCACATCATTCTTGAGTAAAGTGATCTTCCCTGCTCGTTTTGTTTTGGCTCTTGGCTGCGGACACCTGAAGAGAGGAAGGGCATTCTTATTAATCGGATCATGAATGGAGCATGTGTGATCAGTTATCACTTGTTTGAAATACTTGTCATATTTATTCTTTCCTAGAGATTGAATTGTTCGCACTGTGTTCACCACAGACTCATCCAGAATATTTTGTGTGTCTAGAGCCAGTAACTCATCACTGTCATCAAGGAAAGGGTTTCCCAGTTCTTTGATGACCTGAGTCAGACTCATAGCCTGCTCCTTACAACTTATCTGTGTGGACAGTCCCTCTTCATGATGATAACCACACTGTGGATTTTTTTCTGGGAAGTATTCCTGTTCAAACTCCTTTAGCAGCCTTGCTTGTTCAGGCCCTGAGACCATCCATTTCCTGAAGGCTGAAGGATTTTCAGTCAAACCAACTGCACCCCCAGAATCTTTAACCACTTTGTTATTTTGTTCATGGACTTGATCGATCGGGATAGCCGAGATTCTGTTGGTGGTTTTGTGGATAACCCAGTGACTGTGCTCCTCAAACTCTTTGAGAATGGGTGCTGGTAGACTCTCCATGTCTCGGATGTGTATTGGGAGCCACCGGGCATAATTGTGGTGGTCTAAAGCAAAAAACCATGGAGCCAAAGCCTTGAGGCATTCAACATACAGTGAAAAATTCCCCTCTCGTTGTGATCTAATGAAGATGAGGCCCAGGAGTTCCATGTTGAGAACAGTGTCCCAGTACTGAAATGTTGGACTTTTCTGTATAATTTCCTGCCTCCATGCTTTCATAGCTTCATCACTGTGTTCTCCTTCGGTGTGCATGAAAGCGTCCTCCTGGAGTTTTGAAAGAGCCAACGCAGTCACCTGGTGTGCATGTCTTGTTTTGGTGAGGTGGGTGGCCTTCACAAAAGAGTTAGCAGTTCCTGATGATGCAATGTCTGCTTGTGTCAGTGCATTGGTCCATCCAGATCCCTCCAAGTAGTCACCATATGTTTTCCACATCGCCATCTCTATGTGGAGTCCACCAACATTGCTACGATCTTTTCTTCTCCATGCGTGTCAGGCCAGTTCCACTGGGTAAATTTGGCAAGTGCATAGAGTGGTGCATCAAAGGCGGTAACTGGTATTTGTCCAGGATTGAGAAATTTTGTTGCCCACTGCAAAACATTCATTCCATGCTTGATCATAGCTGCTGTAGCTGCTTTCTCATAGAAAAGGGGCAAGAGCTGTGTAAGGGTGGTGTGAACATCTACTGATATATCTTGCATGGAGGCATGGAATGCTGACCAGGCTACAGTGTCACCCTGTTCAACTGCATCTTTCTCCAGTAGTTGACAAGCATGCTTCAGCCAGCTCTCCTCCTTCAATTGTGCACTTGCCAGTTGTCCCTGTTTTGGTGCTGTTAAATTTGACAGTTTTGGAACTGACACATTTGCTGTCTTCAGAGCTACAGCTGGTACAGTGGTAAAGCTGTCTGGCAACTGGTGATTCTTCTTGGTATCAGCCAAGCGCAGTTTGATATCCTTCTGCCTCTCCCCCAAGTTAGACAAAGTTGGAAATTGAAACAGGCTGATGCCCGTGCCATGAAATGAACCCTTAGCAGTTGTACTTGAAGGATTATGGTCCAAGTTGTCAAGCGCACCAACAGTAAAAAGTCCATGTCGCAGTTGAGCAGCAACGACAGCTCCTTTGTACTTAAAGTCGTCACAGACAGCAGTCCCAATCTGGTTCTCAAGCTGAAGAACTCTGTCATAACATACACTGAGGCCCAAGTCATGTACTTGTGTGATGAGCTTTTTAGACCTGGTGTCTGTGTGAATATTCATTCCAATGTACAATGGCAATGGTGGTTCCCTATCCAAGCAATGGCGAGATGTTAAAAAAGAAGAAGGTGCATGTGTCTTGAAATTGTACAGAATGGTCTGAGAGACTGTGAGGTTTGCCTGTGAATCTGTGAAATCTTGGTCTTTAAGGTCAGCACCAATCAATAGCATGGACACAAGGGTCTTGAGAGTAGATGGCACTGACTCTTCCTGACAACCAGAAGGAAATTTGCCATCGAAGTGGAAACCTTTATTGCTGACAATCTCCTTGCGCACTAGCTTAGCTGCCTTAGCCAGCAGTAATGCATCACCTTCATAATCACATGCCATGGCCTGTTTCAACATATTTTGCATGCCTTGTTCAAAAACCAGAATCTTATTTTTGCTATCACTTTGTTCTTGAATTTGCGGGAAGTATGCTAGAAGTTTTTCCTTGAAGTGGGTTCGGTTAGTCTCTGTTTCAACACCAAGGTTCCGCAGTTGCTTTTCATACAGCTGATACAATTCCGAAAATTTGAAGTAGAAGGTCCCAGCTTCCACACAGTTTTCTACATGAGTAAATAGCTCCACAAGTGCTCTTGCTTTCATCCTCTTTTCTTCAGAATGAACTCCAGATGCTTGCCTTTGTTGCCGGATCAGTGATCGATGGCGATTCCGTAGTGTTGTTAAGCACTCCAGATGATATTTAGCTTCAAGTGCTATGAGATCGCCCACTTCCAATCTAGCCATTAATTGTGTTTCCTGCAGTTCTGTAGCAATCTTTCTTATATTCTCATCAGTTCCAAATGTTCTAAACTCATGGAGGTGTCCATCCTTTCCACAACAAATTATACAGGCCATTTTGTCTATCGACTGACGCCGTGGTCGTTTCTCTCCATAGGTGTTGCTCCCTGTAGCCTCCTCCCTGTCTCGCTTTACTTTACATTGCAGGATTTGTGCCATACACCCCGCTTTTGGACCAGTTCATCTGTAGTTATCTCTTCTCCAAACTTCAGTACTACTGGCAATGCACCTAGGCCTCTAAAAGCATTAATGTTATTTAAGAACTTGCTGTATGATCCGGACTTGTCCCCGCTCCCTTGTACATTGAGTGGGCATTTCACAGGCTCTGTAGTCTTTTCTTGACAGATCAAGCACAGGCTCCAATCCATCTTGCTAGTTCAACCTGAAAATAGAAAAGACAAATATTAGGATTATGTTATACCGTAATTATTTTATGTTAATTTCTGACCAAATAACCATTCAACTTTATTATAAATGGTATGAATGTATTCCGTGACCTCGAAATTGTATGTTTGGACACCATGATCATGATCCTAAGTGGCTTAGCAGCTGAGATATTGATAGATATAGGTGGCAGATGGCTGCCATAATGTATCAGGAGGAAGTGGTGCCTATCAAAAATGGGAAGCTAAGGCACTATGTAGAATGTGGAACAAATTTGGCACTTTTGTCCGGAATGTCCACATCCATGTCAAATCTTGCCCTAAGCTGCCCTACTAAATAGGATTGCAAGTGTAAGTAAGTTAAGAATATAAAAGGCCTAATATGCTATTAAGCAATATTGACACGGTCTTATGTAGTATATAATTATGAATTTATTGTATATATTAAATTATCGTATTAACCCTCCTGGCCCGGGCAGGTCCTCCAAAGGACACCAAGAAAGAAGGGCAGGAGCCCGGGTGTCCTTTCAGGTGATAGTAAGCTTGAAAGCCTATTCAGCTTGGTCTGAACGCCGTGCGTCCGACGCATGTAAACAAAGCCGATCGTTGCGTCACCGCACCTCCGAAAACAATAAGGAGACGTCGGATCAATGTTATTGTTGTGACGTCAGACGAAATTAATGTCTGAAAAGCTCCGATATTGTCAACATCGCGGAAATATTCGCTCCACGGAAATCGTCATCACAACTGAACCAGTTGACTTACAGAGCTATACTCAACGCCAGTCTACAGATTGGAAACCGCACTACGTTTATAGATGCATGGGAAATTTCTAGCAGTTAAACTAAACAAAAATACGGTAGCCTAGGCCTAGACGTTTTTCGGCCAGATCGCCCGGGTAGCCCACACTGTCCTTTGGAGGACCTGCCCGGGCCAGGAGGGTTAAGCAACCTAGACGCGGTACGATAGTTTTCCCGCCTGGCGTTTCCTATGGCAGCAAGGTCCGAGGGACCTAAGAGCTTTCGCAGACACCACCCTATCAACATATATCCATCTCATTTAATTGTGCTATTGTGCCTATATTCACAGTATACAGCCAGCAATACCCACATATACAATACGACGACGCTCTCATCGACGCCATGACTGACAGCTAAGCATTTCTAGTCATGTCCATTACATTAATATCATAATCAATTATCATTTATTTCTTCCTTGAGCCGAGCTATTGTGCCGGCATTGTCCTCCCCGCCGTCCGCCATCTTAACCGGCCTTTTCCCTTTCCTCATTGTCACATGGAGATATTGGTGAGTTAAATCCTGGTATATAATTAACCCTTTGAACATTATTTAAATAGAAACATATGTGAGTGACCTTTGGATGTAATTTAGCTTCGATTCAGATTAATTTCAATTTAGACTTAGAGTAATTTGCCTTGGATGGATTTGTTTGGATTATAGCCTATATATATAATTAACTTCCACTAACATTCTACCACATGATGTGGCAGTGTTAGATACAGGGATGGTGCTTAATCCAACAGCAAAAACAAAATATACAGACAATAATAATGATAAAATTAATAATTTCAATAACATTGAAACAAATCATAGATTTATTGAAATGTGTGTCACCTATGCAGATAGTAAACCAGCTAGCTCCCACAAACACCTCTTCCTATCCATTTCACTACACCAAACACGCACACCACTTTTTATTTCCAATACTAAATATAGAAGTTAAATTTGGCTCTCACTCTTTCAGCTTTGGGAGAGACACTTGCTGCAGGCACCATTGCCTTTGTAACTCTTTCATACAAATATATTTACTAAAAAAAATGCGATCCATTACCATACCAAGTAACTTTTAACCCTCCTGGCCCGGGCTGCCTCTCCATAGGACGGAGCTCGTATCCGGGCGATCTGGCCGAAAATCAACAAAAGTATACTAAGGCTAATCTCGCTTAATATATTACCTACATTAATCAAACATATATAGAAATGGGCGCCTTACCTTGCCGCGTAGAATGGCGTTAAGTAGAGCTTTCTAGCTCAACTGGTTCCAGAGTGATGGTGATGGAAGTGGAGGTAACGTTTGTCGCGTATTTACCTCGGCGCGTCCGAACACTCAACCGCGGCCCCGGCTACGACGCCCAGTTGCAAACGTTGCTCCACCCGCAATTATGCCGGGAAGCGATTTGATAGTGTTTTATTGTTTATTATGTCATTTATTATAGTTATTATGATATTTTCACTCAATAAAGTTATTTACATGAAGTTATTTGTGTCTCTGTCACTTATTACTTAGTTTTATTATTATTATTATGATTATAGTGTCACTTTCACTGGACTTTGATACTTGATAGTGTCATTTTTCCTTTTATGTATTGTTAGGTAAGCTAATAATATATATAGTGTCACTTTCACTTGTTCATATTGTTATGAAGGCACTTATTATTACTTGTGTGTGTCTCTTTCACTTATACTTAGTTTTATTATTATTATACTGTCACTTTCACTGGACTAGGCTTATTGATAGGGTCATTTTCACTTATTTATTGTTAGAAATATATATTTTAGTGTCACTTTCACTTGTTAATTTTGTTATTGAAGGCACTTATTATTACTTATATGTGTCCTTTTCACTTATACTTAGTTATATTATTATTCTTAGCCTACATTTGAGTGTCACTTTCACTGTTGTCACTTCCACTTCAAAAGTTTATTAGAGTGTGGAAGTCGTTGAAGCAGGTGCCAGCACACAGTCCAACTTGACACTCGAGGCATTCCCAAGTGGTTTTTGTGGTTTTGCGGGGTCTTCTTGTTGTGTGGCTGCACACATGGCACCTCTTCTGGTTTCTGCTTTTACTACCTGGTGCTTTGAATGGAAGGGCGTTGAGCTGGTGCTTCCTGAAAAATTCAGCACACCCCGTTCTGTCCAGCTGGCCTGGTCCTTGTAGTGGCCTCCCTGGTGTACCCGCATGTTTAGCCAGGAGCTCAAGTATCACCAGTTTGTGGAACTTCCGCAGGGACTTGTACTTCTTGGCTCCTGGAGTCCTCAGACGGTAGATGTTGTAGGCATTGAGGACCGACATATCTACCGTATGCAGGATAAACTTCTTGTACCACCTGCAAGATGTTCGCAGGCAGTCGATGAAGCCCATCTGCATGTCGGACTTGTCAACGAGGCGCATGTTGAGGTTGTAATCCAGGACAGCAGCTGGTTTCTGGACGGGGTTCTTGATTCTTCGGTCCACCTTCCCTGTGGCGACCATCTCGGCCTTGTGGCATGTGCTGAGGAGGTTGACCTTCCGCTGGTCATGCCAGTGGATGGAGAGGATGGGGCCACTCTTCTTGTGGAAAATGTCCGTCTTCTTCGTCTTGGTTGGGTAGCCTGGCATGCCCTTCCTCTTGGCCTTGACTGTGCCGACAGTTTGGAATTCACTTGGAATTCTTTGGAATTCACTTCCCTCGAATTGCTTTCCACAAACTTACAATCTGCAAATGTTTAAATCCAGTTGTTACAAACATTTTATGAATGGAGGATGCCTTTAGGCACATGGACCTTTTTGTTTTATGTGTGTTTTTCCTTCCTCCGTTCATTGTCTCTTTAAAAAAAAAAAAGTTCCGGTCTTGCGGTCATGGAGGTACTTGGTCAGGATAGGCGACGTGTAGTAATTATCTGTGTAGAGGATGTGGGTTTGATTGAAGTGCCTCTCCATCATCTTCTTTACTACAGCGCCAACAAAACCAATGAGGGGGTCAGTCACAATTTCTCCACCCTTGCCGCTGTACACCACAAAGTCCAGCACATACCCCGTCAAACAGTCGCAGAGGACGAAGAGCTTGATGCCGAAGCGGTGTCTCTTGGACGGGATATACTGTCGGAAGTGCAGCCTACCACGGAACAGGACCAGAGACTCGTCGAGGCACATCTTCTGGAAGGGAATCAGGTAGGTGGTGAACCGATAACGTATCATGTCATACAGCTTCCTGGTCTTCCATAATGAGTCGGGAAGGTGGACTGCCATGTTGTTTGTCAGGTGGAGATAGGAGAGGATGTCAAAGTACCTGTTCCTGGACATGTATTTGCCAAATGCTGGAGTCGTTATGATGTCGCCAGTGATCCAGTAGTCTGCCAGAGCGTGCTTCCTGATATGTGTCATCAGCATTGTGAGTGCCAAGAACACATATAGTTCTGCCAAAGTGACAGCTCTCCATGCCACCATCTTGGCACTGGTCTTCCTCCCAAGAAAGTTGGCACAGATCTCATGAAGGTTGTTGGTCTCCTCGACGAGGTATTCCATGACTTCATTGTCATAGAAGCCCCAGAAAAGTTCACTGGGGGTAGCATCTGGGCCACAGGGAAATGTTGTTGACACCCCGGAACCCATTTGTACCTCGTCAAAGGCAGGACAATCTGGCTCAAAATCAGCCCCATCTGTCCACACAAACAGGTCGGATGCTGATGCTCGAGCACATGCAGGTGCAGCAGGCACACGCCCTGGATGCCCTGGCACACGCCCTTGGCCACGCGGACGCCATGCACGCCCACGCCCACGCCCAGGGACAGCGGCGTTGGCAGACTGACCACGTCCACGACCTCGCCCTGTAACACGTCTTGTCGGGACTTCCTCTTCCTCTTCCTCTTCCTGTTCCTGTTCCTGTTCCTCTTCCTCCTCAGGCGACGTCAGGTCATCTGGGGCAATGTTGGGGTCGTCAGCATCCTCTTCAGGAGACAATTCGGGTGAAGAAGTGACCGGGCGTCGGCGGCGTGGGGCGCGGGAGGCTGCGGGAGGTTCAACAATGGGAGCCTCGGCCTCGGGAGTTGGGCTCCTTTTGCGGCGAGCCGAGGGCTTCTCCACATCAAATAATGCTCTGCGGTGTGTTGAGGGCTGTGGCACACTAGTAAAACCACTTGAAGAGGCCCTTTGCTCATCCTGAAGGAGATTTGAAGCTGAGGGCTGTGGGTGACCCACGCGGCGTCCCGGGTCAAGGCGTCGGGACAAAGGAATGCGGGTGGTTGCTAGACCAGGGTCGGCGTCACTATCACTGTCTTCAGCTTCCCTAGCCTTTTCTGCGGCTGCCCTGCGTGCTTTTTTAGCTGCACTTTTCACCAAAGATTGTTTATAAAAATATTTGCCCACTTTGAAGGGCGTACGGGCAGGCAAAGGGGAAGGTCCAGAGCTAGGGCTAGGCCTAGGCTGACCTAGCAAAGATGGCGAGGGGGTAGACCTAGGTTCTAGCACACTTGGAAGGTCAATAGCACCTTCCTGAAACACTTCCACATCAGGATCATCACTACTGTCTCCCCCCTCAAATAAATCAACATTATCGTCGTCTCCAAAGCCAACAAAATTGTCATCTTCTCTTGCACTTATAAATTGTTCTTTTTCCACCAAGCTTTCGCCACTGCTCTCTTCAATCTTAAAAAGTTCTCGCTGTATGGCACTATCACTCAACAAATGCTTCACTTTCTTTCGTTGAGCTTTCTTCTCGGTTGCAACAGGCGTCGAAGTTGCGAGCGGGGTAGCAGTGGGGCGCTTGGGAGGTTGCACCGAATCGGACGCGTCGGAATTTTTTTTTTTAGTATAACTCGCTATGGCGGCCACGTAGGAACTGATAACGGTAGTAGTTGAGGCTTGGTGGCGCTGCGATCGCCCCTGCAAACTAAAATTTGGCTGCACGAATTTTGAAGCACGCTTTCAAGCACAGGGATTTTAAAAGGACACCCGGGCTCCTGCCCTTCTTTTGTGGTGTCATTTTAAAATGACACCCGGGCTGGAAGGGTTAAAAAACATTGCTCACTCAAAATGACAGCCTGTTATTGTAACTCTCTAAAGCATATTAATATGGCAAATAATACACATGTACTTTGTGTTGTTATAATTTTTACTCTAAAATATAAACCTTAAATAAGATATTTATATTTTAAAAGAGGTAACCCTTGAAAACAGTTCCAATACAACCACAACCACCATTCTGGGAAGACATGGATGTGCTCAACAGACGAACTAGCTAAAGCTACACAGAGTCCTGCTACAATACACTGCTAAATTCTACTTACAGTATAACGCCAGAGTTACCTCCATTCGAAACTGTTGTACTCATTGACATCCTCAGACAGCTGATAATGAATCGCCAACATAAAAAAGGACACTACATCTGAAAGAAAGATACTGAAATCAAGATGCCTGACTCCTGGGTTGCAATATGTTTATATACTGTAGGTACTCGTGAAAGGTGAGCTTTGCTCTATAATACTTCCGCACGTTTGTGTTTGATTGAATTATTGGTTACAGTCACAAACACAATGGGAAAAGTAGATTCGGATACATGGAGTTTGTTGACACACACACACACACACATATTTGGAAGTGAAGCATGGATGTTGTTAGAGGGACAAGTAGAGAGTTAGAAAAGTCAACGTCAGTTATCGAAGAGGAGCTTGTGACGTCACATGGATGGGCAGATTGTCGAACCAGGAAACTACATGAGAGGTGTGGTGTTGAAGTGGATGTTGTGGGAAATATCAGGATATATGTATTGAGGTGGTATGGTCACATGGAAGAAATGGAGATCATGCGGATGGCAAAAAGGATGTATGTGAGTGAGGAGGAAGAGGTTAGATTAGAGGGAGGGGTAGACCGAGAATGAGGTGGAAGAATGGAGTAGAGAGATGTATGGGGGAGAGGAGGATGGGCTGGTAGGAAGGACGAGTGTTATTTGGCAGAGGTTTATTCTTGGCCATCCCATCAGTGATTAATTTCGTCAGACAATAGATAGAAAGTTTACACAACATGCCATTGAAAGTTATTCACAGACATTATTTCATAATATGAATACAAACTCTAATGGTAAAATTATCATAATAATTTATGACTGTCTGTTTTGTAATTGTTCCTGCATGATAATTCGGAAATGTGTTCTGAAAGATTGAGTGCCAAGCCGAGTTTTTTTTTATACCGTGACCACACACACAAAAATTGCTGGGAAATATGTGTAATTTTTCCCTTTTAACACTCTCCGACTCATATGACGCTACTGCGTCATATGAACTTATTATATTCACCAGAAATAAGTTTATGACGCTTTTGGGCCATTATTTTGGCTGGTAAGTTAGGTAAGTTAGATCTACATATTTTGGAATATCTAGCAACCCCGTGGCGTCTCTCTGTGGGCCCCGCGCAGCCAACCTCCTAGGTGGGTCTGTCAGGCACTTTAAACCAAGGGGCATCCATTTTGCCCAGCCTGGGTGGTATTTCCGCCCTAATATAACCCAAACGAAGTGCATATATCGTTGGGTTATCCATGGATATTGTGTATGTTTAGTTTAGGGAATTATATAGCATGTTAGTGTGTTGTACATGCTCGTTTCTGTGTGTACGTGACCAAGCTGGCTCCACAGGTTGCCGTGCTTTTTGGCTATTTCGTTTCACTTTTTGGTGGATTTCTTTGAACTATTGAGTGAAATATATCTATATTTATAGGTTCGAGTGGTGTTTCGTACTTTTATTCAGGTTTGTTGTGATAAAACGTTAGTGCGTTGTACATGCTCGTTTCTGTGTGTACGTGACCAAGCTGGCTCCACGAGGTGCCGTGCTTTTTGGCTATTTCATTTCACTTTTTGGTGGATTGCTTTGAACTATTGAGTGAATAATATCTATATTTATAGGTTCGAGTGGTGTTTCGTACTTTTATTCATGTTTTTAGTGATAAAACGTTCATAACTGGGGGAGAACATGGCGCCATGCTTCTCTCTGTGCGTTTTGGCTGGCTAAATTTACTCGATGGAAAAGTGCTTGCACAGGTAAGTCAGTAACAAAAGCACTCCACATATACGGCTTGGTGGCCACGAGGGAATCTCAGCTGTCTATTTGATAGGTGAATGACTGTCATGCCGTCCCAGGGTAAGTACAGTCAAAATTTCTGTCGCCACGGTGGTGGAGGTGGTGGTGGTGGTGGTGGTGGTGGTGTTGGTGGTGGAGCAGCAGTGGTGGTGGTTGTGGTGGTGGTGGTAGTTGTGGTGGTGGTGGTGGTGGTAGGTGTGGTGGTAGTTGTGGGGGTGGTGGTAGTTGTGGTGGTGGTGGTAGTTGTGGTGGTGGTGGTGGTAGTTGTGGTGGTGGTAGTTGTGGTGGTGGTGGTAGTTGTGGTGGTGGTGGTAGTTGTGGTGGTGGTGGTGGTAGTTGGGGTGGTGGTGGTAGTTGTGGTGGTGGTGGTGGTGGTGGTAGTTGTGGTGGTGGTAGTTGTGGTGGTGGTGGTGGTAGTTGTGGTGGTGGTGGTGGTAGTTTTGGTGGTGGTGGTGGTGGTGGTAGTGGTGGTGGTGGTGGTGGTGGTGGTGGTGTTGGACCAGGTCGGATTCACACCTACCATAGGGTTCATTTTCTGACCTTGACCCAACATGTCACTTGATCCATCCTTCCCCCCTGCCTGCCTCCCTCCCCCCTCCCCTCCCTCCCCCCTCCCCCATCCCCATTCCTTTTTATATATATTTATATATAATATATATAAATTATATACCGGTATATATATAAATTATATACTGTATATATATAAATTAAATATTATATATATAGTATATAATTATATATATATATTTATATATTTATACTGTATACAATTATATATAATTATATATAATTTGATTATTATATATATTTATTTATTTATTTTATTTATTTATTTATTTGTTTGGCTTATTATATTATTTTTATTTTTATTTCATTATTTCTATTATTATTATTATTATTATTATTATTATTATTATTATTATTATTTATTATTATTATGATGATTATTATTATTATTATTATTTTTTTTTTATTTTTATTTTTATGTTAATTTTTTTATTTTTTTATTATTAGGCCTAAACCCAACCTCCCCCCCCCCATACTTATACATAGGCTTACATGTACTGTATATATACAGTATATATTATACATATGATATATTATACATATACTGTATAGTGTATACTGTATATGCCTCCAAAATTCTGTCTACATGGTGGTGTTAGTTGTGGTGGTGGTAGTTGTGATGGTGGTGGTGGTTGTGGTGGTGGTGGTGGTGAAACTTCAGGTGGGTGTCACACCTTTGATAGGACTCCCCTGGGATTCACACCTCCTGATAGGGTACCTGTACCTGGCTTTGACCCTTCCCATCTGCCATTGACCCTTCAGCAGACAGTCACTTGACCCTCTTCCCCCTGCCCGCACATATATATATATATTATTTTTGTTATTCCACCCCCTCCCCCCCCCCCCCCCCCCCCCCCCTTCTCCATGAGCAAAAGGAATAAGACCCGGGCCATCCCGGAGGACCAGCTGGCCTCCGTTGTGGCATCGGTAATGGATATGACGAGTAGTGAGAGTGAAACTGAGGATGAGATCAGCGTGGACGACGAAGAGGACTGGACGGATGATCCGGAGGACTTCAGCCCTTCCCTACCGCCCAGTAGGAAGAGGAGAAGGAGTGTCGACCCTTCATCACCTCCACACAACCAACCTCCACCCCTTCATATGCCTCCACCCACCCAGCCTCGTCCCGCTCAACCTCCACCTCCACAAACTCCACCCATCTAACCTCCACCCCCACCCGTCGTCCTACCTCGCTCATCCCCACCCGTCGCCCTAGCTCGTACATCCCTACCCCACAGATCCCCACCCTGTACATCACCACCTGTCGCCCTACCCTGTAGATCCCTACCCGTCGCCCAACCCCGTACATGCCCACGCATCACCCTACCTCGTACATCCCCACCCGTCCTACCTCCACCCATCCTACCAGCACCCATCCTACCACCACCCATCCTACCAGCACTAATCCAACCACAACCATCAACATCCACTCATCCCTTCACACCACTACCATCATCACCAAACCTGCTATCACCAATGCCACCTATCTCATTCCCGGACCTCAAAGCATCAGTCTATTCTTCTCCATGTTCACGCATCCTGCATGGCGGTCCCTTGTTACCTCAGGTAGAATCACCGGCCAGCAACATCTCAGACAGTCCCCGCATCCTGGCTTCACTCCTGCCGGTGGGTAGTCTCAACACCCCGTCATCACAAGTCCTGTCTACTCGCGCAGCCTCCCCCTCGCTGACCGCCTTTGGTAGCAGTGGGGGCAGCGAGGCGAGCTACTTGGCGTTTGTTCCGCCTGAACATCGCCAAGCCGTGCGCGACGAGATTGCTGCTCCTGCAGCAATCGATGAGGAGCTTCCACAAAGGCTTCCTCCTGCCCCACTTCTTCCATCCCCACGCCTTGACTCACCCACAGCATCTTCTCCATCACCCCCAACACATCCACCATCACCCCCACACCATTTGTCTTCCCCGGAAACCGTCCCGTCACCCCCCCCCACACTTCACACAGCATCTGTCATCCGCAGAAGACAACCCCCCCACCCCATCCCAATCCCCGCCGAAAACCTGGGCCCATGAAGGGCAGAGGTGGTAGGCCCAGGGGCAGCAGAGGTGCCATCTGTCGTCCAGGCAGACAACGTGGTGCTCGCCTAGCTCGCCAAGCACGTGCACCTCAACGCCCCGCCGCCGTGTATCCTGAGGATCACGAGTGGACTTCAGATCCCTTCACGCCCAACGTTGATCCGTTCACTGAAACCCCTGGCATGCGGGTTCCAAAACCAGTGACACCTCTGCAGTACATCCAGATCTTCTTTACAAGAGAACTGCTCAGGTACCTGGCGACTGAGACCAATGCATATGCCTTATTCATTGGTTCTCTCTGGACAACGTTCAGTGAGGAGGACATGGCCAAATTCCTTGGCCTGTACTTCCTCATGGTGTGATCAAACTCCCCACTGTGCGTCACTACTGGGTTAATGACGGACTCCATGATTACCCAACGTTTCGCAAGACCATGCAGGTCTCCAAGTTCCAAGCCTTGCTGAGCAACTTCCTCACATACAACAGCAAGGCAGTCGGCAAGCAGTGCACGGACAGGCTAGTGAAGATCCGCACGGTGATGCACTACCTGCTTGCTGGCTTCAAGTCTGCCTACATCCCGGAGAGGAGCGTGTCCCTCTATGAAGGCTGCCTTGGGTGGAAGGGTCGCCTTTCATTCAAGTGCTACAACCCGATGAAGCCGAAGAAGTACGCTATCAAGCTGTACATCCTGGCAGAGTCCCTGACTGGTTTCATGTATGACTTTCAAGTCTACACTGGTCATGGTCAAACTCTCCAGCGAACGGTTGAGGGTTTAACGGAGTCCTTGCGTGGCCAGGGTTACAAGTTGTTCATGGACAACTATTACAACTCAGTTAACCTGTGCCAGCACATGCTCACACACCAACAGATCTATGTGTGTGGCACCCTGGGGCAGGCACGAGGGACTCCGAGGCGGTTGCGCGACATTGCCCGTGCATCGACACTGGAAGACGATGCAATAGAGGCAATGAACAATGGCACAACCCTAGTCCTGCTTTGGAAAGACAAACGCATTGTCAGCATCGTGTCCACCTTCCATGACCAGACAACCACACCAAAACAGGCCTATTTCAAGAAGAAGGTACAAGGCAGGTGGCAGCGGGGTAGGAAGGAGATCATGAAACCCGTTTGTGTTGAAGACTACAACCGCCACATGGGTGGGGTGGATCATTTCGATCAGATGATCCAGTACTACCCCATCCAGCGAAGGACGGTCAAATGGACGAAGAAGATCATATTCTACTTCATCCAAATGGCCCTCTTCAATGCCTTCGTACTCTTCAAGAAGTACAACCCCGACAGGAAGAAGAATATGCTGGCGTTCCTGGTAAGCGTAGTCCGTTCCTTGTTGTACTTCAACCCTGCAGAGTGGCCTTTGTCGGGGAGAGGCATCCGGCATGCACAGGATTTGCCGGAAGGTCAGTATGCGCCATGCCGCCGTCGCAGGCGAGCCAGGCGTCAGCAATCCTCCGGAAGCTCCTGGGGAGCAAGTGGATGTCCTACCACTTGACCCCCCCGCACCAGTAGTTCCGGGTGCAGCTGCTGCTGCTGGTGGCGCTCGGGAAGCACCCGTCATGGATGCCAACCGGGGTCCACTAGTAATGGACATCCAAGCTAGGGCTCAGGCACCAAGAGGACGTCGGAGAGGTCCTCGTCGCGGAAAGGGTTCAAAGCCACGTCCTGTTGTACTGGAACATGACCGGTACAACATGGCCTTGGAACACGTTCCCAAGAGGATCCCTGACAGCAAGCGACGGCGGTGCCATCTGTGTTACCAGGAGCACCAACTTCGCAAGGACACGAGCTATCGATGCAAGTCTTGTGTCGTTTGCCTCTGCATCGATGTCAACGATTGCTTCAATCGTTACCATCGACCCGGTGCAGATGTCCTATAGCCAGGATATGTGCATGATTCATTCATTCATTTATGCATTCTTCTATTCCTCTTCATTAACCCTTTCCAATCACCATCACCCCTTCATTCATTCAGTCTTTATTCATTCTTCCATTCACCTTCATCACCCTTTCATTCATTCAATCATTCATTCATTCAATCATAACTTCAGAGGTTCGGGGCCCACCTTCATTCACCCACATTCATTCACCCATCATCATTATCATCATAACAAAAATATATATATATAAAACAATAAAAAAAAAACATGTCAATTTCTTGCACGACAGTGGATATAGGCCTATTGAGGAAACCACTCTAAATATCATAACGCATCTAGGCCAGTACATCCAGGGTGATGTGGAAACCTGGCCTAAACATTGAATATATTTCTTCGTTTATTTACACACACACACACACACACAACAACAACAATTTATTTATTTATTTTTTATTTATTTACACACACACACACACACACACAACAACAAGAAACATTTATTTATTTATTTACGTATTTGTTTATATTTTTTTGGGAAGATAACATAGATTTCTTTTTCATTTTTTCAGTGTCAACCCAAGAGTGGTTTCCCGTCTCGTCTCGTCTAGCGGGAGTCATCTGGCTGCCGGAAAAGGTTTGTGGCAAATCATCATTTATTTATTGATTCGATTGATGTAGGCCCATGTTCTTATTTATTTATATATTTATTTAGATATTTAGTGATATTGTAGTGATGATGACAGAAGTGATAATGATGACAGTAGTAGATATGATGGTCACAGTACTAGTAGTAGTGATGATGGTAACCCTTCGCAGAGTTGGGTATGCCGTTTTTATTTAGGGCAAAACGGCATGTCTAGGCCTACTTTATTTTGTTCTTTTACATTTCTGTATTTTGTTTTCATATTTTTTTTTTTTATTTTTTTTATTTATATATATAATTATATATACATATATATATATATTTTTTGTTTTGTTTGGGGGAGCAACAATGGTGGCTAAAATAATGTCATGTGATAAACATTGTCTTTCATTTACACAACAATCAAATTGCATGGAAACAATTGCCCATAGCTTGCGAACCAATTATAATGTAGTATTGTGGTTTGCACCATTAGAAAGACCATAATTTTCCGATTCAGGTGATATATACTATTACATATTATTATAAACATTGTGGCTAAAATAATGTCCTGTGATAAACATTGTCTTTCATTTACACCACAATCTAATTGGATGGAAACAATTGCCCATAGCTCGCGAAGCAATTATGATGTAGTGGTGTGGTTTTCACCATTAGAAAGAGCATAATTTGCCGATTCAGGTGATATATACTATTACATACATACCTGAGCAAATACCGCGACGCCGAGGTGAGGAACTGCTCGGAGTGAGCTTTTTATCCAGGGTGGGGCGACGGCGGAAAGTAAATATTCGCTTTTTCGACCCGTGATTTCAAATATTCATGGAAAAAAAGGTATTTGTCTTAGGAAGTTCTAGTTTTGTTTATCTTCTTTGTCATTATCTCGCGCATTCATGCAGACTAAATTGAAAACTATACACCTCGTAACCAAAAAATAAATAAATCATGTTACAAACCATATCCGGCAAAATATTACTGTTTTTGTTTTTGCCCAGTGCTTGAAAACTATTGAAGATAGACAATTTCCGTTTTCACCATTGGAAAGAGGAGAACAAATACTTTTATTTTAGTACATAAACATATCTGGTCATCACTCAAAATTCCGAGATAGGACGGTGGGAACACAATTATGCGGTCAATATTTGTATTCGGGAGTACGTTTCTATTCTCTATTTCCATTTATTTATTTATTTTTTTTTTATTTTCATGTAGTATAGTCATTCAGCCATCTATTCACATACGATAAATAACAATAAACATAATTCTGGTGGCTGGAAATAGAGAAATGTGAAGGTTTCCAAAACACTCATGAGCCAAATTCTAGACCCAAAAGCTGCGTCAACCGCCTCCTGTAACTAATTGGAACTTAATCCGTCTGAGGGGGTTAACCCATCAGCTGTGCCCTAATTCAATTTGTACACACAACTCATCAGAGAGAGAGAGAGAGAGAAAGAGGTGAGCAACTTGACTGGCAGTAGAGGAATATTGTATCAAGGTAGTGGATATATTACATTTGGAGATTATCTGAGGAAAATATTCAAGAGTATACTCCTTCATGTGTTCTAATGTATCCAATTTGTTCTTATTAGTTTGTGCATAATGTATGTGTCATATTTCTTCAATATCTATACCGTTTTCATCAAGTAATATCTCTATTAATTTTCAAACCGTTCCCATGGCTAAATATGCATGTATCCATAAATCAAATATTAATTTATATTTTGAAGCAAAGGTTAGTGGTGCACCTTCCACAGGCCATTCTTATTGTTCCATCACATCACTCTAGTCAACCACTTATCCTTTATATCATTCAGAATTATATCATCTACACACAACTATTGTTTTTAAAACTACATTCAACCTTGCCAATGATATTAATTATATTATCTCTCTCACGGATTCATCATCTATACCTCTATTGTATTCCACATACCTAATAGAATTACATTTTAATTACGTCCCTGTCCATTGAATTGATATGTCATTCATCTTGCCTTAAGATATTTATTCATTTAAAATAGTATTATACATATATATTTCTGCAATTGAATGTGTGGGAGTGTGTGCAGGCTTGGGCATGGGTTGAAGGGTAATGGTAATCGCTAAAGTTATTATCATTATTGGAATAAAGCACAAATCCAGTTTTGGTTATGTTTTTTGTTTTCTGGACCCACTTGTTTAGGCCCATTAACCCTTTCAGTACCGATGCTGTCCTTTTAATTTTACTCTGGCTACTATTAGAAGATTGTATTCAGTTTAAAAGGGGCCTACAATAATTAACATTGCTCGAACTATCTCACTTAAGGGGAGGCAGACCGTTTTTCTGGACCCCCTTCTCCCTAATGTTTAGCCCCACTAGTTTTGAGATTATAAGACGTTCGGCCTATTAGTTTGACGAATTTAACACCTTTCGCCCCATTTTGTTTTCAATTTTAAGACCTTTCGTGCCATTTAGGTGTCGATTATTTCCTGGCGAGCGAAAGCGAGCCTGCAATTTTAAGAGAAACCGGCCTTCGGCCGGAACATTTTTCCACTGAAAAATGTACAAATTTATCTTGAGGGGGTGTTTTTCTAAGCATGATGGAGGTCTAGGGAGGAAACTAAAAAAAGTATATGAATAAATTAATTAATAGATAAAACAAACGGCCAGCCTCCCATTAACCATTTTTACTACAATAGATCCTTGTTAAGCTGCACAAAATCGTCTAGATATAGCTAGATTAAACTTAAAAGGACGTTGCAGTACAGAAGGGGTTAATTTTCAGATTTGTGGACGTTCGGCACATTAGTATGACAATTAGTATGACCTTTTACCCGATTTTTTTATCAATATTAAGACCTTGCGTGCCATTTATGTGTCATTTTTCTTCGCTGGCAAGCGATAGCAAGCCTGTAATTTTGGAAGAACAGGCCTTCGGACAGGATATATTTTTACTGGAAAATGTACAAATTTATTTAAAAGGGGGATCTTGGGGTTGTTTTTTTAAGCTTGATGGAGGTCTAGGGAGGAAACAAAAGAAATAATGAATAAATAAATATATCGAACAATATAATTATAAACCTTTCCCTCCTTGACACATTATTAGCATCAAAGTCATTAACCATCAATATTTATTCATGCAATGATATTATTCCCCTTCCAACCATTTACCATGATATTACAATTGATTACTTATTGTAGATTTATTGTATTGCATATTAGTTGGTATTATGGCTTCCCTTGAGGTTATTATATAGGGGGCTGAGTTGTTGTACTGTAGCGTCACTAAGCAACGTAAAAGAAGTATGTACCGATAATTTGAGGCAGGCATTTTACAGACTAATAAACCTATTTTGACATTTTCCACAGCAGGTACAAACTTAGTCACATGTAACATCGGCGCAGCTCTTATATCTTCATACAACACCAGGTTGTCATTATGTACGTATATTGTTGTTTAATTATTGTTGTAGAGGTAACCCTGTTGTGGAAACAACAGTGGTAAATATTAACCCACTTTTTGCCAGCGATGTCTTTTTTATTTATATTCTGGCTACTATTAGACGCTTTTATTCAGATTTAAAAGAGCCTCTAGCAATTAACATGTTTCCAACTATCTCACTTAACCCTTTTTGCTGCCACATATCCTTTTTGAACTACATTAAATTGTTTAAACATACCTAGACCAACATTTAACTCTTAACTGGCGGGGCCCGCCTTAAGTCGGGCTCCAATTTGCAGCAAGTTAGGAGCATTATTAAGGCTTTTAAAGGGTTAAAATCGAGTTCAAATGGCCGAGAGCGCAGCAGGCCACATGTCCGACACCCAGGGCTTACCGCCACCCACTGACTCACGCTCCCTCTGTTCTCGAGAGGCCGGCAGTGTTGCCAGTAGTGAGCGTAGCGGGAAAAAATATGCCGCTATACGCTAAACTCCCATGTTAGTAGTACCACTGCGTGAGAACGACGAGTGCTACGTAGCTCGTTCTGGTCTCATTTTGAAGCTTTTAGCGCCTAGTTTTTTGCTGAATACATTATCTTTTCATGCAGATACTTGATTGATCATTCAGGAGGGCCTGAATATGCCCAAAATAGCCCAAACCCCCCCCCCCCCCCCCCCGCTAGACAAGGGTTAAAAGACGTAGCCGGTACAGAAGGGGTAATTAGTCATACATAATTATAAGACCTAAACATGGAGCTGTATTATTGGTAATGGACACACACTGAAATAGAATAAATATACTGACCTAGAACATAATAATTATTCATTCATCACGAAAATTATCTGTTTAATGACTTCAAATTTTAGTCAGTCATATGGAAAACCCAAAACATTTGACAATGGTAAGGTGGGTAATTATTCCGTAGGATTAAGAGGAACAATACGGTCTGTCAAGAGCAGGCAATGTGTCACACAGCCATCAATTAACCTTCTGACCTAGAATTAACCTTCCAAAATTGTCAAGTTATGCAGATAATAGATCCATTCACTCTGCTATACAAATATTATCAATTCCTTCTTATCACTTTCAGAATCGTTTGTCTCATGTATTACTATATCATGTTTGATAATAAACCCTTTTCCTTCGAGCTACCTGTAAATGCCTTTCCCGCTCACTATAATTTACGGGAAAACTATTAGAGTGAGCATATCGAGACAATGCCCATTGCATAAATCAGACCAGATCTTCTTGAAAAGGTCTAGTTCATACATTATTATTTCTCCTGGGATTGAGATGTGGTGGTAACAGTCAGTATGTTTAGCCAGGTGATCGGACACTTGACTGAGCATATTATTCCATGCATTTTCGTCTTTTTCCACTCGCGTTAACTCAATAAAAGAATCACTTAGCAATTATGGTGTTTGCTAGCATTATGTCCTGTAACAAAAAATGTACGTCACATTCGTAGCTGGTATGTAGCTCTCATAAATACACATTAAAGTGGACCTGTTTATGTTGAACTTCAGCTTCCAAATATCTTCCTTTCATTACATAAGTTTGTTACATACTGATATTACAATGGGAGTGAAGCCTAGAGTCGTATATTACGTCTGACAGCAAGCAGAGCTTTTAACACAATGACACAATTTTAACACAATTCTGTGGGGCGCTCGGTTATGGCCTTGGAATTGCTCAGGGTCTTGGGGCTGTTCGGCCAGGCAGCTTGGGGAACAACAACAACAACAACAACACAATGAAAGGATTACGTAGGCACCATATCACACCATCTTCTTGCTGGCCTTTCTTTCCTTCTCACTACATTACAATCCAGTGCCTCCTATGTCTTTACTACTCATCACTCATTATATTCCTAACATCACACCAACTCGTAATACTTTAACTTACCCATTTATATATATATTAGTAAATGCGTCTAATGTGCTAATACTTTTCTCTTATCAAGTCATTAATACCCATGTAAATGCCACTTAATGTCTGCTGGTCTCGCTCTTGAATATTCCTTATTTTTTAACACAACCGATTATCTCTGAATTTTTGTATTATTGTGTGTGTTTATTTAATTATTATTGTATGCCTATGTATGCACTCAAAATTTAAGATCAAACTGGAACATTTTCCGTATCTTAATTTATTGACTCTCATATGTACATTTACTTTCGGAGCCATTTGTATTTGATTGCAACAGTTATGGAAACATGTGAGATAAAGATTTGTGAGGGGAAGGATTAACTTCTTTCGGTCAAGTATTTGATATATAGTTGTTGTTGTTGTTGTTGTTTCCTAAGCTGCCTGTCAGAACAGCCCCGAGTCCCTGAGGAAGGCCATGGCCACGATCGGGCTTTCCCACAGAGCTCTCATTGAGTGTAGATTGTGTTGTTGGCGTAAGTGGTTGTGTGAAATGCAGTCTTCTATGATGTGTTTAATGGTATGGGGTGCTGTGTTACATCCCGGGCAGGCGTCGACAACGGAGTCATCCAGTCTCTTCTGATAGCTCAGGAGAGCTGGATGGTGTCCGCATCTCAGCCTGGCCAGGTGGACTCTGTCCTCGCGAGGAAGGGAGGATTCGGAAGGATGGATTTCGGGAGGTCGTGCATGCAGCTGCGTGTTGTCTGTAAGTGAGTGGATGGATCGGTGAGAGATATGAGTATGGATGTGCTTCGGGGTGGGCAGGGAGGGAGAGAGGACAATAATTGTGTGTGATACCGTGTGCTGGGTGTTGTTTTGATATTTCTTGGTGTCTGTGGGTGTGTTGCCATGTAGTTTAGTGGGTGGTCTTGGTTTGTGGAGGCTGCTGCCAGGAATTGAGTGCCTCTCATGTCCAGATGGTCTTTGACTTTGAGGATTTTGGTTTCTTGATGTAGGTGATCTGTGGGTGCAGTAGCTGTGCAGCCTGTAATGATCTTCAGGGCTTTGTTTTGAATAGTCTGTAAGGTCTTATGATGTATTTTAGCTAGGTTAGAAGCCCAGGCTGGGCTTGCATATTCCATCACTGATCTTATGTATTGTTTATATATTTGTTGTGTCCAAATTTTGTGTGAGCAAGTGACCTGAGGGCGTTAAGTCTGGGTGTCAGTTTCTTTTTAATGTTTGTGGGGGATGCTGTTTGAATGTCATATGAGTATCATATGTTACTCCTAGGATTTTGGGTGTGTGTGTATGTGTTAGGGGTGTGTTGTTTATGGTGAGTTGAGGGATGTATTCGTGTTCTCCTGTCCAACTTGTGAGCAGAGTTGCGGTGGATTTGGCTGGGGCTAGATTAAGTCTGTTTGTAGTGCACCAGCCATGTAGTATGTTGAGATAGGGTTGAAGGAGATCTGTTTCTCTTTTTGGGTCATGGTGTGTGCATGTGAGTGTTATGTCATCTGCATAGGAGGCTAAGTTTATTTGGGGCGTATTGGGTGTAGTTATATCGTGCATGTACAGATTGAAGAGTGCGGGCGATAGGACGGATCCTTGTGGGACTCCGTTTGGAAAGTTTCTGCTTTTAGATGACTGACCGGCAAAAGATATGTGTGCACATCTGCCTGCTAGGAAGTTGGCCAGCCACCTATTTGTGTTGTTGTGCATGTTTGTGTTGTATATTTTGTTTGTTAGGTTGTGGCGGGGGATGGCATCGAAGGCTTTACTAATGTCGAGTATGGCTAATAGTGATCTGTGTGGTGGTCTAGCTGAGTTGATGCCGTCGAAAGCTCTTTGTGTAAGGTCTGTGAGAAGAGTGTTTGTGGAGTGCAGTGGCCTAAAGCCATGTTGTGTTGGAGCTAGGGGTAGGTCAGGTGTAATTAGTTGTAATACTAGGCGTTCCATGACTTTGGAGGGGGAGCAAAGGAGTGTGATGGGGCGGTGCGAGGAGGGTAGCGTGGGGTCTTTGTTGGGTTTGGGGAATGTGATGATGATACCATGCTTCCAAATGTCTGGTATTGTGTTGTGTGAATAGCTGTAGTTTGATATGTTAGTGAGTGCTTGTATGCCTTGTGGTCCCAGGTGTCTGAGGTGTATGGTGCTTATGTTGTCTAGGCCACAGGCGGGTGAGTGCTTGAGATTGTTGATGATATGCTTTGTCTGGTGATTGGTGAAGGGTGTATAGTCAGGGTCTGTGGGGAATTGTCTCTTACGTCGGATGACACGTCGGTCGTCTTTGTGAGATTTTAGGTGGCTGACATGTGAGAAGTGATTGATGAGAGTGTTTGCTTGTTGTTTACATGAAGGAGTAGAGTCTGTTGTTGTGATAGCAGCATGTGATTGTGTTGTGTTGCTGTTGGAAAGTGTGATGCTGTTTAGTGTTTTGTAGAGTTTTTTGGAGTTTGTTTTGTGATCAAGTGTTTGTAGGAAGTTATTCCAATTTAGTTTTTGTTGTTCTTGTATTTTGTTGTTAGTTTGGGTGCTGAGTGCTTGAATTTATTGTGTGATGTCTTGTGTGTGGGGTGCTGGGGAGTGTTTCAGTATGTCGCGTTGTCTGATGAGGTTTTGAATTTCTGGTGTGAAGTTGGGGTTGTGTCTTTTTCTGTTACCTCTTGGAATGTGTTTCTTGTCAGCGTTTTGGATAGTTTTATTGAGTATGTGTACAGCATTGTTGATGTTAGTGATGGGTGTACTGTTTAGAGTTGTGAAGTGTTGTTCTGTCTCATTTGTGAATGCTTCCCAGTTAGCTCTTTTATAATTGGTGTATGTGTGTTTGTGGCTAGCTGGGGTGAGTCTGGTTTTGGTGGTGATAATGATCGGGAGGTGGTCAGAGCCTAAGGTTCTGACCACCCTCCAGGATGTTGTGGGGGCGAGTTCTGGGGAGCAAAAGGTGATGTCTGGAGATGATGGGTTATAGAGGGCTTGGTGAGGAATATGGGTATGTTGATGGATGTCGTTAAGGATGATGAGGTTATCGGTTTGGTTTTGTAGTACCAGCCCTCTGTCTGTGTCGGGGTTGTTGACAAACCAGGCCGACGTCTTGGCGTTGAAGTCACCACACAGGATGATGTGTGGGGTGTGTGGGGTGTTTGTGATGTGTTGTAAGTGTGGTCTGTATTCATTTGGTACTGTAGGGGATGTTTGGGGAGGGATGTATGTGTTTATGATGGTTATGTTGGAGTTGTTGCCAGTGCGTATTTTAATTGACTGTCTTTCTGTTGTGTTATCATTTGGGGGGAGGAGGGATTTGGTTTGTACACTGGTTACTATGTATGATATTTCTTTGTGTACCAGGGTGATGAGTCCACCGCCCCCGCCGACAGCCCGGTCTTGTCTGATGGTGGTGAAATTATGAAATGTGGGTGTTTTTTGTGTTGTGCGGAGTTTTGTTTCTTGTAAGATGGCAATGTGTATTGTGACGCACCCCAGTGCTGGGCAACGCAACCTGATTGTACTCCTTGGTACTCCACTGTACCGCCCGTGATCTGGCTACCGTCAGCCGCTATGTATATTGAGTGTGACAACTTATAACTATGTTCTTTGTATCTCTGCAAAGGTCTCGTCATGTGCTAACCAGTGGTGGGTTTTGTTTTAAGCCATGTCGAGACCTTCCATTTAATATGTAGTATCAATAGAGAAGTTGATAGATAGGATAATGGGAATTCAGAGAGAGAGAGTGAGTTGGGCTTCAGAGCAAGAGGGTAGCAACACGCCGCGCTGCCGGCCGGGTGGTTGCCAGACGTATGGACTGGTTGGCAGCCTTGCCCTTATAGCTAGGCGCGATAGGGTTGGTAGTCCATTGTTGCCTGCCTGGGCTGGGCCCATGTTGTCGTACAGCACACTGCCTGGAGGTTGGCTGTGTGTTCCTGGACTAGGTTGCCTAGAACCTTTGAGATTCTAACATCCCTTGCTCTCTCTCCCCACTTCTCACGGTTGCACTCTTTCTCTCTGACGACATTACTCTCATTTCATTCTTCTCTCTATTTAAATGCATAACCTTCCCTTGAGGTCCTAAAGGAGTTTCAGCACTCACCTCTCGTATTACTCTTAGGACAAGCATATATTTACATGTATTAGATTTAAGGGGTTAATGTGAACAGCGATCTTCTTGATGAGGATAGTTGGTGAACGTTCTACATGTTCACGAGTTATATGCCCTGCTCATCATCCCATTTGTGACTAGACTGGTGCCATGTGTAAGAGCCCGACCATGCCCAGGAGTTGTCTGTAGAGGGACGAGGACTTAGCCTTGATTTGCATACCGAGCCAGGAGCGAGTGTAGCACCCGAGACTACAGCTCGCTCGTAGTGCCGGTATAGTAGAGTAACGTAATTTATCTGTCCTTGTGTTCTCTACAGTCTTCTCCTGGGTTCTCGCTTTCGGTGCTGGGACTCGTTGTTCCTGTGACTTGGCCTGCTAGCTAGAACACATGGGGATGATGAGTGGGATATATCTTTATTTTACTATGCATTGCAGCTCTCTTTAAGTATATATCTATAACACTTTACAATACACATTACTCACACACAAGACAACACTATTAATACTTTCATGTATCAATTAACTGCACTGTCGTTTTGCTGCTGTGTCCGGAGTTCTGTTGCGTAGGGCGCATACGGACTCGGAGGGGAGACAGAGTGAGAGAAGCGAAGTAGCCTATGCGGTAGTAGGCTACCGGCGCAGTACTGTTGCCTGCAACCTTTTAGTTATTCCAAGTATAGATTCATTATTATAATAAGTGACTACTGTTTATGTTCCTCCCATGTGTATTATTAGGTATCTACTGGATCATGAACATCTTGTATGCTACATGCTAGTGCATGTTAGTAGGGGACAGTTAGTGTAGTGCACGCGCTTTCAAGTAGGCGTGTACATTTGTCAATTAGCATTTCACTGTCATACCTTTAGCCTGCTTCTATTCTACATTATTAGAGGCTTAATATTAACGTAGTTTCTTGAGTATTGCATTTCTTTAGTAATAACGTAACCTATAAATGTCTGAGGGAGTTTAGCCTCATAGCCTACCCCTGTTGTACACTTTCGCCGAGTTAAGGTACCTCGTTACCGTAGACGATAACTATGTAGGGCATTGGTGCTTTTGTTGTCTGGAGCATATAGTATTTGGGACTGGAATCGAGCGTGTCGTTGTCACTTAAGCCATTTCTGTCCTACGATCAAGAATCCCGAATATGTATTGCCGATCCAGCCGTAACAGTATGTTGTGTTGTTTGATGAAGTGTGAGAGTTCGTGTTTCTTTGTGTTGATGCCATCTATATTCAGTTGAAGAATGTTAATGTTATGTGCACGATGTATGTTGGGTGCTGCTGCACGAGGATGGGGTGGGGTTGGGGGTGAGGTGGGGGGTGGGGGTGAGGGAGGGGCGGGGGGTGGGGAGGGGTGAGGTGGGGGTGGGGATTGGGGAGCAGGAGATGGGGGTTGGAATGGATTAGGATGGGGTGTGGTGTGTTGAGTTGAGGATGTGGATGGTATGGGAAGGTTAGGTGGGTTAGGGAGGAGAGGTGAACGGGTTTTAGGGGGGGGAGTGGATGATATGGGAAGGTTAGGTGGGTTGGGGAGGAGAGGTGGATGGGTTTTAGGTGAGGGATTTGACTGGGAGAGGGAGGGGCATGAGGAACAGGTCCAGGTGTTTGTGAAGTGTTTCTTGGAGGCAAGTGTTGTGCAGGTGAAGTGGGTCCAGTTCCCGCATTAATTGCAGAGAACTGAACCCTTAGTATGGCGACTTGAAGTGATGGGTTTTGAGCAAGTTGGACATATGTATGTGTACGTGGGTCCGGGGTTGCTCTCAATGTCTCTGGCTAGAAGAAGTCTTCGAGAAATGACAGCCGGAGAGTAATTTTCGGTGTAGGAAAAACTGTGTGATGTGTGTGTGTGGTGTGAGAGGTGTGGAAATTCCCGGCGCGACTGAA
This sequence comes from Paralithodes platypus, assembly GCA_032716605.1. Classification (NCBI taxonomy): domain Eukaryota; kingdom Metazoa; phylum Arthropoda; class Malacostraca; order Decapoda; family Lithodidae; genus Paralithodes; species Paralithodes platypus. Next base: position 12,592,966 of record CM064580.1, on the reverse strand, counting down.
GCCGCTCCAAGGACCCGTGCCCCCAGGGAGGGGGCAGGGGATGGTTGTGACGGTTTGGCTCCCGAAACTGCTCCCCGCGTCCGGCATCCGGTTTTCCTCCACTGGTCGTTGATTTTGTCTTCGTCCGTGGAGGGTCGGCAGCCATCCGCGGTTGGCAGCCTCGGGAGGTGGCCCCACGGCGTAGACGCCGTCACATCAGGACCATATAGTTCAATACATTGTTGTTAAGCCTCTCGTTATATCTATCCTGGTGATGAGTTCGGCTTGTTATAATATCACAGGCTCGTTTGTACCTATTGAATTACAGGTATATGATTTAGGATGATTCAGATTACACGAGGACTCATCAGCGAAAATTATAATTATTTGTATAGCTCGCTAGAATTCCATATTACACATATCTGTTATTCTCAGCTAATGGCCATGAACATAATTGCAGGAACGATGATGATGCTTGTTGGTTCAGTATAATATGATCCATGCTTACCATTTATAAAGCTGCTGCAGCCTTTGTATATTGTATGTCATCATTGCCAATGTAAACCTTCATTGTTATCTTTGAATACATTGTCAAAGCTCGTCAAGGTTAAATAAAACTCAGTTACCAATGGTGTCAATTATAATTTGGTTGTTGTTTATCTGTATAATATATTACATTACATAAAATACTCTTTTTTGTTGTTCATGGGTAACGAATATATGTTTTGCATCTTGCATACAGTGAATCAAAATAATTACAATTTAAATACAGTTGGTGTGCAGTTTTCGCATTACCAAAAAAAAAAGCAAAAAGGAAAGAAAAACCAATGCATACGCAACTCTGTGACCTAGAATTCTGCAAATAGTATTGAATCTCTTAGGTAAAATCGGTTCATATACATTATTTACTGTGTATAGATATATATACTAAATGTTGTTTTATACTCACAGCCGGACTTGAACCACCGACAATCAGAAAAAGTGCCCATACTTTAATCCACCATACCACAGCGTGATAGAGTATACTTGTGTGTAGTGGATTAAAGCAGAGACACTCATCCAGACTGTTGGTGGTTCATGTCCGCCTGGGAGTATATATACTCTTATATAGAATTCTTCACTGACGAGCAGTTGGCCGTGATATATAAAAGTCATGTGCGTTCTCAGATGGATTACTGTTCACCTCTGTGGGGTGGAAGTGGAGTGGTTGCATTGAGGCAGTTGGACAAAATTCAAAATAAAGCTATTAGATTAATCAATAACCCTGCAATCACACAGGACCTTCCTACATTATCCATACGAAGAAACGTTGCATCCCTTGCATTATTCTACAGATATTTTCACAGCAATTGTTCCGAGGAACTTGCTTCAATTGTGCCGCCTCTCCACATCTTTCCCCGTAGAACTAGGGCAGCTGAGAGCGTCCATGAATTTACACTTTCTCCTCCACAATGCAGAACTTCTGCTTATCAGAATTCATTTATCCCCAGAGCTACTACTCTTTGGAATTCACTTCCCTCGAATTCCTTTCCACAAACTTACAATCTACAAATGTTTAAATCCAGTTGTTACAAACATTTTATGAATGGAGGATGCCGGACCTTTTTGTTTTATCTGTGCTTTTCCTTCCTCCGTTCATTGTCTCTTAAAAAAAAAAAAAAAAAAAAAAAAAAAAAAAAAAAAACATTTACGATCGCATTGAATCATAACCATTGGAATATTTATCTATAATAAGGTCAGCGTAACACTAGTTTGTAGCATTTTGAATAAGGTGTAATTCAAATTTAAAATATAAATAAGAAAGAAATAGTGACCATAACCTGTTACCTTTAACATTCACCTTGACCTTTGAATAACAAAAACAACAAATTTGGACAATCGTTGCATTGACCAACCAAATATGCAAGCAAAATTTGGTGACTATACGTAACCCGTTCAGTACAGTTCTGTCGCTTTAATTTCATACTGGATATTAAGACTATTTTATTTAGTTCATAAAGGACCTCCATAAAATTAGCAGGCTTTCAACTATCTTAATTAACCCTTTTTACTATCACAGATCCTTTATAAGCTCCACAATATCGTCTAATTATAACTAATATACAATACAAATGACGTCACCGGTACACAAAGGGTTAAACAGTTTAGGAAGAGTTTAATGACAATTATTAATACTCTTCTTTTTATCTTTGATCTTCACCTTTAACCTTAACAATTATATATATATATATATATATATATATATATATATATATATATATATATAATTATATATGATTGAAATACATGGTATTTAAGTAAAATGCAACTAACAGTCGTCTGCTTATTGAAAAAATAGTATTTGTTTATGATGAAGATTAACTTTTGACCTTGGCCTGTGACCTTGACCTTTATGTAGGATTATATTTGTGTTTGCTTTGATGTAACCCTAGAAAATCAAATAAGAGTGTAAAATTTCATTAAAATATCATCAGTTAGTTATTAGGTATTAAATGAATAGTTGACCTTGACATTTGACCTTCATCTTGAACTTCATGATGTCTGAACATTTACAATTTTAATTTTACCTTAGAGCACAACTGTCTAACAATTTTTTTGAAGTTTACATGAATAGTATAGAAATTAGCATATTAACCTTATATTAGGCGTTGACCTGTGACCTTGACTATCAAGTGGAATTATGTTTATTCTTGTATGAACTTGGTCTAGGCATTCCGAATAGGCATGATATGCCTAATGAGAATCTTACATTAAATAGGAAATACTAGTAAAAATCATATTTCGACCTTTAACCTTGACCTTTGACCTTGACCTTCGACCTTTGAATTTCTTATCAAGGATTTAGTTAGCTTAACAGCATGTTCGTATTAATTGGCGTTATGAATACGATGTATTTCGTATAAACACTTATTGATTACAAAGTGTGATCATATACTGTGACCTTGACTTTTGACCTTTGACTTAAAATAAAATATATTTATTTGGATGTTCGTCGCATTGACCAACTGAACTTGCCTGTATAATTTGGTGACAATATCTTAAACAGTCTAGGAGGAGTTTAGGGAAAATTACAAATACTCTTGTTTTGACCTTGACCTCTCACCTTAACAATTACAATATTTATGTGAAATTTTATATATATGATATTTAAGTAATAAGCCATAACACATAGCAGTTTTCCAAAATTTGAGTAATCTCTTTTTATAAATAATAAACGTTGACCTTTGACCTTGACCTTGACCTTTATGTAAGAGTACATTTTTGTTTGCATTGACATTCCTCATGAAAATCAAATAAGCATGCCTAATTCCATTAAAACCCATCAATTAGTTTCATATATATTAATAGAATAGTTGACCTTGACCTTTGATCTTTATGTCTCAACATTTATTATTTTCCTTTTCAATTAAAGTGCAACTATCTCACCAACATGTGTGAAGTTTGCATGAAAAGTAAAGATAATAGCATATCGACCTTTTATTTGACCCTGATCTGTGACTTTGACCTTTCATATAGAACTGAATAGTTTCTTGTATGACCTTGGCCTACGTATTTCGAATATACATTGTAAGCAGAGAATCTAACAGTTAGTATAAGAAATAGTAGTAAAAAACCTATTTTGACCTTTAACCTTTAACTTTGACCTTACCCTTTATAATATTTTTTTTCTAAAATTAAGGCAATATGAAATCAAGGTTACCAGTAACTTGTAGTGAAAATGAAGACTTTTGAATACAAACTAAAAATAAGTAGAATATGTTGACCTTTCACCTTGACCTGTAACCTCGACCTTTATGTAATAGTACATTTTGTTGTTCATTGACATTGCCCAGGAAAATCAAATAAGCATGACTAATTTCATTAACCCTTAAAGATCGGGGGCGGACTTAAGTCCGCCTCCAATTTGCAGCAAGTTAGGAGCATTATTAAGGCTTTTAAAGGGTTAAAATCAAGTGAAAATGGCCGGGAGCGCAGCGGGTCAGACAGCCGACTCCCAGGGCTTACCGCAGCCCATTAACTCATGTTCCCTGTGTTCTCGAGAGGCCGGCAGTGTAGCCAGTAGTGAGCATAGCTGGGAAAAATATGCCGCTATACGCTAAACTCCCATGTTACTGGTATCACTGTATGAGAACCACGAGTGCTACGTAGCTCGTTATGGTCTCATTTTGAAGCTTTTAGCGCCTAGTTTTTTGCTGAATACATTTCTTTTCATGCAGATACTTGATTTATCATTCAGGAGGGCCTGAATATGCCCAAATAAGCCCAAAACCCCCGCTAGACAAAGGTTAAAACCCATCAGTTAGTTTTTATATATTAATAGAATAGTTGACCTTGACCTTTGACCTTTATGATATGTGTGTCCAAATGTATTATTTTCCTTTTCATTTAAAGTGCAACACTCACCAAATGTGAAGTTTGCATGAAAAGTAAAGAAAATAGCGTAGGCCTATTGACCTTTTATTAGACCTTGACTTGTGACCTTGACCTTTTATATGGAGAATGTATAGTTTCTTGTATGACCTTGGCCTAAGTATTCTGAATATACATGGTAAGCCTAGTGAGAATCTAACAGTTAGTATAAGAAATACTAGTGATAAACTTATTTTGACCTTTGACCTTACCCTTTAGAATATTTACCTAAAAGTTGATCAATATGATATTAAGGTTACCAGTAACTTGTATAGTGAAAATGAAGACATTTGAGTAAAAACTTAAAAATATGAAATATTTACATTTTTTTACCATTGACCTTTGACCTTAGCCTTTAACTTAAAAGGAAAATGTCTTTTTGACAGACCTTCGCATTGACCAAATGGATATACCTGTGAAATTCGGTGAAAATCAATCAAATGGTTTAGGAGGAGTTTCTGGACAGACAGACGGACGACGACGACGACGACGACGGACGACAACGACGACGACAGACAAGCTGACTGGTGGTGCACAGTATACAGGCGGGATCTGTGTGAGCGATACCACTTTGCTTCGCAGAGTTGATAATTGAAGTTGTGAATAATTGTATGTGCTATGTAGGATTATTGTTATTACTAGGCATTCGGAAATATTTCTCTCTCTCTCTCTCTCATAACTGTGCATATAGGCCTAACAGTGTTCGTGATATTATGTGTAATGATTGGCACATGCTTCCACAAATATTACCAACAACGTTTGCACATCCATTACAATTAATAGAAACAAGTGCATCAAATGTATTTCCGTACACATTAACAAATGTATCACTTTTAATTTGCATTCACGCACACATTCATACACATACATACAGTACATATACCAGTACATACCAGGTCATATAATGCACACACGTGGTCGTAATTGTTCTTACATGGAGTTAACTTGGAGACAGATAAGGACGTTCTGGGTTATTGTTGATAAACATTAAGGCATTTCAAAATAATCCAAGAACATAATTATTGTTGTCGTATCCGGCGTGAAGCACCACTTTTACATGGCTACACAATAGTGAATATTTTATGTCGCACGACTGCAATATAACGATACTAGTTATTATATGGAAATAATTGGGTCAGTATGAATGTTGTTATTGTTGTTCCCCAGACTGCCTGGCCGAACAGCCCCAAGGCCTCGAGCAAGGCCAAGGCCATAACCAAGCGCCCCCACAGAACCCTCCCTGCCTACCACAATAAAGCCCGGGTGACCGAAGCCACTCCATGGCGGGGAGACGAGGAGGGTGCGGAAACGCCCGGGAAACCAAAGCCCCACCCAGTTCCCTGTGCCGCTCAGCAACTATGAAGAGAAAGTTGAGGGGCAAAAGAAAAATGTGACGCTTTGATTTCCAATCTTGGTAGATTGGGAGGTCAATCCACGGAAGAGACGCCGTCACTTGAGACCTAGAAAATATATAAGTAAAATGAACAGTCAGAGTAAACTATGGGTATGGCAGAAATCGCTCAGTTCTCACTCTGATAGACCAGCCCATCACCACATGACTAGAACCCAATCCTCTCAGCATCAGCTAGGAAAGGCCCTAGAAAGCCGCCTTTGGCGGGGGGGATAGCTCCCCTATTTCAACCCCTTTCGGGGTTGGGCACCCGCCCTCAGTATGAATGTTGTACCATCTGCCATTCGAATTATGTGGCGTGGCAGGTATGAAGTAGAGTTTCTTCAGGATTAGAATAGCCAGTCGAAAGTTATGTACACACAAATTACCATCAATATACTCACCGATCCCCCGACACCCCCGCTTTGGCTCTCCGAAGGAAGCATCTGAATATATGCACCATACCGGGATAAGTACAGGGTATGTATAGCTATACAGTACAGTACATTCGTGAGCCTGCCCCCCCCCCCCCCTACACTACCACCACCACCACCACCACTACACGCACACACATTAACACCTTACGAGCGGCCTATGCGGTTTATTTATATGTACCGCACAGCGGGGTGTTTTTAGCCAAAATAGGGCTGTTTACGTGATCATTTTCATGCCTAAATAAGACCCAGAACGTAAAACAAGTACCTATCCCTGAAAGGGCATAAACAGAGCTTTCGAATGACACCATAACGATCCTTGTATGATGGATAGTTTTCTTGCAATAACCGTGCAACGCGAGTGCAAAAAGCAGGTAATTCGGTACTTTCGGTACATAATTGAGTATGTAGCGAGTGAGAGAGGGAGGAGGGAGCTGAGATTTGTGTCAGTAGGTTCGCCGCGGTGGTCTGGAGCAGTCATACGCTCGCTAGTCTCCTGCCACCACTTGTCTCTCTCTCTCAGCCACATTACGTGCTGAAATTGCCACTCGACCTATGTCGAGCGCCGCCACATAGTCCAGCTTTTTTTAACTCGACTTATGTTGCTCGCCGCTAATTAAGGGTTAAAAGTAGCCAAGATTTGCTCTTCCCATTGTATGTTAAATTGTTTAATAAAATATTGGATTCAGGAGATATACCAAATGAATGGCTTGTTGGTAGTATAATTCCTATGTATAAAAATAAAGGAGATATTAATGATACTAATAATTATAAGGGGATAACATTGGTAAGTCTTAGGGAAGCTTTTTACATCTATTTTTGAATGAAATATTAAATACTTTTTTCTAATGAAAATACTATTTTAATTGAAACACAAGCTAGTGTAAGGCAAGGATGCAGTATAGTAGATCATATATTCTTACTTAACACTCAAGCCACGGGGCCCAAAATATGTCGAGTGAGAGAATCATGGCCACCCCTGCGGGGCCCGACATATGTCGCAAGGGATGTTGAGCACATTATCGGCTCTGAGAGCGAGTCCACACGTCGGGAGGACGATAGGCGGGCTCTGACTGCTCGGCACGGACCCAGTGCCGCGACTGTCACTACCTCCGCACCATTCTACACCCACGGCCTCATGAGACCAGGAAAAAACTCGGAAAATTACCGTATTTTAGGATTTTTCCCTTCGTGTTGCGCGATCGCTACAGGATAACCCGTGGTCGTACAAGTATGATTCAGGTGTCATTAGAAAGCTCTATTATCATCCTTTCACGGATACATAATTATATTACGCTCTGGCTCTTGTTTATGCATAAAAAAGAGCATGAAATGAAGCTCGTTTAGGGTAAATATGCCCACCTGCCAGGTAGTAGAAGTTGCAAACATCCCCGTTGGACAAGAGTTAAATCAATAATTGACTTGTTTTGCTGGAAAAGAGAACATTGTTTTGCTTGTTTGTGGACTACCAGAAAGCGTTTCATATAGTATGGAGAGAAGGGCTGTGGTATAAACTGGCGAGTTAAAATGTAAATGGTAAGATATTAACCCTTAAAAAGCGGCCCACCACTTAAGTCGAGTTAAATAAAGCTGGACTATGTGGCGGCGCTCGACATAACTCGAGTGGCAATTTCAGCACGTAATGTGGCTGAGAGAGAGAGACAAGTGGTGGCAGGAGACTAGCGAGCGTATGACTGCTCCAGACCACCGCGGCGAACCTACTGACACAAATCTCAGCTCCCTCCTCCCTCTCTCACTCGCTACATACTCAATTATGTACCGAAAGTACCGAATTACCTGCTTTTTGCACTCGCGTTGCACGGTTATTGCAAGAAAACTAGCCATCATACAAGGATCGTTATGGTGTCATTCGAAAGCTCTGTTTATGCCCTTTCAGGGATAGGTACTTGTTTTACGTTCTGGGTCTTATTTAGGCATGAAAATGATCACGTAAACAGCCCTATTTTGGCTAAAAACACCCCGCTGTGCGGTACATATAAATAAACCGCATAGGCCGCTCGTAAGGTGTTAAGGGTAATTACAACATGTATAGCAACATAAAATCTTATGTTATGTTCAGTCAACAGGTGTCTGATGCATTTATATGTAACAAGGGTGTAAGGCAACGAGAAAACTTGTCACCTTTACTTTTTGCCTTTTATATAAAAATGATATAGATAGAGGAACAGTTACTACAAAATAACTGTAATGTTTTAAATTTCAATGATGATGTTCTTGATACATATCTTAAATTATTTGTATTAAGTATACTGATGATACAGTAATATTATGTGATAGTGAAGATAGGATGAAAATACCTTATTAGCCTTGGAAGCTTATTGTAACAACTGGAAATTGAAAATAAACTGTAGCAAGACAAAAATCGTTATATTTAGTAGAGGAAGGTTAGATACTGGAAGGTATACCTTTAAATTTGTGACAACAGACATTGAAGTGACAGGTGAATATAGATATTTGGGTTTAACTTTTAATTGCAATGGCAGATTCCGCCAAGGAAAATTAGAATTAAAGCAGCAAGCTACAAGGTCCATGTATTCATTGATTAGTTAATGCAGAACCTTTAATTTACCAGTTGATATACAGCTTGAATTTTAAAGCAATGGTTAGACCAGTTATGTTGTATGCTGCTGAGGTATGGGGACATTATGTTATTAGAGAATTAGAACAGCTTCATTTGAAGTTTTTAAAGCATACATTATATGTTCATAAGTATACAAGTAATGACATGGTGTATGGTGAACTTGGTGAATATCCTATAGACATAAATATTAAGTGTTCAATGATGGGTTACTGGGCGAAATTAATTACTGGTATAATAAGTAAGTCAAGTTATATAATGTACACATGTTTGTTACATTTGGATCAGGTTGGTGTTTATACTTCACCTTGGTTGAATTGTGTTAAAAGTATTTGTAATGACTGTGGAATGTCTGGAGTCTGGTTTTCACAACATTTAATAAACCCAGCCTGGTTCAGATTGACAATAGAACAACAGCTTAAAGATCAATGGATAACAAAATGGAATATTAATTTATTAAGTAAGGCCATTTGTAGTAGCTATAGAACTTAAACAAAAATCTTCAGTATGGAGGATTATCTTGTGAAATTGGATAAGGGAGAGAGACTAGCTATAAGTAAACTGAGAGCCAGTAATAATAAATTACCAGTTAATACTGGTAGACACAGAAATATTGCTAGAGAAGACAGGGTATGTACTAAATGTAATGAAAATGTGGTGGGGGACGAATATAATTTGTTGTTAATTTGTCAAAATGAGGATATTGTACAGTTAAGGAATATGTACAGTATATTTCTCATTACTACAGGCATAACCCAACACAGTATAAATATATCTATCTATCTATCTATTGCCTGACGCCGTGATCCCCGAAGGTGTGGCCACGAACGAACCGCCCCCATGCACCTCTGTCCCCAGTCAGTCGATGCCCCTCCCCCCAACCAGCACCGCCTTCATTCATAATTATACTTCCTCACTCCATCTTTCCACCTCTCATTCGGTCTACCTCTCCCTCTCTGTCCCTCCACCTCGCTCTCGTACACCCTCTTAGTCATTCTCTCGCTTTCCATACGTTCCATATGGCCGAACCATCTCAAGTTGTTCCTTTTCACACTTTCCAGCACATCTACCTGCACACCACACCTCCTTCTTACTTCCTCATTAGTCTGTCTATCCCTCCATGTAACTCCGCACACACTTCTTAACCCTTAATTAGCGGCGAGCAACATAAGTCGAGTTAAAAAAAGCTGGACTATGTGGCGGCGCTCGACATAACTCGAGTGGCAATTTCAGCACGTAATGTGGCTGAGAGAGAGAGACAAGTGGTGGCAGGAGACTAGCGAGCGTATGACTGCTCCAGACCACCGCGGCGAACCTACTGACACAAATCTCAGCTCCCTCCTCTCTCTCTCTCACTCGCTACATACTCAATTATGTACTGAAAGTACCGAATTACCTGCTTTTTGCACTCGCGTTGCACGGTTATTGCAAGAAAACTATCCATCGTACAAGGATCGTTATGGTGTCATTCGAAAGCTCTGTTTATGCCCTTTCAGGGATAGGTACTTGTTTTACGTTCTGGGTCTTATTTAGGCATGAAAATGATCACGTAAACAGCCCTATTTTGGCTAAAAACACCCCGCTGTGCGGTACACATAAATAAACCGCATAGGCCGCTCGTAAGGTGTTAAGTAATTAATTTCCACTGCTCTCACTCTTGGTCTGAGTCTCTCAACCAACGTCCATGCTTCGCTTCCGTAAGTCAGTGTCGGGATTACCACACTGTCATGCAAGGACTTCTTCACTTCCATACTGACCACCCTATTTCTTGTTACTGCTTTCAGCATTCCTACAACCCTCTTCCCCTGTTGAACCCTCTCCCGCACTTCTTCATCCATAGTCCCATCTTTACTCAGCACACTGCCCAGATACTTAAAAGAGTTGACGATTTCCATAGCCTGACCGTTCAGCTTCACCTCACACTCTGTGACTTCACCCCTTTCGAAGACCATAATCTTGCTCTTCCCTGCATTTACCTTCAAATTCCGTTTTTCGCACACTGTTCCAAACTCATTTACCAGACCCTGCAACTCCCATTCATTATCACTCATCAGAACTGTATCATCTGCAAACAGCAGTATAGGTAGCTTCCACTCAATTCCCTCCCTTTTCAGCGATAAACCAACATCCACTGCTCTTGATAGTATTTCTTTCATGACTCCATCCATATATACATATATACATATACATACATATATACATATATACATATAAATATATACTGTTAATAAATAATACTAATTTAAAATGTGTGAACAATCTGTAACTTTTTCTCAAAATAACGTTTAATATGTATAGATAGATCAAGTCTTAGGACATTTAATATGGTTTGTTTAAGATGTACCAGTGTATTTACGTGTACGCTAATTTAGTTAGCAAAGGCATATTTTACATGTGTTATATGTAAGGGGCTGTGCTCCATACTTTTTTATAAAAGTCTGAGCAAAATAAACGCAATTCAATTCAATTCACACACACTCTCTCTCTCTCTCTCCTTCACATACACATTCGCAATTCCACATCAGACAAGCACCCATACATGATTTATATAATTCTCTGACACGTCAATTAAAACCTTACCCCCTTCTGTCTGACGTGATCCTCTCTCGAATGCAATTTGTCACCTTAATCCTTCAGCTACTCTGTCAGTCTCCGTCTTTCCTCTATATATAATCAATTATGTAGTGCACAAAGCTTAGTTTGTATAATTCACCTTACCTGTGCGTGCGTTAGCAAACACAGGTACGCGCATAATTTCTCGAGGAAAACGATCTCCCATACAACTTGGCTTCTGACACTCACAAAGACTTCTATTCAGCCACACACCAAACTAAATCCTTCCTCCATGCGCCTTCACTCATGTCACCCTCTCATTTAACTCTCTCCTCTCATTTTGTTTTCTTTCTCTCTCTCTCTTTCTTGAAAGTCTTCCCCTTATATGTTCATTGTCCTTGATGTAGACGAATATTACTGCAAGATATTAAAGGCAAGATGAATGTGTGTGTCCATCTTCACAGACTTATGAACTCGAAGGAAAAAAAAAACAAAAAATTCCACTGCACTCTTACTAAGAGACTTGGATAGCTTTTTTTTCGTTCTCTCTCCGAAACCGATTGTAATACTATTTATCTTCAGACATATTGCATCCCCACAAAAAGATAACCCAGTCAGTGCGGTCTATTTCCGCTACAAAACTAGAGCTCATTCAGGCACCCCTGAAAATTAAATGTTTACAACAAAAAACCTAAAAGAAAATAGCTTCAAAATTACCAAAATGAGCTTAGTAGCGCGCCCCGGTTCACCCGCAGCTTTACTACAGACATCGCCAATATTATCAATGTCGCGCTACATTTGCCTTTGGCAACGCTACAAATATCTTGCGAGACATGGAGTGAGACTCTCAGTACCGGGCAGATGTGCCAGAGAGCTGACGGGGGCCTGCCGCGCTCCTGCTCACTCACACTCATCTCCACAGGCTTTAAATTGCAGTAATTTACCATGACGTGCCCATATGTACTGCGCCCGCAGTGAAAGGGTTAATGTAAGTTCAGTAAATGCGGACGGAAATTCTTAAAGCTAAAAAGGGTTAAGCCTGTTCCTCGATTTTTGCATTGTGAGTTTCTCAGTTCACCCCAATATCAAATAAACATTCTGTTGGAATATTAACACTTACGGTGCAGGCATAGTTCCACCATCAGCAGCACCAACAACACTGTGCCAGAAGGACACCAAAACACCAGGACAAGAGGACCAGTGCACCCTTCATTCACGCAGGTGCCCCCACGTGACCAAATAATTTCCTAGAGTGCCATAAGAAGGCCCAAAAACTAAAACAACCATCCACCGTGCCCCTCTAGCCCCAACAGGAAAGGACCCGGACTGAAAAGAAGGAAGGCAGACTATCCCAGCCAACTTTACTAGGATAAGCCAGCTAGGTACGAGACTAGCACATCTACGTTTAAAGACTGAATTTCACTTAAGTTCAAGACTGGGCAAACATCCCTGTAACAAGTGTCTCCCTCAAGTTGAAATAGTTATAGGGAACCAAATTCAAGGTATGTAAGGGTCAAAATGTCTGGACACACGGATCTTGAAGCAGTTTAAGGCATAGGTTGAGGAACAGCCAGTTTGAGGGAGAGAGTTCCATAGCTTACTTGTTGAGTAGGTCACTTGACCACGTTTCGTTCTTAGATGGTTAAGGTAAATGCAATTATAGATTGTTTCTATTTAAGAACAAAATTTGAATGGAGTATTCAAATACTACAGAACACACACACACACACACAGTATTCATCCCTCTCACTCAGGGGCTGCAACATTTATTGTGACAAATGTGAGCCATACAATGTTATTGCATATTGGAAACGTGAAGTACGATGTAATATTATGACGGAGATAGAGAGCAAATACAAACATCATTGTACTAGATAAATGAGGTCAAACTTATATGTAAATAGGTTATGAACAACGATATTGATAAAGAAACTTGGAATTCGAAAGTTCATATATTCAGGTGTAAGAGAGTGAGAGTGAGTAATATCATAAGGCCATCAGTGACGTAATACTAGTCCACATTATTACTCTAAAAAGTTGTTAATGACCGTCATGCAACACAACAATCCTATGTTGTTATTAAATATTGAGTAAAGTCGAAGTCATGGTACATATATTAAATGTATACTATAATGCAGTAAAACAAACACGAACCATGGACATTTAGTGAAGGTAGTTAATATCACGTTTCGTTTGTATTTACTGTATGGTTCGGTAGTTGAACAGTTGTCAGTTCATTATACGTCTTTCTGTTAATGTTGAAAAGTGGAGACAGACTAGACACAGATAATAATCAATAATCTAACACGGATATTAGCCAAATAACTCCTCACTATAACAAAACACATTAGTGGTGCTGGAGGAGGACATTAAGGGGGTTGTTGGACAGAGTCTCACTAATGATAGTTCACGAACAATAATAACCATCCACACAACATTACCAACCCGGAAGACGCCACCGTAGAAATTAGATACATATTATGTTGTTCTTATCTCCTCGGGGACAGAACAGTCCTGATGTGGATCAATAATGACTGATGATAATGGTGATAATGACACTGTGATAATGTTGATAACAGATTGGTCAATATGCAATCGGCACGATCAAATACATTTGATAAAGCTGCGACAATTGTATGTACACCTAATCCCATATCTACTTACAATAAAAACATACATAATCTCAATAAACTGATATTTGTTTGTTTTCTTTATTGTTTCTATATTCCAACTACTCCCTCTCGGGCATAGGCTGAGAGCCTGCACACTCTACCGCTGAACACGGTGAGGCCTGTGAGGTCTTGTTCCAGTCTAGGGAGTGAGACATGCGAAACACCTATTCCCGGCTCGAACCCAAGTCCATCTCTGAAGCTGCTTCGCCTCTGCGCTTCACCGTCTCACTCCCCAGACTCGGACCCTCACTCTCAGAACGCCACCTATTGAGCAATTAACTCACTAGGCATTGCCCCCCTGTAGCATATTTTGAATATGGGAATATTCTTACATGCTATTTAATCAGGGAACACTGAGGGTATTTTGTTTTGGCATTTCGGTGTGCTGTGGTAATGCACTGAAACTAGGTTCAACACAAATTCCATCCCAATAATATCTTCCCATTGACATATTGTATACTTCTTAGTATCTTGTATAACATCCTACATACCAAAATATTCACGATGTTAGCTATCTTCATTAGTATAATAGTCCAGGCAAAACAAGGTTTGACCCACCACAAATTACAAAATGTTTTGACCCATACATTTTTTGAAAGCTTACACTCCAAGGAATAACATATTAAAAGTTTACCAATTTTTGTTTTGTGGAACACCCTTTTTGGGGAGTAAAACCAAAATGGCCGCCGCGAGTCCCAAAAATCTTTGTGTTTCCATATCTTTCCACCTAATTCATGCATTTTAGTTCTGTAAAAAGCTATTTCATACATTTCTGTCACAAGAAATATGAAAAAACACTACAAGGTTAACAAATAAGATGAAAATGTGTCATATAAAGAAATATTTCCATATATAATGCTCTTGTTAATTACATAAATATAACACATGAAGTTAAGTCCACTTATCAAATCACAGCAATTAAATACTCATAATTAGTTTGTAATTCAGACAGGTTAAACCAAGGTATCAGTATCATCAGAGTCACTGTCTTCCATTAAAGAAAAATTTGAACATGAGCCATGGCATTCACCACATGCAATTGTACAGTCTAAACCAGACTTCCGGCATGTGCACCGAAGTGTGGCACAGCCAGTCTTACAGTTACATATAATCATTTCCAGGAACTGAGATGGAGCTGGAGGTTTGTCTGTCATCACTGGCACCAGTTTACCTTCAATAACACGCCAACCCCACTGCTCTGGTGGTATATCGGTCTCATGACCCAGCCACACCTGCACTTGTTGGTATACTCTGAGGCTGTGGAACTTTGCTGCTGATGATGTGGGAGGAAGAGAGCCTGGGTCTACTGGAATGGTACTCCTTGCTGTTTTCTCACAACATTTTTGGTACCTCAGATCATCCAAGTTGTCATTTTGTCCTCCATTGTACATGGCAATCAGAGCTGACTCTCCTGATTTCTCAACATCCTTGAGATCTCAACATTGAAGAGCATGACATGAACGTAACTGCAGCTTTTCTGAAATTCTCATCACTGTAAAGTTTGGTAACAGCTTTCTGTTTGCCTATTCCAAATACTCTTGAAGTGGTGTCACAGCCTAGTAGGGCATGGGCAAAGAGAATATGATTTGACACAGTGTCTCCAAGAAGTTCTCTGGTGACTGATATGTTCCAGCACTTCAGTGGTTTCTTACTGTCTTTCCTAGCTGTTGACTGCAACCAGATGTTGTGTGGTGTCTTACTGGTCTTGTAGAATATCAAGAGAACCAGAATGTCGGTATCATCGGCAACTACTACAGTGTCTCGTTGCTGTGCAGATGATATTGCAGGTTCCACTATCAGGAGATATGCATCACCTCTAGCGTGGTGAACTTCACATCCTGCTCTCTTCAATCGGTTGCCTATCATATGGATCAGTCTCTGTTTATTTGTCTGGTTGGTGAGAAAGTCTTCCTTCTTGGTTTGGAGTTTATTGTTGGATCAAAGTGTACCTCAGCCACAATCCTACCACCAGATCTTCGGAGGTGTGCACCATCTTTTGTGGAAGGTGAATCGTTGTAACCATCAAACACAACCATGAAAGCTCCATATTTGGATAGTACATAATCAGTGTATATTTGCAAAATTTCATCCCACACAGCTCCTTTTGACCAAGGAATCTTATGCAGCAGAGAACCTCCATCATTGTTCCCTGATTAAATAACACTGTATGAATATTCCCATATTCAAAATATGTTACAGGGGGACAATGCCTAGTGAGTTCACTGCTCAATAGGTGGCGTTCTGAGAGTGAGGGTCTGAGTCTGGAGGGTGAGACGGTGAAGCACTTGAGCGAAGCAACCGGCCGCTTCAGAGATGGAGCTGCTTCGAGCCATGATGGATGCTTCACATGTCTCACTCCCCAGACTGGAACAAGACCTCACGGGCTTCACCGTGTTGAGCGGTGGAATGTACAGGCTCTCAGCCTATGCCCGAGAGGGAGTAGTTGGAATATAGGAAAAAAAAAAAAAAAAAAAAAAAAAAATCTAAAACATGCTGGATTGATTTAGGTGGTTTTAGAGCAGCCTGAATTTCTTTTGACCACAAGGAGTCTGCCAAGGAAGCTTTGTTAGCCGGTCTCATTATGGACTTTGATTCAAACAAGGCTTGTGGAAATTGACAAAGTTCATACTGGAATACCTCTGGTAACTGATTCTCTGTCGTACCAGCACAGACTAAGCGTTGAAACAGAAGGAGAGGATCCACGCTTACCTCCTTGTTCTTGACTTTGATTGATCCTTTTGCATCCATGGTGATGGCTTTGTCTTTCTTCCTGAAGGAAAGCTCATTCACCTTCATGACAGGCATCAGTGCGAGGACCTTTATACCCACATCCTTTGCTGAATCACAGTTGACACTGTCTTGAGCTGCAATGCCCATTGCTATGCTTCTCAGGCTTGGTGGACCATCCATTCTGAATGGATTTCTCACAGTCAAATACTGGAGAATGTCTTGGATATCTTTCAGATCTTTGCTCATCCTTGCTGGGGAACTCTCTTTGTGTTGCTCACTAGTGAGGAATTGCACCCCTGTGAACTCTTGCATGGTTTGATTGACATGAGCACACGCTGGTGCAGACAGAACCCAGATGAGTCTTTGAGGTTCAAGCTACACAGAAATATAAAAGTTGTATACAGAAATATACAAGTTTATCCATTCTATTGAAGAAATATTTCTTTAAATGTCACCTTAATACTTTTTCTATTACTTTTTTATATCTGTTTTTGAATTCCTTGTGCCAGAAATATATAATAAAGCCTTTTACAGAACTAAAATGCATGAATTAGGTGGAAAGATATGGAAACACAAAGATTTTTGGGACTCGCGGCGGCCATTGTGGTTTTACTCCCCAAAAACGGTGTTCCACACATTTTTTTGGTGTAAACTTTTAATATGTTATTCCTTGGAGTGTAAGCTTTCAAAAAATGTATGGGTCAAAACATTTGCAATTTGTGGTGGGTATACCCCTATTTTTCCACCAATTGCCTGGACTATAACTGCCAACGTGCAATACACCTCACATCTGCAATAATAGGCGTTTGAGTTACTTATGAATTGAAATATACATACATTAGTGTTTTTGAATGGTGCTGATATGTGGCGCTACGGCTCCTGTGACGCATCCCAAGTCATTTAGGGTAGGCTACCTACACTAACTAGAGTAATACAATATGGACAAAGGGCTGACTACTATCAAGATACGCCTTGAACAGGTCCAACTACACACATATTGTATCACCTCAGTCATACTCCTCAGTCATACAGGTTGAAGGTGAAACCATAATTGTTCTTCCTTGAACCAGCGGCCATCTGTTTCCAGGTCGGGTAATAATTTTCACCCCCGCCATTGTCATAAATAACATACCACATATCTTCCACGACCCTCGTTTCACTGACTAACAACGACTTTAACATATGGCCTAGCTCGCGGTTCTTGCCAGATATTATGGGATGGGGAAGTGATTTATTAAGGTGCATATATTAAAGTTGGATAATGAAACCACATTATAAGATACATCATATTTACACATACAGACTCACACTCTTACACACGCATACTGTACGCTGCTGTTTTGTTTCTCAGAATCTAAATGATGTAGAAGGCTCATAAATACAATTATAAGAAGTTGACAGTAAATATTGATTACTACACAGCACTCATTACATCTCCGCCCACATCATAGCACATTTTACATAAAAGCATTTTAATATTTCTTAAATCTATAATTTGTATGACGAAAGTAAAGCTGTCTACCTTGACTGACAGAAAGCCTTCTACAAAGTCCCCCACAAGCGACTCTTGATAAATTTAATGCACATTGCAAAGAAGGGTACGTACTTTGATGGACTTAGCATTAGCTTAACATACGTAAGCAAAGAGTTGTAACAAATGGTAAAAGCCTCAGACTCAAAAAATCTCCTTCACTGTTTTTGTTTTTTCTTCCGTAACACAACTGTATATAAATTTAAGATTCGTGTGTTATCCGAAACTACAGACAATAATCCTTCCACTTACCAACACAATAAAGTTATATAATACTTGGGAACTATTTCACTAAACTATAATTTGATTTATTCGTCACTGGAACACCCATCATATCTGGGAACACATATTATATATTTACATTCCAACTTTAAAGTAAAACTGATAACCCACCAACTACCACAAATAAGCTTAGCTTGGATTGCTACTCATTTAATTTTGACTTAAATGGATGAAAGTGCATATTCTCAGAGAGAGAGAGAGAGAGAGAGAGCTTGTGAGGCGTAGATAAGGTATGAAAGTAGAACTTTAAAACAGCTAGAGAGAGGGGGTGATCATCCTTTCATACTCGTAGGATGGTGAAAGGCTTTGTCCCATAGCAATATGATAAGGGATGGTCATTCATTACTCCTTTTGAATATGGGTCGTTGTTTCATGTACGGCAGTGTGCATGTATGTGTGTGTAATAGCGCATCTATAGTCGACTGTATACTGTAGTATAACATAACATATATCAATATCAATATCAGTTACACTCTATTATAAGTATAGAACTGTACATATATAATTGGTGTGATCCTACTCTTGAAACATCATAACCTAACCTATAAACTCACTTGGTCTAAAACTACAATTGTGAGCATGGTTCCCACGGCTCTTGCATCGTGACTCACAGACAATTGCTGGAACACCCAAGGAGATTGACAGCAACTACTTAGTACCACACGACACTACCACGCCCGCTCCTCTGGCCACTAGCTCTGCCCGCCATTAGCAGACAGACCTCTTCCCTTGGCGGGTCCTTCATTTCATAACGTAGGGTAAATACAGTGACGCATACAGTGTCGATACTGCAACGTACTAATTGTGTTAGTACTTTTCCTAATATAATCTGTTCTTTACAGAGATAAATACAGGATATACCTCAGTCTTAGTTGTTTTACAGTTGCTTACAGTTACAGGCACTTCCTACAGGGTCGCTACAGTGCCTTCACAAACCTTACAGTAAAATCAACATTCCTCAAAGTGTTCTACATCATTATTCTTCACTGTGCTCCCTTACTGCACTCTAGAATTTAAAAGCTGTGAGAACTCTATTTCCTTTGTAAATAATTAAAACAAACAAAGGTGTTTATTTAAAAGAAACCTCTCTATTAAATTCCCTAGTTAATATGTGTCCAGCCATCGCCGAACCTGCAACTATTACAAGGAGATTTTAAATAGGTAAGGAACCAAGAAAGATAGCCTGATACATACGTGTGTGGGTGTGTGTGTGTGTGTGTGTGTGTGTGTAGTAATACTAAGAATACACTGAAGAACCATAGATAAACGTGGAAAAAGACATATTTTTCATAATCCAAATCACCACCAGAACACGTCATTAAGCTAAGGAATACCCACTTTGAATCAAGGTGGTACTAGGTAAGGGCTAAGTACAAAGAACACATAAACATTTATGTAAACAAAGATAGTTGTCGGGTGTCATCAACCTGTCACTGGTAACACCTTTATCACCGACGTACAGACACACCAACAATATTATCTACAACCTTCATAATAATCTGTGTAACCTTTATAATACATTTATATACATTGCCATAATGATGTTTAGTAGTTTCCCATCAGCTGTAAGTTGTACTACGATAATATAGTTGTGGTCAGAGTGTTGTTAAGTTAATGTGTTGGCCCCACACGGTGACACACACACACACATACAGTTTGTATCTCACTATACTGTCATCGACCGTAGCTCATCGGGGGTTTAAGAGCAGCCATTTGTTCTTCCTTACATGTTGTTCGATTCCCCCGTTGTTGTTTAGTATGGAGGGCATTTTGCCCTAGAGCCTGATATACAATGATAATAATGTGATTCCCTGTTGTCCGCCAGGACAACCTCATCCAGGACAAACATTTTCCAGCGTCTCGGTTTTAGGCCAATTTGACTCTCTCTTTCAGACGTTTCTTTGTTCTTTTGGGCTCAAGTATCATCTGGTCCTTTTTAAACTTCCTCTGTCACAGTTCGGCTCAAGTCTGTCGCCCGCCTGTCATACTTTTACTTGTTCTTTCCTCCCTTGTCATTGTTCCCTCTTTCTTTCCTCACAGGACTAAGTAATACAGTTTATGTTATTGTTGTATTTAGTCTTAATGCTTTACATATAAAATGTACCGTAATATTTATATCACCACGCAATTGTATTCACCCTATGCAAACGTGTTCGAACTAATCGTATTAGGTTACGTATTCTCAACAATGTTACATTATCGACATACGTAAGTGTGTTTCAGTCTGTCACATTACACTCCTATCAAACCAGCCAGTTTGCCAAGTGCTGCAACTACTAAACTATTGAGATTTAGCGATATGGTTATTTAGTGATATACATTTATACAGCAGGTATTTACGGAACAACTTGTATATAACATTGGAAATGACATATACAGTAAATGCTTGGAATTCGTGGTTAAGAATTTAGTATCGTCAGTATTACCTACGGTAAACTATCGTATTGGTATTCCTGTTCTAACTGTTACTGGTGTATACGGATGTGAAAATTATCGTATACAATCATATTTAAGTTGTAGATACTTGGTTTTTGTATTATAAGCTTCCTTATTAATTGCCGTAAATCTGGAGGGATAGTTTACCATACAGGTTAAATGCACGCGTAGAGTGAAGTTTATTGTGATTCATTTTTGCATGACGTGGATGAAAATATTCATATCAAATAAAACACTTCTGGAACATGAATTTTGAAAAGAAGAAAAACAAGAAGAAACAGAACAAAATCGAAATAACATCACTACTATTCAATGCACTCCCCAAAAACCTATGAAATTGTCTGTCAATTACCGTACACACACATATATTTTTTTTGTTTTTATCGGCATAAACGTTTCCGATGATATTTCGAGGTTTTGAAAGTGTTTCCTCCTTAATATCGTTTAATGTATGTATAATAAAGTGCATAACAAGTCATTCTTATGACTCAAACCGACCAAGAGTGAATATTATCCGTCTGGCGGCCGCAATTTATAAGCGAAACAAGATTGTTGTGTTTAATATTTATATATTATTAAATATTCTTGAGAGAATATATTTGCATAAACCATCGAAAATAGCCGGAAAATACCTGTAATTTCATATTACAAACACATATACTGTAGTTATTTAGTGAATTTTCGAAATATCTTTAGCTTAAGTGCAGACAATCACAACTTTATTTAGGAAACATTCCTAATATCCATTTGTTCACGATACTCATTAAAGGTTTCATTTGTTATTCTTTCAGACATTTTGTAGTATTGCCTTCCGACTGTCTTCTGATTGTGAAAAACGAGCAATATTAAACTTTTGTTGGTGGCGCGTGATAGGGGATAGGCCGGGATAGACGATAGACGATTGACTTCTTGAGAAAGAAGAACAGTTAATTAAATATATTACGTAATGTAATACGCGTAATACCCCCGTTGAGTCAGACTGAGATGACGGGGTTGCAAACCAGGGGCAAAGCAATCCCTGCAGAGAACCTGACAATGCAGGAAAGGGAACAGCCTACCATAGCCAAAATAGCCGCAGTATAGGAGAGCAGAAGAACCAGGAAGAAAATGCAGCAGAAGATGAAAAGATAAATCACACAGTTCCCCCGAGTTTCACATGCTCTAGTACCTACACCAATGAAACAGTCTACCCAACAGGGAAGGCCTACCCATGCTCTAATCCCTGCAGGTATAGGTCAGTCTGCCCGCCAAAGGTCACCACATCCGGGGCATACCAGGAGTTCAAGCACCGACCAATCACAGGGATACCTGTCCAACCAATGGCAGAGGCTAGGACATACACCTAAGGCAAATACGCAAAAACAGCGGGATGTATTATACAACGAGGAGGATTTTATGCAAATACAACATTATGATCCAGTGCACTACCTCTACCGATGGGACCAAGAGAATCACCTCTACAGTACCTCACTTGAGGAATGGAAGTAGGAGAACAAAAATCAAGAGGAACGAAAGCATGGCCTGTAATCTAAGAAAAGTCAGGAAGTGTGAATAACAGAAAAACAATTATCCTGCATCCATGCAAGCCTTTTCAATAAATAATATAATTTTAAGATGTAGAGAATAACCTTATACATGTATTATTAGGGTAAATATATTTTTAGAATAATGATTGCCTTCACAATAAAGAAAAGAATGAAATCCTCATGTCCCTACTATATTGAAATAGGTCAAATTGAGTTCAAATTATAACCCAAATATATCCTGACTGAAATTGAAGGAAAGTATGCAACTACGGTTCCTACCTTCCACTGGTCTAACTTTTAGTGGGTAGAGAATAGTGTTGTAGACATCTATAGGACAAGCCTGTCCCTGTAGTAAGTCCAACTAGGGTGGTGAACGAGAGTGTGTTAGAGGAGCCAGGAGCAACCGTCTCTATTGTCCGTGAGAGAGGCAGCTCCCTTTGACGTCCAGCCAGAAGAAGAACTACTAGTCCTACGTCGTCCAGATTCTCCCTCAAGGAACTTACTTCTCTAACCCGTACCCTAAGTGCCTCTGTGTTTTCTAAGTGTCGTGAATTATTGTGATGGTAATATATAATATGCGAGTGTTCAACTTAACTTGTTCGTAGAGATCCGCTTCAAGGATTTTCCCTTGTCAATATATTACACGTGTAGATTAATCTAATTTTGATCAGTGCCGTGATTTATATAATTACGGTGTATTTTCTATGTAATTTGTGTTCAAATATTTGTTCAATCATTTTTACTTACGTTATATAGCCAAGATTACACGTGTTTCTTAGTGAATGCTCTCAGATTTTATTATATTGTGTTATTATTCAGTGCGTGTCCAAGTGGAAGTGAAGTGTAAAACGAGGCTATTTTCCTTCTAAATAGCTTAAACTTAACTCCTAACCTCAGGATCCTATCACATCCATTTCTAGCCAGAGAATACTTATAGTATATATTAGCCACCATTGAAAGTAAAGAACCCGTTCGTTGAGTTAGAATTAATCTATATTCAAGATACTTAATTTGTGTTAGTTGATGTGAATAATCTAATCATATACGTTGCTCGGACTATGAAATTCATTTGCCACCGATTTAGGAATTCAGATTATACATTCCTTGATTCATCAAGCCTATATATTTGGCTATTGATATATTACTACGGCGTTTTGTAATCAATTCATTATAGCTCTTATTAAAGCTGTAATAAAGCACTATACCGTTCTGTGTTACTTTCAGTAGTTTGTTAATTCATGCAAACATACCGGTACTTGTCTATAGCTAGTTTTGCTGCTATAATTAATTCACTACATTTACTGTGAATCTGATTTTCTTACTCAGTGTAATATTAGCTCATCAACGATTGAATTTATTTTTTGTGTCATGTGAGTAATTATTCAGAATAACCCTTTGATAGTTAAATTCAGAATTAAATTATCTTTCCCCTAATTGTAAAGCAAAGTTCATATCTTCTATCCTCGATTTAACGTTGCACTAAATCAAGATTACACTTAACCCTTTCACGCATTTATGACGCAGAGGTTGCCAGATTAGCAATAAGAAATAGAGTTCTCTCACTCTTATAATTACCTTTCCAAATTTAGTTTTCTGCCCACAGCTAACTCAAAGACAACTGCAGAGGTTGAAGTAACTAAACTAAAGGTTTCTAAATACCCATGATGGTAACAAAGGCTTTAAAGTATCCCCAATAGGCTCACAATCGCGTCATATACGTGAAAGGGTTAACCTGACCTCAGTCCGCCTGACCTATACCTCCGAGAGCGGTTTCTTTGAGTGTCCACCTGAGCGCGGCATTGTTTGTATTTATCGCCGCGCAGCCTAAGGTGCAGCTGAGAACTTGACCTCAGTTGCCCTACCTTGTAATTACTATACCTTACTTTATACACTTGACCAGCATAGATATTGTCACTAATATTTATTATTTGTGTGTTTATTTTATGTAATTGCGTATATCCTATTTTAATACTTTGTAAGTGACCACCATATTTCAATAGAGAGAAAACCTTTTCAACTCTTTACACTTACCATTGAATGTATATTAGAATCCTACTCAATATAGTAGAGGTTATAATACCCCATTTATGTATCCATATCAAAGAATAAATAAGAGTGTAATTTATACTGTGTGTGTATTGTGTTCTTGGGAGAGTGACTGAGTAATTTAAAAGTAATATTCATGAAGCGAGATATGTTCCTGTTGAGCATTATCAATTCTAAATATCCGAATTATGGATGACTAAAGAATTCATAATGTAGCGAGTTGGATTAAAAACCGGCATAACACAGACGGTTAAAAGTCCAACTCTGATTGCTACACATTAACTATAATAATAATAATACAAATATGATCGTAATAAATTGTGTAAAATATAATACATTTAAAAAGAAAATTTAATTATAGAATCAGGCCTTTTGACGAAAACAATATTTACCCATTTAGGACTATGGGTAGGATTGGTTTAGAAGTTTTATACAAATTAAATATACGACATACAAGTACCGCTCTGACGGTCATATTTGTTTTTTTTAAATTGCATCAACTGGATTAAATCGTCTGTGTTTGTTTGTGATTTACGACCATCCAGGTTGTTACCGATACATGCCGCCTCGCCTAAATTACTCTGTGTGTGTGTTTGTTACTTAATGTAATGTATTTGTATGAATAACAGTGACTGTATGTATCATCAAGAAGGCCACGGTATCATTTCCTGTCATTATGACAGTGACTATAAATTAAGACTAACGTAAAACATATATGATAGTCTGCCTCACTGAACAGGGCAACCAGGTGAAAGAGACAGTAGGGGAGGGATGGAGTGAGGGAGACAGTAAGGGAGGGAAGGAGCGAGGGAGACAGTAAGGGAGGGAAGGAGTGAGGGAGACAGTAAAGGAGGGAAGGAGTGAGGGAGACAGAAAGGAAGGGAAGGAGTGAGGGATACAGTAAGGGAGGAAATGAGTGAGGGAGACAGTAAGGGAGGGAAGGAGTGAGGGAGGGAAGGAGCAAGGGAGACAGTAAGGGAGGGAAGGAGTGAGGGAGACAGTAAGGGAGGGAAGGAGTGAGGGAGACAGTAAGGGAGGGAAGGAGTGAGGGATACAGTAAGGGAGGAAATGAGTGAGGGAGACAGTAAGGGAGGGAAGGAGTGAGGGAGACAGTAAGGGAGGGAAGGAGCAAGAGAGACAGTAAGGGAAGGAAGGAGTGAGGGAGACAGTAAGGGAGGGAAGGAGTGAGGGAGACAGTAAGGGAGGGTAGGAGCGAGGGATACAGTAAGGGAGGGAAGGAGTGAGGGAGACAGTAAGGGAGGGTAGGAGCGAGGGATACAGTAAGGGAGGGAAGGAGTGAGGGAGACAGTAAGGGAGGGAAGGAGTGAGGGAGACAGTAAGGGAGGGAAGGATCAAGGGAGACAGTAAGGGAGGGAGACAGTAAGGGCGGGAAGGAGTGAGGGAGACAGTAAGGGAGGGAAGGAGTGAGGGATACAGTAAGGGAGGGAAGGAGTGAGGGAGACAGTAAGGAAGGGAAAGAGTGAGGGAGACAATAAGGGAGAGAAAGAGTGAGGGAGACAGTAAGGGAGGGAAGGAGTGAGGGAGACAGTAAGGGAGGGAAGGAGAGAGGGAGACAATAAGGGAGGGAAGGACTGAGGGAGACAGTAAGGGAGGGAAGGATCAAGGGAGACA
This sequence comes from Paralithodes platypus, assembly GCA_032716605.1. Lineage (NCBI taxonomy): Eukaryota > Metazoa > Arthropoda > Malacostraca > Decapoda > Lithodidae > Paralithodes > Paralithodes platypus. The sequence continues at coordinate 12,566,746 of CM064580.1, read as the reverse complement.
GTAAGGGAGGGAGACAGTAAGGGCGGGAAGCAGTGAGGGAGACAGTAAGGGAGGGAAGGAGTGAGGGAGACAGTAAGGGAGGGAAGGAATGAGGAATACAATAAGGGAGGGAAGGAGTGAGGGAGACAGTAAGGGAGGGAAGGAGTGAGGGAGACAGTAAGGGAGGGAAGGATCAAGGGAGACAGTAAGGGAGGGAGACAGTAAGGGCGGGAAGGAGTGAGGGAGACAGTAAGGGAGGGAAGGAGTGAGGGAGACAGTAAGGGAGGGAAGGAGTGAGGGAGACAGTAAGGAAGGGAAGGAGTGAGGGAGACAGTAAGGGAAGGAAGACAAAGGGACACAGGAAGGTAGGGAAGGAGTGAGGGAGACAGTAAGGGAGGGAAGGAGTGAGGGAGACAGTAAGGGAGGGAAGGAGTGAGGGAGACAGTAAGGGAGGGAAGGAGTGAGGGAGACAGTAAGGGAGGGAGACAGTAAGGGCGGGAAGCAGTGAGGGAGACAGTAAGGGAGGGAAGGAGTGAGGGAGACAGTAAGGAAGGGAAGGAGTGAGGGAGACAGTAAGGAAGGGAAGGAGTGAGGGAGACAGTAATGGAGGGAAGGAGTGAGGGAGACAGTAAGGGAGGGAAGGAGTGAGTGAGACAGTAAGGGAGGGAAGGAGTGAGGGAGACAGTAAGGGAGGGAAGGAGAGAGGGAGACAGTAAGGGAGGGAAGGAGGGAGGGAAGGGGTGAGGGAGACAGTAAGGGAGGGGAGGAGTGAGGGAGACAGTAAGGGAGTGAAGGAGTGAGGGAGACAGTAAGGGAGGGAAGGGGTGAGGGAGACAGTAAGGGAGGGAAGGAGTGAGACCAGTAAGGGGAAAAAGTTAGGGTAGTCACAGTAAGGAGAGGGAAATAGTGAGTGGTCCGTAGGGAGGGGAGGAGTGAGGGAGACAGTACGGAGTGAAGGAGTTGAGGAGGAACAGTTCAGGGAGGGAAGGGGTGAGGGAGACAGTAGGAGGGAAGGAAGTAGTGAGTCACAGTAGGGATGGAGAAAGTGAGGTGAAACATTAAGGGAAGTCAGGAGTGAGGAGTCGTACGGGAGAAGGAGTGAGGGAGAGCAGTCAAGGTTAGTGGAAGGGGTGAGGCGACATGTAGTGCGGTAAGGAGTGATTGTGAGACAGTAAGGGACGTGAGGATGAGGGGAGACGGAAGGGAGAAAGGAGACACTAAGTCGAGTTAAGGAAATGAGGAATCATACGGGAGGGAAGGAGTGCAGGTTAGAGCAGTAAGGAGGGAAGGATGAGGATAACCGTAAGGGAGGTAAGGGTGGGGAGACATTAACGGCGGGAATGAGTGAAGGAGACAGTAGCGGGGGGAGGGACGCAGTGAGGGGGACCAGTAAGGGCAGGGTATAGACTCAGGGAGACTAGTAAGGGAGGGACTACAGTAGGGCGGGAAGGAGTGAGGGAGACAGTACGGGAGGGAAGGAGTGAGGGATACTTAGGGATGGAGGCGTGAGGGTAGACAGTTAAGGGCAGGAAGGCTTAAGGGAATCACAGTATGGGGGGAGAGAGGAGGAGACCAGTAAGGGAGGGAAGGAGGAGGGGAGACGTAAGAGGAAGGGGGAGGGAGACAGTAAAGGAGGGGAGGAGTGAGGGCGACAGTCAGGTAGTAAGGAGTGAAGGAGACGTCAGGGATAGTCGTGAGGGAGACAGTACGGGAGGAAGTTCAAGGAGACAGGAATGGCGGGTAAGAGTGAGGAAGACAGTAAGGGAGGTGGAGTGAGGGATACATTAGGAGAGAAGGAGTGAGGAGAAGTACGGAAGGAAAGAGTGGTGGAGACAATAAGGGAGAGAAGATCGAGGCACAGTAGGGAGGGAAGGAGTGAGGTACACAGGAATGGAGGGTAATGAGTGTGGGAGCCTGTAAGGGAGGGAATGAACTAGAGAGCAAGAAGGGAGGGAAGGACTGTGATGGCAGACAGTAAGGGAGGGAAGGATCAAGGGACAGTAAGCGGAGGGAAACAGATGGGCGGGAAGGAGTGAGGGCAGCTGAAGGGAGGGAAGGAGTGGGGAGACAGTAACAAGGGCAGAGTGAGGGAGACAGTAAGGGAGGGAAGGAAAGAGGGAGACAGTCAAGGCAAGGGAAAGATGAGGGAACAGTTAAGAGGAAGGAATGAGTACAAAGTACAAGGAAATCAAGCAGCAACATTTCTAGTGACCCTTCTCGGCTGCTTGTCCTCCAAAACACTGCGGATCAAGTTCCAAACAGTGGTTAGAGTGGGTAAGGAACTTGGAAAAGGGAACACTGCCCTGCCACTACGTGCAGGACAGGAAGTTAGTAGGGTACATATGGTTAGTACTGAGGGGAGGATAAAATAAAGTTAACAGTTCCAAACCAGTCAGTCGGCCGGGTTGAATGCGAGATTTTTCTACCGCGGATTTAAATTAATCACGGTGCTGGCAGTCTATAACGTCTCGTGGAAGCCCAATTCCACAAGATTACAACTTCGTGGAGAGACACTTCGATTCGTGTGAGTTAAAAGAGTTACCAATATTTTTGCACCGTTTCCAGCCGCGTGTAATTAGATTGGTCGTTGTGAAGTACTACTAAAGTTTTCATATTGGGTCGCTGGCCTTTGTGAGGTTGAACACTTGAATTAAGTCACCTTCTTAATCGGCGCTTGGTTAAGGAAATAGATTGAATCTCTAAGACGCTCTTCGTATGGTTTGTTCTTTAGGCTAGGTATCATTTTGGTGATGCTACGTTGACCTCGTTCTAGCGTGTTTATGTCTTATTGGTAATAAGAAGGGGCATTTTTTGAAACGCAGTATTCCAGAGAGGGCGGCCTAAGGAATTGTAAGGTAATTAACGTCTTTGGATTTATCTCAAATGATCTTCTCTATAAGCCAATTATTTTGTTTGCCTTCTAACAAATTCTGACATTGTTGACTCGGTTTTATGGTTCTCGATATTGTTACTCCCAAATCGGTTTCTTTGTTTACATTCTTACTGATGCCATTCATCGAATGCTGCTTCCTCATTTATGTATCCGATATGTGTAACTTTACATTTTAATCCGCATTGAACTCATTTGCCAAATTTGGGCCCCAATTTACATTTATCTAGATTGTGTTGCAATATCGTCAACTTGCATCTTTTGAGAGTACGCTATTTGCAATTTTTGTATCGTCAGCAATTTGAGATTGTACAGGTGAGACCCTCATCTACTGTAGGTCGTTTGAGGTAATTGAAAGAGATTGGTCCTAGTCCGATCCCTGTGTACCCCGCTACTTACATTGGTCTCTTTAGATGCCTTAACCGTTTATGACTACCTTTGCTTTCCTGCCGAACTGAGGCCAATTTCTATCTCTCCATTTTTCAACCATTCCAAACCGTCTTGTATTCCATGCGCTTTTGTTTTAGCAGTAAACGTTTGTGGGAAACTTTGTCAAGGCCTTCTTGAAAATCAAGGTATATAATATCTACCCTTTACTCTCATCGTAGAGGTTGAGATACGTGGAAGAGTCTAAGAGGTTTGTTAACAGGAACGTTTTTACGAACCGTGTGATATCTTTAAGTATGTTATTTTCCTCTAATGATTTACGAGTCTGTTCTCTTATGACCGTTCTAGCATTTTACCCTACCCTTAGGTTAAGCTAATTGGAGTGAGGGAGACAGTAATAGGAAAGAGTGAGGAGACAGTAAGGAAGGGTAAGGGTTAGGGGAGACAGTAACATGGTGGGTAAGTGGGTAAGGGAGACGTAAGGAGGGAAGGAGTGAGTGCACAATAGGGAGGGAGGAGTGAGGGAGACAGTACGGGATGGGAAGGAGAGAGGAAGACAGTAGGGAGGCAGGAGGGAGGAGACAGTAGGAGGGAAGGGGTGATGGAAACAGTAGGAGGGGAGGAGTGAGGGAGTGAAGGAGTGAGGGGCACTTAGGGAGGGACGGGGTGAGGGAGACATAAGGGAGGGAAGGAGTGGGGAGACGTAGGGCGGGTAGGCGGCGAGGGATACAATAAGGTGAGGGAATGGAGCGAGGGAGACAGTAATTGTAGAGTAGAGCGAGGGATACAGTAAGGAGGGAAGGAAACTCAGGGAGGGAAGAATGAGGACCTACCATAAGGGAGGGAAGGATGTGAGAGGACAGTAAGGGAGTGCAGGAGACGTAAGGTAGGCAGGTGAGGGATACAAGTAGTGGAGGGAAGGAGTGAAGGAGACCTAAGGAGTGAAGGCGTGGAGGGGACAGTAAGGGAGAGAAGGATCAGGGAGACCGTAAAGGAGGGAGACAGTAAGGGCGGGAGGAGCGAGGGAGACATAAAGGGCGGGAAGTGGCGTGAGGGATACAGTAAGGGGGAGGGAGCAAGGGAGACCGTAAGGAAGGAAAGAGTGAGGGAACAAGGAGAGAAAGAGGAGGGAGACGAAAGGGGGAGGAGTGAGGGAGAACAGTAAGGGAAGGAAGGATAAAGGGACACGGAAGGGAGGGAAGGAGTGAGGAGACCGTAAGGTAGGGAAGGATATGAGGGAGACACTAAGGGCTGGAGGACTGGAGGGAGCAGTAATGGAGGTGAAGGTAAAGGGATGACAGTAAGGGAGGAGACGTAAGGGCGGGAAGCATTGAGGGAGACAGTAAGGCTCAAGGGAAGGTTAGGGAGACAGTAAGGGAAGGGAAGGAGTGAGGGAGACAGTAAGGGAAGGGAAGGAGTGAGGGAGACAGTAAGGGAGGGAAGGAGTGAGGGAGACAGTAAGGGAGGGAAGGAGTGAGGGAGACAGTAAGGGAGGGAAGGAGTGAGGGAGACAGTAAGGGAGGGAAGGAGTAAGGGAGGGAAGGAATGAGGGAGACAGTAAGGGAGGGAAGGAGTGAGGGAGACAGTAAGGGAGGGAAGGAGTGAGGAGACAGTAAGGGAGGGAAGGAGTGAGGGAGACAGTAAGGGAGGGAAGGAGTGAGGGAGACAGTAAGGGAGGGAAGGAGTGAGGGAGACAGTAAGGGAGGGAAGGAGTGAGGGAGACAGTAAGGGACGGAAGGAGTGAGGGAGACAGTAAGGGAGGGAAGGAGTGAGGGAGGGAAGGAGTGAGGGAGACAGTAAGGGATGGAAGGAGTGAGGGAGACAGTAAGGGAGGGAAGGAGTGAGTGAGACAGTAAGGGAGGGAAGGAGTGAGGGAGACAGTAAGGGAGGGAAGGAGTGAGGGAGACAGTAAGGGAGGGAAGGAGACAGTAAGGGAGGGAAGGAATGAGGGAGACAGTAAGGGAGGGAAAGAATGAGGGAGACAGTAAGGGAGGGAAGGAGAGTGAGACAGTAAGGAAGGGAAGGAGTGAGGGAGACATTAAGGGAGGGAATGAATGAGAGAGACAGTAAGGGAGGGAAGGAGTGTGTGAGACAGTAAGGGAGGGAAGGAGTGAGGGAGACAGTAAGGAAGGGAAGGAGTGAGGGAGACAGTAAGGGAGGGAAGGAGTGAGGGAGACAGTAAGGGAGGGAAGGAGTGAGGGAGACAGTAAGGGAGGGAAGGAGTGAGGGAGACAGTAAGGGAGGGAAGGAGTGAGGGAGACAGTAAGGGAGGGAAGGAGTGAGGGAGACAGTAAGGGAGGGAAGGAGTGAGGGAGACAGTAAGGGAGGGAAGGAGTGAGGGAGACAGTAAGGGAGGGAAGGAGTGAGGGAGACAGTAAGGGAGGGAAGGAGTGAGGGAGACAGTAAGGGAGGGAAGGAGTGAAGGAGACAGTAAGGGAGGGAAGGAGTGAGGGAGACAGTAAGGGCAGGAAGGAGTGAGGGAGACAGTAAGGGAGGGAAGGAGTGAGGGAGACAGTAAGGGAGGGAAGGAGTGAAGGAGACAGTAAGGGAGGGAAGGAGTGAGGGAGACAGTAAGGGAGGGAAGGAGTGAAGGAGACAGTAAGGGAGGGAAGGAGTGAGGGAGACAGTAAGGGAGGGAAGGAGTGAGGGAGACAGTAAGGGAGGGAAGGAGTGAGGGAGACAGTAAGGGAGGGAAGGAGTGAGGGAGACAGTAAGGGAGGGAAGGAGTGAGGGATACAGTAGGGGAGAGAAGGAGTGAGGGAGACAGTACGGAAGGGAAAGAGTGAGGGAGACAATAAGGGAGGAGGGACAGTAAGGAAGGTAAAGAGTGAGGGAGACAGTAAGGAAAGGAAGGAGTGAGGGAGACAGTAAGGAAGGGAAAGAGTGAGGGAGACAGTAAGGAAGGGAAGGAGTGAGGGAGACAGTAAGGGCGGGAAGGAGTAAGGGAGACAGTAAGGGAGGGAAGGAGTGAGTGAGACAGTAAGGGAGGGCAGGAGTGAGGGAGACAGTAAGGGAGGGAAGGAGAGAGGGAGACAGTAAGGGAGGGAAGGAGGGAGGGAGACAGTAAGGGAGGGAAGGGGTGAGGGAGACAGTAAAGGAGGGGAGGAGTGAGGGAGACAGTAAGGGAGTGAAGGAGACAGTAAGGGAGGGAAGGAGTGAGGGAGACAGTAAGGGAGGGAAGGAGTGAAGGAGACAGTAAGGGAGGGAAGGAGTGAGGGAGACAGTAAGGGAGGGAAGGATCAAGGGAGACAGTAAGGGAGGGAGACAGTAAGGGCGGGAAGGAGTGAGGGAGACAGTAAGGGAGGGAAGGAGTGAGGGATACAGTAGGGGAGGGAAGGAGTGAGGGAGACAATAAGGGAGAGAAAGAGTGAGGGAGACAGTAAGGGAGGGAAGGAGTGAGGGACACAGGAAGGGAGGGAAGGAGTGTGGGAGACAGTAAGGGAGGGAAGGAGAGAGGGAGACAATAAGGGAGGGAAGGACTGAGGGAGACAGTAAGGGAGGGAAGGATCAAGGGAGACAGTAAGGGAGGGAGACAGTAAGGGCGGGAAGGAGTGAGGGAGACAGTAAGGGAGGGAAGGAGTGAGGGAGACAGTAAGGAAGGGAAAGAGTGAGGGAGACAGTAAGGGAGGGAAGGAAAGAGGGAGACAGTAAGGAAGGGAAAGAGTGAGGGAGACAGTAAGGAAGGGAAGGAGTGAGGGAGACAGTAAGGAAGGGAAAGAGTGAGGGAGACAGTAAGGAAGGGAAGGAGTGAGGGAGACAGTAATGGCGGGAAGGAGTAAGGGAGACAGTAAGGGAGGGAAGGAGTGAGTGAGACAGTAAGGGAGGGAAGGAGTGAGGGAGACAGTAAGGGAGGGAAGGAGAGAGGGAGACAGTAAGGGAGGGAAGGAGGGAGGGAGACAGTAAGGGAGGGAAGGGGTGAGGGAGACAGTAAAGGAGGGGAGGAGTGAGGGAGTGAGGGAGACAGTAAGGGAGGGAAGGGGTGAGGGAGACAGTAAGGGAGGGAAGGAGTGAGTGAGACAGTAAGGGAGGGAAGAAGTGAGGGAGACAGTAAGGGAGGGAAGGAGTGAGGGAGACAGTAAGGGAGGGAAGGAGTGAGGGAGACAGTAAGGGAGGGAAGGAGTGAGGGAGACAGTAAGGGAGGGAAGGAGTGAGGGAGACAGTAAGGGAGGGAAGGAGAGAGGGAGACAGTAAGGGAGGGAAGGAGTGAGGGAGACAGTAAGGGAGGGAAGGAGACATTGAAGGAGAGAAGGAGTGAGGGAGACAGTAAGGGAAGGAAGGATTGAGGGAGATAGTAAGGGAGGGAAGGAGTGAGGGAGACAGTAAGGGAGGGAAGGAGTGAGGGAGACAGTCAGGGAGGGAAGGAGTGAGGGAGACAGTAAGGGAGGGAAGGTGTGAGGGAGACAGCAAGGGAGGAAAGGAGTGAGGGAGACAGTAAGGGAGGGAAGGAGTGAGGGAAGGAATGAGGGAGACAGTAAGGGAGGGAAGGAGTGGGGGAGACAGTAAGGGAGGGAAGGTGTGAGGGAGACAGTAAGGGAGGGAAGGAGTGAGGGAGACAGTAAGGGAGGGACGGAATGAGGGAGACAGTAAGGTAAGGTAAGATGCGGTAATTTTGGGCCTTTTCCGATAGACGTACCCCAGAACCAGTGCCTGGGATTCCATACTGGATGGACTCTCTTTGCAGAGTGCCGTTATGCAGTGTTGCTATGGTATCTCGCAGAGCCCTGCCTTTCCAGAGTCCAGTCAGTGCGTTTACTATCAATAAAGCGCTTGACAAATCAGCATTCTTTATTGACATTAACGCCAGATATCAAGACAGAGGAACGGATATTAGGTGGCCTTCAGTGAGATTTAATAACAAACTCCTTTGATGAGCCAAGATCTTAAATAAGATTGAAAGTAGAGCTTTACAACCATTGCTGTCAGGGATCTACTTCAATATTAACACCCAAATCTTCCAGCTGGTATCTAACTTCCAGTGAGGGTTGTTGATAGCTTTCCAACTGTAAAGATCTTAACTTTACCTGTGATAGTCACACCTCTTTCTGCGTTCCTCCTGGTGTTCATTCGGCTAATAAGGGCACATGTGCGGGGTGGTTGATCCTGGAGTGTTTGGGGTAGTCCCTCCTGGCCTCACGTTCATGGTGGTGATGCGGCTTGGAGGAAAAAGGGCGCCTGGAGGTATGGTGTTTATGAAGTCGTTTTGTCATCTTCCTTTCCTTTGCGTCTTTCCTTCTCTTTTGTGCATCAGGGTTGTTTATTGCAACTCTTATATTTTTGCTGGGTGTTGGAGGAAGTGCGAAGGCCATTGTAGCGACACTGGCACATCTTGGTGGTGTGGTGGTTACAGCTTCCTTTCTCTGGGAAGCACGGGAAAAGTGCTTGGCAGTGGTGGCGTGGTGTTTATTTGCTTCATTATTTTAGTTCCTTCACCGGAATGATAGCCACGTCCTCGTGGCTGTATTTCGAAGCACTAGGCATCTTCTTGGCGGGAAAAAGTTTTAAGCGAATATAAGAATTCCCACCATTTTTGAGAGCGGGCATCTGTGGGTCTATTTACATCAGCAAATACAGTGAACTAGGCTTGTAAACGCAATTCGCTTTACATTTGGTATCTTATTATTCATAAAACCTCAGTTCTGTAAGTATGCCTCGCAGTAACTAAAATCTACCTTTTTTTAGGCTAATTCCCTCGCGATTGCCAGTTTACCATCAGGATACCAATTATTGTTCTGAGACTAACCTCTCTGTGTTTATTTATATTGTGATTTACTTAGTCATCTTGTATATCTATACTTGTACTATTTCATGATTTCATGTTATTAATTCCTGCCAGTGTATTAAGCAGGAATATTCATATTTATTATATTTCTATCATATGACGACATAGAGCTAATTTTATATAGATGAGACTCAATCCAATTGTCAATACTTGTACCCTAGCTATTAAAGAAATAAAACTTGTGTACCGAAACTGTGTATTCTGTGACATTGGTGGTGATTGATATAAGATTTATGTATTAAAGTCAGTTGTGTTGCCGTTGAGTGTTTACAGTTCGGAGCTTTCCTATGGTGGAAATAACAAACCATTATACACCGTGCTAAATGATAGCGTCGCATAGCATAAACTTATGCATTATAGTGCATTTATATCTTATAGTGATACTTATGTGTTAATGCATGAGCGTCCATATCATTCGGACTCTCTGTATTTAACTTTTGCATATTCATGCTTTATAGCCCATTTCATTTGAACTCTTTATATTTATCTTTTTAGGAAGTTTCCGCTTCCTCATTTTATTTCTTATTTAGCAATCATCCTTGTTTATTCATTCAGTGTTTTGTGAGTTCTTGTGTGTTATCTTGCCATACTTTATCAGGATGATTTGCTTGTTGTGGGGCCCATTGTTTCTATATGTACTAATTCTGTTATCCTGTATGTGACTGTCTTTACCACCCAGTGTACTATTACTCGTATATCTATGTGCCTATGTGTTGTTGTGAATAAAACCATTGTACCCACCATGGTGCAGTCAAGGAATTATAGTTTGTGTGTGTGTGTATTAGTGAGAGAGTGATTGTATGTGTGTAAGAGAGTGTCTGTTCGTTCCATGTTGGTGCTTACATGTAAATACTCTTTTTAGCTTATCTGTCTAATTGGTGTTTGGTATGAACATGGATGAATAGCATTATTCATTAGTCCATTAAGCGCGAGCTATTGGTAGTGCACACCCTACCGCCAAGCGACGATATTAGGCTTCATTCCCGCCTAAAATCGTGTTTTTACGACGAATATCGTTATTACTTATTCATATGCGCCTATTTTACAATTAATATGAAGATATTAACATGTAACAGCAATAAAACAAGTGGGAATAATATTTGGGGGGTGAAAAAGATGAATTATTGCCAACCCATCAGTCATGAAGTGTGAGGTGAACGTATACCCTCTCTCTCCGAGGCCTGGAGGCAGACTGAGGCTTCTATCTCACTTTCCTTCTCTCCCTACGCACTTGATATGTAAAGGAGAAAACCTTAGAACCGGGTTGGAGAGATTGGCGCGATAAATAAACCGATAAACAAGGGAATAAGAGAAAAAATAGGTGATAATTGAAGGAGGGGAAGGGTGTAAGGGAGAAGAAGGGGGTTTTGACACATGTGGAGGAGTGATAGTTGGTATGGATGGGAATTATCCCACTTAATCACATATTCCTTTGTTTTAATTGATATTGGGACCTTTTAGAAGGCTTTTCTCAGGGCTTGGATCTTAAGTGGTTCGTCGCCTTTCACCATCAAAACCTCTTAAGAGTCTTCTCGCCGTTCTTGGGTTAACCAAATATTAATAATAAACAAAGCTGGGAGAGTATCTTAAAGTTTGATTATCAAGCTAATTGCATAACGGTTATTGTTTTTAATAATAATCAATAATTAGCTCACGTAATTGTATTTTTCTATGTTCAGGCAAAAAGGTAACTATCAGTTTACCAGCTTTGAAATTATTTGAGTGTCAATGGTGTTGTTGGGATATATGCTAATGAATTATATGTTATTGGAAGTGCATTCATTGACTCTATGAAGCCATTTCCCAGTTGTACACAACATTTTTGGTGTGATTGTGCAAATGTTGTCCATGTTATAATTGAATACAAACTGATTGATGTTTTGTTTTTATGTGTCGGACTGCATGAAATATTGTTTACGAAGAAGGAGAAGGATTAGTTTGTTTAATACTATGTAAACATTGTTTGTTCATATTTATCATGTATTCCTGTATGTAAACACATTTTGCTAAAAGTATGTTATTCTACTTAATATTATCATATTTGTGTCGTTTATATATATTCTATTCATGGGTAGGTTATCAATAACATAATAGCTGTGTTGTGTGTCTCACTGTTTAGATAAATAGGCCATGTATAATATTTATTCGTTCCATTACTATCCGATAATTAACTAGTGATTATCTGTATCCCTAAAGCACAAGCACACGCTTAAAATACTTCATTATTATTGTTGAACGTCCATTATTTAACTATCAACATTTATAATATGAGTAATTACCAAAATAATATATTATATTACTCAGCAGTTTATTATAATATATACTTCATTACACATATGGCCTTAACCCTTTCAGTAAAGACTAAATAAAACCTTTCTTCATAAGTATTATTCTAGCTAACATGAACTTAATTTATTCTGCTTAAGGGGGGATGGGCCGGTTTTCTGGACCACTTTCTCCCTCATGTTTAGCCTCATTAGTTTTCAGATGTTAAGATGCTTGCCCCATTAGTTAGTCGATTTTAAGACCTTTCGCCTCATTTCTTTGTCAACCTTTCGTGCTATTTAGGTGTATTTTTTCCCTGGTGAACGATAGTGAGCCTGTAATGTTGGACGAACCGGCCTTTGGCCGGGAATTGTTTCTACCGACACATTTACAAATTAATCTAGAAGGAGGATCTAATAAATGTGTGTTTTTTTTGTTTTTTTTTTATGGAGGTCTAGGGAGAAAAATAATACAATAATAAATAAATACATAACTGGGCAAATAAAAACTACCCATCTCCCCTTGATTAAGGAAGTTATGTGGCAGTCAAAGGGATAATTGCGAACTTTTCAACAGTTTTGAGTCCCATATGTCTTTCTAAAACTGAATGTCTAGTGATAGCAAAATATAATCAAAGTTATTGTATTATATACTAAAATGGTTAAAGGGAGGATAACGTTATACAGATAGATTACCAACCCACCAACCGACAAGCCCACACGCTATCAACTCACCCAACTAATTTGATTAAACCATTTATAGCTAAATAGTTACAGACCTTCCCACACCAGAACACATCAACTGTATGATTACCCTCCTTGACCCAGTACCTCCCTGACTGACTGTATCATACCTCACCCTCCTTGACCCAGTAACTCCCTGACTGACTGTATCATACCTCACCCTCCTTGACCCAGTAACTCCTTGACTGACTGTATCATACCTCACCCTCCTTGACCCAGTAACTCCCTGACTGACTGTATCATACCTCACCCTCCTTGACCCAGTAACTCCCTGACTGACTGTATCATACCTCACCCTCCTTGACCCAGTAACTCCTTGACTGACTGTATCATACCTCACCCTCCTTGACCCAGTAACTCCCTGACTGACTGTATCATACCTCACCCTCCTTGACCCAGTAACTCCTTGACTGACTGTATCATACCTCACCCTCCTTGACCCAGTAACTCCCTGACTGACTGTATCATACCTCACCCTCCTTGACCCAGTAACTCCCTGACTGACTGTATCATACCTCACCCTCCTTGACCCAGTAACTCCTTGACTGACTGTATCATACCTCACCCTCCTTGACCCAGTAACTCCCTGACTGACTGTATCATACCTCACCCTCCTTGACCCAGTAACTCCCTGACTGACTGTATCATACCTCACCCTCCTTGACCCAGTAACTCCTTGACTGACTGTATCATACCTCACCCTCCTTGACCCAGTAACTCCCTGACTGACTGTATCATACCTCACCCTCCTTGACCCAGTAACTCCCTGACTGACTGTATCATACCTCACCCTCCTTGACCCAGTAACTCCTTGACTGACTGTATCATACCTCACCCTCCTTGACCCAGTAACTCCCTGACTGACTGTATCATACCTCACCCTCCTTGACCCAGTAACTCCCTGACTGACTGTATCATACCTCACCCTCCTTGACCCAGTAACTCCTTGACTGACTGTATCATACCTCACCCTCCTTGACCCAGTAACTCCCTGACTGACTGTATCATACCTCACCCTCCTTGACCCAGTAACTCCCTGACTGACTGTATCATACCTCACCCTCCTTGACCCAGTAACTCCTTGACTGACTGTATCATACCTCACCCTCCTTGACCCAGTAACTCCCTGACTGACTGTATCATACCTCACCCTCCTTGACCCAGTACCTCCCTGACTGACTGTATCATACCTCACCCTCCTTGACCCAGTAACTCCCTGACTGACTGTATCATACCTCACCCTCCTTGACCCAGTAACTCCCTGACTGACTGCATCATACGTCACCCTCCTTGACCCAGTAACTCCCTGACTGACTGTACCATACCTCACCCTCCCTGACCCATTTAACTCTCTGACTGACTGTACCATACCTCACCCTCCCTGACTGACTGTATCATACCTCACCCTCCTTGACCCAGTTACTCCCTGACTGACTGTATCATACCTCACCCTCCTTGACCCAGTAACTCCCTGACTGACTGTATCATACCTCACCCTCCTTGACCCAGTAATTCCCTGACTGACTGTATCATACCTCACCCTCCCTGACCCAGTAACTCCCTGACTGACTGTACCATACCTCCCCCTCCCTGACCCAGTAACTCCTTGACTGACTGTACCATACCTCACTCTCCCTGACTGACTGTATCATACCTCACCCTCCTTGACCCAGTAACTCCCTGACTGACTGTACCATACCTCACCCTCCCTGACTGACTGTGCCATACCTCACCCTCCTTGACCCAGTAACTCCCTGACTGACTGTACCATACCTCACCCTCCTTAACACAGTAACTCCCTGACTTACTGTACCCTACCTCACCCTCCCAATTACAGATGTCATAATTACTGGCATATTGATTGTTAAGGGGTCCAATAGTATGTTATACAAGACATGTTATTAGTAAGAAATAAAATACACAATACAGGATAGAATACATAAAGCGATAATGATACAATACAATAATACAATAATACAGTAATACACAATATTGTTTTATCTAATTATATTATATGCAATTCATTGGCATATCAACCCGAAATTCAATATAATCCTATTCAATGACTAACTAGGTATTGTGAAGTGCATTTCTTCAGCATTCTTATAATATTGTATTCACTAGCAATATATACAGTAAGTGGGTCTTAATGAGTGAACAAAATTAGTAGTGATTTAATAGGTACTTCTTGTCGGATATACTTTGTAAATATGAAAATAGGTTATTACACAGATTGCCACCTGCATAAGTTATAAATATTTTGCTTACTTCGCTATGAGGTCAAGGAGGCCTCAAATTATCTTTATAACGAGTGTTAATAGAGTGAATCGATGATGCAGTAGTAAATTCAATAACATTTGGGAATTTGAAACGCTAATGTATAAAATTCATACTCTCTAAAGTGTGAATATCACCAAGTTTTAGAATATCTGCTACATCATGTCAACACTGCCATATCACTGCCACACCATGCCAACACTGTAGATAACATTGCCACATCACTGCCTCACTATACCAACACTGTAGCTAACACTGCCACATCACTGCCTCACCCTACCAACATTGTAGCTATCACTGCCTCACCATACCAACACTGTAGCTAACACTGCCACATCACTGTCTCACCATACCAACACTGTAGCTAAAACTGCCACATACTGTCTCACCATACCAACACTGTAGCTAAAACTGTCACATCACTGTCTCACCATACCAACACTGTAGCTATCACTGCCACATCACTGCCTTATCACGCCAACACTGTCGCTATCACTACAACATCACTGCCTCACAGTAGCTAACAAGGCCACATCACTGCCTCACTATAACAGCACTGAAGCTAACACAGCCTCATCACTGCCTGATCACGCCAACACTGTAGCTAACACTGCAACATCACTGTCTCCCTATACCAACACTGTAGCTAACACTGCCACATCACTGCGTCACCACGACAACACTGTAGCTAACACTACCATATCACTGCGTCACCATACCTACACTGTAGCTAACACTGACACATCACTGTGTCACCATACCAACACTGTAGCTAACACTGCCACATCACTGCATCACCATGCCAACACTGTAGCTAGCACTGCCACATCACTGCCTCACCATACCAACACTGTAGCTAACACTGCCACATCACTGCCTCACCATGCCAACACTGTAGCTAACACTGCCACATCACTGCCGCACCATGCCAAGGAATCTGAGTGTAAAATGGAGGGAGTGTAACAAACTGTTCTGGAAAAAAGTCAAGAAAACTAGGGAAGGTAGCAAGGGAAACACTAAGGGTGTGAAAGATAAGAATGGGAGGATGCTAGCCGAGAAGCAAGAGAGAGCCGAAAGATGGAGGGAGTACTTCAACGAGTTGCTAAATGAAAGGAATGAAGAGCCCGCAAACATAGTTGGACATGGTATGGGAGGGAGAAGAGGAGAAGCAGTGGAGGAGGAGGTGGGGATCATGAGGTCAGAAGTGTGGGAAGCCATGAAAAGAGTGAAGTTGGGGAAAACACCAGGAACAGATGGAGTGTGTGGGGAAATGTTGAGGTATGGTGGTGAGATAGTGATCGAATGGGTATGGAAAATGTGCAAACTAGCATTGGAGAAGGGGAATGTACCTGATGACTGGAAGACTGGCATACTAGTCCCCCTATATAAGGGCAAATGGGAAAGAGGAGTATGTGGTAACCACCGAGGAATAGGTCTTTTAAGCGTAGTAGGGAAGGTGTACAGTAGGGTGGTGATTGAGATAGTGAGAGTGAAAACGGAGAAATAGATAGGCGACGAGCAGGGAGGTTTTAGGAAGGGAAGAGGATGTGTAGATCAGAGTTTTACCCTGAATTGTGTTGTGGAGAAATATCTGGAGAAGCAACAAAACATGTATGTTGCCTTTATGGACTTGGAGAAGGCCTATGACAGAGTGGATAGAGAAGGCATGTGGAAAGTACTTAGAATATACAGAGTAGATGGCAAGTTGCTGAAAGCAGTGAAGAGCATGTAAGAGGGTGCAAAGGTGCCAGTATGTAAGGAGAATGAGCAGAGCGAGTTCTTCAACCTGATTGTTGGGTTGAAACAGGGGTGTGTGATGTCTCCGTGGTTGTTTACTGTATATATGGATAGAGTCATGAAAGAAATACTAGGAATAGCAGTGGATGTTGGTGTATCTCTGAAAAGGGAGGGAAATGAGTGGAAGCTGCCTATATGCTGTTTGCGGATGATACAGTTCTGATGAGCGATAATGAATGGGAGTTGCAGGGTCTGGTAAATGAGTTTGGAACAGTGTGCAAAAAACGGAATTTGAAGGTAAATGCGGGGAAGAGCAAGGTTTTGGTCTTCGAATGGGGTGAAGTCACAGAGTGTGAGGTGAAGTTGAACGGGTAGGATATGGAGATCGTCAGCTCTTTTAAGTATCTGGGCAGTGTGTTGAGTAAAGATGGGACTATGGATGAGGAAGTGCGGGAGAGGGTACAACAGGGTAAGAGGGTTGTAGGAACGTTGAAAGCAGTAACAAGAAATACGGTGGTAAGTATGGAAGTGAAGAAGTCCTTGCATAACAGTGTGGTAATCCCGACACTAACTTACGGAAGAGAAGCATGGACGCTCGGGAAGAGGCTCAGACCAAGAGTGAGAGCGGTGGAAATGAGTTACTTGAAAAGTGCGTGCGGAGTTACATGGAGGGATAGACAGGCGAATGAGGAAGTAAGAAGGAGGTGTGGTGTGGAGGTAGATGTGCTGGAAAGTGTGAAAAGGAACAACTTGAGATGGTTCGGCCATATGGAACGTATGGAAAGCGAGAGAATGACTAAGAGGGTGTACGAGAGCGAGGTGGAGGGACAGAGAGGGCGATGTAGACCGAAAGAAAGGTGGAAGGATGGAGTGAGGAAGTATATGAACGAAGGCGGTGCTGGTTGGTGGGAGGGGTGTCGACTGACTGGGGACAGAGGTGCATGGGGGCGGTTCGTTCGTTCGTGGATACCCCTTCGGGGATCACGGCGTCGGGCAATAGATAGATAGATAGACCATACCAACACTATAGCTAACACTACCACATCACCGCCTCACCATACCAACCCTGTAGCTACCACTGCCACATCACTGCCTCACTATACCAACACTGTAGCTAACACTGCCACACCACACCAACACTGTAGCTAATACTGCCACATCACTGCCTCACCATACCAACCCTTTAGCTACCACTGCCACACCATACCAACACTGTAGCTAACACTGCCACACCATACCAACACTGTAGCTAACACTGCCACATCATTGCCTCACCATACCAACACTGTAGCTAACACTGCCACATCAGTGCCTCCCCATGCTAATACTGTGACTAACACTTCCTCACCATATCAACACTGTAGCTAACACTGCCACATCTTTGCCTCACCATACCAACAATGTAGCTAACACTGCCATATCACTGCCTAACCATACCAACACTGTAGCTACCACTGCCACATCACTGCCTCATCACGTCAACACTGTCACTAACATTGCCACATCACTGCCTCACCATACCAACCCTGTAGCTAACACTGCCACATCACGTCAACACTGCCACATCACTGCCTCACCATACCAACCCTGTAGCTAACACTGCCACACCATACCAATACTGCCACATCAGTGCCTCACCATGCCAACACTGTAGCTAGCACTGCCTCACCATAGCAACACTGTAGCTAACACTGCCACACCATACCAGCACTGTAGCTAACACTGCCACATCACTGCCTCACTATACCAACACTGTAGCTAACACTGCCACATCAGTGCCACCCCATACCAACACTGTACCCAACACTGCCACATCACTGCCTCACTATACCAACACTGTAGCTAACACTGCCACACCATACCAACACTGTAGCTAACACTGCCTCACCATACCAACACTACCACATCACTGTCTCATCATACCCACACTGTAGCCAACACTACCACATCACTGTCTCACCATACCAACACTGTAGCTAACACTGCCACATCATACCAACACTGTAGCTAACACTGCCACACCATACCAACACTTAAACTAACACTACCACATCACTGTCTCACCATACCAACACTGTAGCTAACACTGCCACATCATACCAACACTGTAGCTAACACTGCCACACCATACCAACACTTAAACTAACACTACCACATCACTGCCTCATCATACCAAGACTGTAGCTAACACTACCACATCACTGTCTCACCATACCGACACTGTAGCCAAAAATACCACATCACTGTCTCACCATACCAACACTGTAGCTAACACTGTCTCACCATACTCACACTGTAGCTAACACTGCCACATCACTGCCTCACCATACCAACACTGTAGCTAACACTGCCACACCATACCAACACTTTAACTAACACTACCACATCACTGCCTCATCATACCAACACTGTAGCTAACATTGCCATACCATACCAACACTTTAACTAACACTGCCACATCACTGCCTCATCATACCAAGACTGTATTTAACACTACCACATCACTGTCTCACCAAAGCGACACTGTAGCCAAAAATACCACATCACTGTCTCATCATACCGACACTGTAGCCAAAAATACAACATCACTGTCTCACCATACCAACACTGTAGCTAACACTGTCTCACCATACCTACACTGTAGCTAAAACTGCCACACCATACTCACACTGTAGCTAAGACTGCCACATCACTGCCTCACCATACCAACACTGTAGCTAACACTGCCACATCATTGTCTCACCATACCTACACTGTAGCTAAAACTGCCACACCATACTCACACTGTAGCTAACACTGCCACATCACTGCCTCACCGTACCAACACTGTAGCTAACACTGCCACATCATTGTCTCACCATACCGACACTGTAGCTAGTACTAGTATAACATCAACATTGTCTTAGCAAAACTCAGCACTGTCCCACTATAATAATTTGTTTGCACAACATCAACCTCAACAGTAACATACCAAGCCAGCGTCAATAACAACACTTTAACGGGGGTGTTCAGCCAGGCAGCCTGCCCCCTTCTCACCCCTACCCCTCCTCCCGTGTTCTATAGCCTCCTTGTAGTACACGCAGTATTATAAGCTACATGAATCATATTCATGTTCTCCCCTTTCCACTTATATGAACGCGGACAGTAGCTAAAAGCCAGAATAAAATATAAAGGATGTCACCGGTATTGACAATATTCAGAATAATGCAGAACATGATAGTTCGTGACAATTGTACTGTACAATGCAATGTTTAACAAAACATACAATGAACATCACCAACGCTATTTGATCTCTCTCTCTCTTTCTGTGCTTGAATCACTTCTCCCTCTTCTTTTCCCCTTTCACCGAGATCGTCATATTTCACTTTGAAACCCTTTGCATTAAAATGTTCCGAAATTCTTGTGTTCAGTCTGGTATTCTCTGAAATTAGAACTGCATGGTGGAAATGGAAGAGTTTTGTTTCCTTTTTTGTTTTTTCTTTTTTAAAACTTGAAAACAATATATCCTTATATATTTTTTTGGGAACGTACGTTAAACTGATTCGTAAACTGATTCGTTATTGTATTCCCAAAATTACCATGAATATACATTTATCAGAGCTAATCGTATATAAAAAGTATGACGGATATTATTTGCTATTACCATCTATTATCAAACCTAATAAATAAATAAATATTTGCTGTATAACACAAATAAGTAAGTATATACACACACACACACACACTCATATATATATATATATATATATATATATATATATTATATATATATATATATATATACAGTATACAGTATATATATATATATACTGTATATATAAACATATATATATATATATATATATATATATATATATCTATATATATATATATATATATATATCTATAAATATATATATATATATATATATATCTATATATATATATATATATATATATATATTAATATTCAATAAGTATATACAGTTGGACCTTTAAGTGGAGTTACCATAGTGGTTTGCCAATAGTAATTATGTTGGTTAATGACCATATACAGGTTAGACAGTTGGGAGTTGTGTCAAAGAATGGGAAAACTTAATTAATACAGAGAACATCCAAATAATATTATTACCGAACAATCTAACTCTCTACAGTGTTATCACTGTACTCATACCTGTGGGCAAATGTTCTCGAATATATAATTATATCCACATAATTTTCAATTAATACGTATGCCAGTATCAGTGCTCTAATTAACCTAAGAAGTGCGCACTATATGTAGTGAACACCTAGCGGTGGTTCATACCCATTTCACTGTTGCCATCACTAAAATTGTTATTTTACCATAAATACCATTAATATTTATCCATATGCGCATATTTTACGTTAAATATGAAGATATTAACATGTTACAACAATAAAACAAGTGGAAACACTGTTTGGCTGATCAAAATCGCGAAATGAAAGTGAGAGTTGCATTCATCAAGTGTGAGCCAGCCTCTACCACACCCTCCCCTCTCGAGCTTTGGAGAGACACTGAGGTCTCTCTCTGTACCTCCCGCTATTTCCCACGCTTAGACACACTCATAACCACACCATATGATCGGTTTGGCTATGTTTACACGAAAATATACCGACGAATAAGGGAATAACAGGGAAAATTGGTGATAATTGAAGGGGGGGGGGGAAGGGGGGGGGGATGTGGAGGAGTGATATGTGGCATGGCCGAGGGGCAAAACAAAAAATTGTTTTAAGTGCTACTGGGGTGTTTTAAATGTTTGTGTTTAGGCCTAGGATCATAAGAGTCTTCCCGCAGTCGCCCAGTAAAACTCATAAGAGTCTTCCCGCACTTGCCGGGTTAACGATCAACAATCACACACACACACACGTGACACGTACCGTACGTGTTTTGTTATTATTGGTGTAGCACATGTTGTGATGGGTTACTGGATATGACCCTTGGTATGGCCTCCCTGGGTTCCATGGCAATTGTCAATAATGTAGGAAATATCTCTATTTGGTCATACCCCATCAGCTAATCCCTAAAACTTATACACCTGATCATGGGTAATTTTATATGGTAAGAGTTTTACTGTATCCTTTATATGACATAAAACATGAACAGCCTCCCTTCATATTGTTTACTCTGTTCTTCACATATCCTAGGCAAATTAACTACATTCTGCCATGTAACTATAAGTAAATACGATGTCGCTTGTGTCCCCTTATAATCATTTATACTATGTTGTACTTTATTGTATCGCACATAAATGTATATACCATAATTCAAAAGAAATGTGTTAGACATACATGTTGATTTTCTACGAAAACTTTTGCCTTAATAGACGTCCATGCTTGGGAGTGCCTCGCATGTCACAAATTAAATGAGCTACCTCCACTCACCATTACTGTAGGTAATAAGGTCACGGTACCAGACCAAGGTTGATCAATAGTAATTCCATGAGGCGGAAAGTGGACGTAGCGCTACGTTGATGTCCCAAGGTTATGACATGCCAGCTGGCTCATACAATGGATGAAACATTGATGTCACAAAATTATGACATGCCAGCTGGCTCATACGATGGATGAAGCGTTGATGTCACAAGGTTATGACATGTCAGCAGGCTCATACGGTTGATGAAACGTTGATGTCACAAGGTTATGACATGTGAGCTGGCTCATACAGTTGATGAAACGTTGATGTCACAAGGTTATGACATGTCAGCTGGCTCATACGGTTGATGAAACGTTGATGTCACAAGGTTATTACATGTCAGCTGGGTCATACGGTCGATGAAACGTTGATGTCACAAAGTTATGGTATGCCAGCTGGCTCATACGGTGGATGAAATGTTGATGTCCCAAGATTATGACATGCTTGCTGGCTCATAAAGGCTACTAGCAGTCACCAGATTATCACTTTACAGATTTGTGAGTATAATTTTTAACATAATTCATATGGTTTGTTGGTCCTTTAACCAGCCGTCGACCACCAAGGTGCACCCTAATCATAATATTTGGACCAAATTATATAAACAAGGGATAGAGACACATGGACCAAGTTTGTATATATCTTTTCGTGACAGACCGGCCGATAATTACCTCAATGTATAAGATTAACCTTACCATGGTAGGCAGCTTTGTAGTAAGATATCATTCCATACTGCTCTCTCGTCAGATACTCTAATCTTCACCCCCAAAGAACATTGTGTTAAACAATTTTCATGACACCATCTCTCTCTCTCTCTCTCTCTCTTGCTCTCTCGGCCTGCGAAATAACGCAACATAAAATGCAAATCCCTGGAATCGTTAGAGTGTACCAATTTATTAGTGGCAGTCGGTTAAATGTATTTTATGGTCAAATCAATCGGTTAATGGCCTCATTTATTTGGTGTTGTCTCGTTGACCCCAGGACGGATTTTACAATCAGACACATTTAAATGGCAGAACTCATGTGCATGAATTCGAATATTTTCCTTTGACATAATATTATTTATTTATCGAATATGATTGTATTTTAGTGTTGATGATTATATAACAGTAACAAGACTTAACACCTGAAAACAACAACAATTAAGACATTACCAAATAATATCGCGTGTGTGTGTGTGTGAATTAAATTAAATTAAATAAAGTGTATTTCCTCTGACTTTTACTAAAACATTATGGAGCACAGCCCCTTATATATTACACATTATGGAGCACAGCCCCTTATATATTACAGATTATGGAGCACAGCCCCTTATATATTACACATTATGGAGCACAGCCCCTTATATAGTACACATTATGGAGCACAGCCCCTTATATATTACACATTATGGAGCACAGCCCCTTATATATTACACATTATGGAGCACAGCCCCTTATATATTACACATTATGGAGCACAGCCCCTTATATATTACACATTATGGAGCACAGCCCCTTATATATTACACATTATGGAGCACAGCCCCTTATATATTACACATTATGGAGCACAGCCCCTTATATATTACACATTATGGAGCACAGCCCCTTATATATTACACATTATGGAGCACAGCCCCTTACATATTACACATTATGGAGCACAGCCCCTTATATATTACACATTATGGAGCACAGCCCCTTATATATTACACATTATGGAGCACAGCCCCTTATATAGTACACATTATGGAGCACAGCCCCTTATATTACACATTATGGAGCACAGCCCCTTATATATTACACATTATGGAGCACAGCCCCTTATATATTACACATTATGGAGCACAGCCCCTTATATATTACACATGTACAGTATACCTTTGCTGACTAAATTACCGTACACATAAACACACTGCTACATCTTAAGCAAACCCTATTGAATGCCCTAAGATTTGATCTATCTATACATACTAAACGTTATTTTGAGAACAATTGCTAGATTAGTCATTCGTTTTAAGGTAGCATTATTCATTAACAGTATATATGTATACTGTGTTGGGTTATGCCTGTAGTAATTATAAATATATATACAGTATTTCTTAAATGTACTATATCATAATTTTGACAAATACACAACTAATTATATTCGTCCCCCACCACATTATCATTACATTTAGTACATACCCTGTCTTCTCTATCAATATTTTCATGTCTACCAGTAATAACTGGTAATATATTATTACTATCGAAACCCTTCGATAGAGTCTGGCATAAATCTTTAATTTCTAAACTACCCTCCTTCGGTTTCTATCCCTCCATCTGTGCCTTTGTCTCTAATTTCCTTTCCGGCCGTTCCATAGCCGCGGTTGTGGACGGCCATTGTTCACTTCCTCACCCTATAAACTCCGGTGTTCCTCAGGGCTCTGTCTTATCTCCTATTCTCTTTCTAATTTTTATAAATGATCTCCTTAACTGTACCTTAATTCCCATCCATTCATACGCAGACGACTCAACTTTACACTACTCCATTAGTTTTTCAGAACGCCCCAGCCAGCAATCCCTCAACGACAAACGTAATGAAGCCATAGAACTCTTAAATTCTGATCTAAATGCTATTTCCAATTGGGGCAGAGAAAACCTTGTTAACTTTAATGCTTCCAAAACTCAATTTCTCCATCTATCTACCCGTCAGGATCTCCCAGCGGACTAGCCCTTATTCTTCAACAGTACAAAAATCAACCCTTCATCTTCTCTCAATATTCTTGGTGTCTCTTTTTCTTCTGCTCTCATTTGGAAGGACCATATTACCAGTCTTGATAAGGCAGCCTCCCAGAAGCTGGGTGTGCTCAACCGCCTTAGGGGGTTCTTTTCCCCTGCACAGCTTCTTGCTCTGTACAGGGGCATAGTGCGCCCTTGTATTGAGTATTGTTCACATGTGTGGGGAGGTTCCTCTCACACTGCTCTCCTAGACAAAGTTGAAAGGAAGGCCTTTCGTAACATTAACTCCCGTCCACTCACCAACTCTCTGCAATCTCTCTCTCTCCGCCGCAATGTTGCATCTCTCTCGCTATTCTATCGCTACTATAATAATCAGTGTTCCTCAGAGCTATCCCAGTGCATACCACCTCCTTTACGTAGGGCATGTGGTACCCGTCTTGCATCACAATCCCACCCCTACTCTGTGCAACTCTCCAACCCAAGAGTGAAACATTACTCTCAAACTCTCTTCTACTCAACAGCTGAGCTCTGGAACTCTCTCCCAGAATCAGTCTTTCCCTCTTCCTATGACTTAAATTGCTTCAAACTCCGTGTGTCCAGGCATTCGATGTTTGTGTTTATATAAATAGGCTATGATCAAGTTTGTACGTGTGTGTTTTTGTGTTTTAGAAGGCAGTATGCCGCTTATCTGGCTGTACAGTAAGTTGCACATGAACACAGAAGCAAAACATATTGTAGGTGCAATTTATTGGTATGAAGGATTTAGTTTCAGATTGCCTGTGTTGACAATTCAGTAGAAGTTATTGATAGACTTAATACCATGCGGAAAGTTACCTCAGTACATAGCTTCGACTTTTCAACTTTGTATACAAATTTGCCTTTAGATTTAGTATTTTCAGAACTTTGCTTTGTTATAGATTGCATTTTGACAGATTTGAAAGTAGTAGTAATCGTTACATAAAATATGTGAATTCACATTTAATTAATGCGTCACTTAGTTTTGATCCCACTAGTTCGGTATATTTTGATTGAACTAAACTAAAAGATGCCCTTAAATTCCTCCTCTTCAATACTTATGTTAGATTCGGGCCCTAAATTTTCAAACAAAAATTAGGAATTCCTATGGGTGGCATCGCTAGCCCTT
Source organism: Paralithodes platypus (assembly GCA_032716605.1). Classification (NCBI taxonomy): domain Eukaryota; kingdom Metazoa; phylum Arthropoda; class Malacostraca; order Decapoda; family Lithodidae; genus Paralithodes; species Paralithodes platypus. Next base: position 12,541,433 of record CM064580.1, on the reverse strand, counting down.
TAATTGCAGACTTATTCGTGCTTGCTTTAGAATTTAAATTGATGAAAATCTTAGTTGACAGTAGCAAGTCAAATAACATCCCAGAAAAATTAGCACTTGTTAAATAGTTAAGTAATAATAGTAGATATATTGATGATATTCTTGTTTGTAATATGTTAAATTTTAATCAAGTCGCTATACAAAGTTATACAAATTCCTTCCCCCTCACACAAGGTAACGTAAATGATTAAGTTGAAAATGTTCTTGATATAAATATACAGATTGTTAATGAACAGTGCACACTTAAAATATACCACAAAGCTGACGATTTTAATTTTAACGTAATAACTTTCCTTTCCCTAATAGTAATATCGATAGTAAAATAACTTATAATTGTTTTTATTCCCAGCTAATAAGATTTTGTAAAATTTGTACCAGAGTAAAATACTTTGGGATAGAGCTAGGTTACTATACAGACTCTTAGTAGACAGAGGTCTTGTTGCAAGTAAATTGTTGCAAAAATTTAATCTTTTTAAGGTCAATTAAGTTGGCTGTATTTTAAAATTTTATATCAATAATATTAATCAAACATGATTAACTTGAAGTTTCTATTATAACCTCTGCTTACTTTTTGTCTGTATGTATTAATGTTAATTTGTTTATATTGTTATTATTGTTTTGTATAATTAATTGTTCTTGTTAAAAGAGTACTCTTTTGTTTAAATCTATTGTGCCTTCTTCATATTTTCAAATATTTTTGTTTATTATATTTTATCTATTCATTGTCGATAGTATCAATTGCTTGCTTTTGCGGTTTCCTTAGTTTATTTGTACAATAAATGTAGGTTATTAGTAGGGTAGTAATTGTTAGGGGTCACTTGAAGCATGCTATGCTTACAGGTAGCATACCCGATAGCACTATCGTTAGTGAGTGATGTATGTTTTTTGTACTTTTGTTGACATCTTGTCTATCTATCTATCTATTGCCTGACGCCGTGATCCCCGAAGGGGTGGCCACGAACGAACCGCCCCCATGCACCTCTGTCCCCAGTCAGTCGACGCCCCTCCCCCCAACCAGCACCGCCTTCGTTCATGTAGTTCCTCACTCCATCCTTCCACCTCATATTCGGTCTACCTCTCCCCCTCTGTCCCTCCACCTCGCTCTCGTACACCCTCTTAGTCATTCTCTCGCTTTCCATACGTTCCATATGGCCGAACCATCTCAAGTTGTTCCTTTTCACACTTTCCAGCACATCTACCTCCACACCACACCTCCTTCTTACTTCCTCATTAGTCTGTCTATCCCTCCATGTAACTCCGCACGCACTCCTTAAGTAATTCATTTCCACTGCTCTCACTCTTGGTCTGAGTCTCTCAACCAACGTCCATGCTTCGCTTCCGTAAGTCAGTGTCGGGATTACCACACTGTCATGCAAGGACTTCTTCACTTCCATACTGACCACCCTATTTCTTGTTACTGCTTTTAGCGTTCCTACAACCCTCTTCCCCTGTTGTACCCTCTCCCGCACCTCTTCATCCATAGTCCCATCTTTACTCAACACACTGCCCAGATACTTAAAAGAGTTGACGATCTCCATAGCCTGACCGTTCAGCTTCACCTCACACTCTGTGACTTCACCCCTTTCGAAGACATCTTGACATCTTGTCAAATTGCAAATTTAGCTTAATATAAAATTTGATATAAATTGTAGTTTCTTTATTCATACATAATTTAGTATAATTTACCAGAACGTCCCGGACTTCCCAAATTGACTAATTCCTTGAACATGACGATGGTGCATTGTTATAAGTGCGAGCAGTTTGCTTGGGAACCAAATTGACTTGTTCATATAGTTGTGTACACCCTTTGACTATGTGGTGGATTGTGTTCTTCTATTTCAAAATGTTTTTTTATTAAGCGTTATTTCCACATATGAATTTTGACTAGTTATTTTGCATTTATCTTGTATCGTCCCAGTTTTAGTTTGTTTATTTTGCAAGTTTTACATTATAATTCCTTTTAGCCTCAGCTGTATTGCATCTACATTAGGGTGATCCAGGTAGAGTAGGGATTATAATTTTTTTCCGAATGTCTCTGCTCCCCTGGTCTTATTTGAGACCTTTACTTGAGAAAGTGTTATGAGCGATATTGCAGCCGGATTGAAGAATATTTAGAGGTGGCTCAAGGAGTCTGAAGTTCCAACACTGACGGCGTCTGGGTCCCCCCCAGACTAGCAGAACCCCTCTGGATATTAGCCGCTCGAAAGCGAAGGTCTCATGCTTGACAGGCACTCATTGTCACCAGTTGTCAGAACGGCTTTCTAGGAGGTACTGGAGCTGGTCTTCCTTGGCGGCGTGCCTTCCGTTGTACTCATGTATCAGGGCCACACCTCGCTCGGCGTGGTCATTCACCACCGCGATGTTGTTGATGCGCTGCTTGGCGGTGGCATAGCCCTTGCAGTTGCTTCACGCACACGGATTCTCTTCCACGAAGTCCATCTTAAGTCCCAGCTTCTAGAATGGCCTCCTGGAATGAGGTGTTGTCAGGGACTCCAGTGTCGGAAGATTCCCCTTCCTGACTTTGCTCTGCTTCGGGATGTCATCATCATCGTTGTCCTCCTATTCCCTCATGCCTTGAACCATTGCCCTCTTTGTCTCAGGTGGTACATCCTCGTCAAAGAAGGCTAAGCACAGCAGCTCCTCCTATAGGTACCACAGGTGGTTCTCCAGATTGGCCGAAGACACCTTTGCGATTTGAGGGTCGGGGCAGGTCCGCAGCATCTGTAGAAGATCCAGGTCAGTCCTTGGAGCAGCAGCAGCAAGTGAAACGGGTAACCATGGCTTCATGTAAACCGTGATGGCGAAAAGGGCGACATCCCTGACGCATTTCTCCTCCCGCTTTGTCAGGTCGTGGAGTTGGTCCCGAAACATCCATATCTTCAAGCTGTACAGGATTATGGCCAGCCATCGGGCCTGGTGCATTGCCCCAGGACGCTTGAAGGAAAATCCAGGGACAAACCCTCCCAGGTAAATGACTCCCAGCTCCAGGATCTCTCGGTAGTCATCCTGAACGACTTGGTGGACAGTTCGGAAGAGGCGAAGTCCAGGAGTCCCTTCCTTTCCTCCTCGATGAACGGGCGAGTTTCGTCCGAGTCCCATCCTGTTCGGAACTGCTTATTGTTCAGGAGGTTCCACTGCTTTTGAATGTGGCAGAACACTTGAATGTTCGGTCCAGAGGAGAGCCCCATGCATGCTCCAAAGACGGCTCCCATGATAACCTCCATAATATGGTGCCGGCAGGCGAAGTAAAGCATCCCCCGACCTAGCTTCCGCTCCAGGAGGACGCAGGCCCTGCAATGGCGCCCGGTATTTGCAGCCGTCGTATCGAATGACATTCCCACGGCCTTGTCCTCTAGATCTCATTCCTGAAGGAGGGTGTAGACGGCATTCGCCTGCTGGTCCCCCGTGCCAGAATCCAGCTTGGGAACTCCGAGGAGCTGTGTCTCACCACTGGTAATGGACGTGACTAGCATGGGAATCTAGAAGGAAAGGAAGGAGCTTTCCGTCCTAGTGAACGATACATGGTTCCTCAGTCTCCTTGAATCCTTCCTTGAGGTCGGCCAATTTCTCAGCACGATACTGCTCTCGGTAACTCTTCACAGAGCATCAGCTGATGCTCAACGCCGCGGGATCATGGCCAAAGCTCTTGGCCACCTCTGTCAGGATGTAGGGAGCCTTCCTGTTGCTCATCTTAGTGCGGTCTAGGGCCGCTGTAAGTCCAGGGGTCCACAGATTCTGCACCTGAGTCCGTTTCCTCTTCGGGGGACTCGCATGGTGGATGAAAACGCTGAGCACTTGGCCGGAGGAAGGGAGTTTGTTCCCTTGTAGGGGCAGGGGTTAAATGAAGTTAGGGTCGGCGCAACAAACATTGGACTTGCCGGGTTTCAGATTGATTAGAACCACCTATTAGCGGTCTCTTCGGATATATTGACGTAAAATGGTAGCGGGCAAAACATATAATAGGAAGGTTCCCTCTTATCAACCCAAGCCCGTCCGTATATGGCTCCCCCTACAGTGTGCCTGGATCTATCGCATGTAATTAGATTAAGTCAGCTTAACCCTTATTTAGCGGGTGGTAAGGTATTTTACACTGTACCGCTCAGCGGGCATAATCCCGAAATATTCGCTCAATTTCACTCGCCCTAGCGCCGTTACTATGGCTCCAATGCGAACGAAACGATCATTTTTGGAAAGAGCAACTCTTCGTCTCCCCATATAAGTCTATGAATGGATGTTATGAATGAGTGTGGAGGGTGGGAAGAGGTGAGGAAGAGGAGGTACTTTTTGGTCTATTTCCCGGGCGCGTTCGGTTGCGTTCGCTTTGGCCTGACTTCGGCCTCTCGCGTGTCTACTATTCCTTCGGTAATCGGTCTTATTTTTCTCTTATTTCTCCTTATTTCTGTATTCTCTCTCTCTCTCTCTCTCTTTCTTTCTCACTCGCTTTCCCTCTCTCGCGCGCTCTGTCTCTCTCTCTCTCTTCCTCATCCGTATATGTAATTCTCATTATTATTTTCTCTAATCTCTCTCACTCCTCCTGTCTGTCTGTCTGTCTCTCTGGCTCGCTCGCTTTCCCTCTCTTGTGATCCCTTTCTCTCTTCCTCATCCGTATAATTATGTATTTCTCATTATTATTTTCTGTAACTAATCCCTCTATTTCATTTATTTGCATGTAATATTTCTGTATTATTATATCTTTTTCACTCTTTCTTCAGTTCAGTTTCTGTATTCTCTCTATACGGTGGTAATGGTATTTCGTATGAGGGATGTGCAGCACAAATATTCAATCTTTCGTTGTTTGGTTGTTTGTATTACCGTAAGAAATTTACTGAACGCCTGCAAATAATACGCTATAAAATGCTTGCAATCAAACTCTCAAGCAATTTCAAGGTCACATGCAATTATAAATGTAGGCTATAGGTAGACCCAGAGAGGAAGAGACAAGAGAGAGAGAGAGTGTCGTGATAATATAACAATGTTACATATGTATCATATATATATGAAAAAATAATATATACGGTAGGCCTACATCTGTTCCCCACAATCATATAATGCCAAGCACAAATATTCAATCTTTCATTGTTTGTATTACCGTAAGAAATTTACTGAACGCCTGCAAATAATACGCTATAAAATGCTTGCAATCTCTCTATTTTCTCTAATCTCTCTCACTCCTGTCTCTCTCTCTCTCTCTCTCTCTCTGGCTCGCTCGCTTTCCCTCTTCCTCATCCGTATATGTATTTCTCATTATTATTTTCTCTAACTAATCCCTCTATTTCATTTATTTGCTTGTAATATTTCTGTATTATTATATCTGTTTCACTCTTTCTTCAGTTCAGTTTCTGCATTCTCTCTCTCTCTCTCTCTCTCTGTTTCGCTTGCTTTGCATGAATTTTGTTTTTGTTTTATATATAATATATAATAATTTACTTATCATTACTTACTATATCGTATAAACAATAGTAGGTAGCCAACTTACCATAATACCGATACACCAAACCGATCCGCATGCGGTTTTGTTTATCACCTGTTTACTAAAGTGCCACCATTATCGATTTTCTTGGAGCCGACTAGAGCGGGAGGGTTACCAATTGAAGTTAAATCCGCTAGCATATATTGTTAGATGTAAGACATGATAAATACCACTAGAAATATGAATTGGCAATATCCATATAATATCACTTCGAAATTGTTCTGAAATTTCAAAAACAAAACCGCTAGTGTAAGTCATTGCTGCTAGATCGAAGTAAAGGTCTCTAGATCTAGCGGAAGTCGCTATACGTATTGGCAGTACTGCACACTCATTCATTTAATTCATTCATTTTCTATTGAGCTCGTCCTGGAATCTTTACGACTCTGAATCTTACGATTGCCGACGGCGATACGTTGTTGACATTGTTGTTGATGTTCCAGTGGAGGGATGAACAAAATATTGTCCTTGTCCAATAATAGCTATTTCATAGTCCCACAGGACTTATTTTGATATATTTATCAAATTTATTGAACGCCTGAAAATAATACGCTATAAAATGCTTGCAATCAAACTTTCAAGCAATTACAAGGTCACATGCAATTATAAAAAGGTATATTGTAGACCACAATCTTCGCCAAGCTTCGTTGTTGCTTGTATTATCGTGAGAAATGTACCATACACCCTGGTTATCGTGAGAAATTTAGCGAACGCCTGCAAATAATACGCTATAAAATGCTTGCAATCAAACTCTCAAGCAATTTCAATGTCACATGCAGTATAGGTAGACCCAGAGAGCAAGAGACAGACAGAGAGAGAGGGTAAGTCAAAAACATCTGCTAGGTGTGATTTCCCCTGGGAGGGAAGAGATTAGTTAGGGGCGTGCCCTGGCCTACATCAGACAAAGAGAGTACAAAAGAGTACAAACAAAGAGAGTGAGACAGAGAGAGAGAGAGTCGTGATAATATAAAAATGTTACACATGTATCATATATATGAAAACATAATATATACGGTAGGCCTACATCTGTTCCCCACAATCATATAATGCCAAGCACAAATATTCAATCTTTCGTTGTTTGTATTACCGTAAGAAATTTACCGAACGCCTGCAAATAAGACGCTATAAAATGCAAAGGAAATTTCTTGTAGAGTGCAATTTTGAGGACGTAATGTGCTCTGAGAGAGAGCGGAGCGGTGATTAGGAGCATAAATTACCTCAAGACCGCTCGCCACACAGGGAATTATATAAGGAAATTACCGTATTTTAGGGTTTTTTCACTTGTGTTTTACGATCGTTGAAAGACAACCAGTGATCGTAAAAGGATGGTTCGGGTGTCATTGGAAAGCTCAATTTACGTACTTTCAGGATACATACTTGTATTACGCTCTGGGTCTTGTTTATGCATGAAAAAGAGCACGGAACAACCCCATTTAGGGTAAAAAAAAAACCCGCTGGGCGGCACAGTGAAATATACTCCACCAGCCGCTCGTAAGGTGATAAAATGCTTGCAATCACATTTTCAAGCAATTATAAAATATAAATTGTACTTACCAACACCCACACCAGTATGTTCTTCGTCAGGAACGTCTCCAATTTGCTCAAGGGTCTGTCCAATATCAACCAACACATCCACCCCACGCAAATTATGCTTGGGGTGAAAGCCTATGATCGGGTTATTTTCGTCTTCCGAGTCATCCACACTACCAAAACTCTCACCCAGACCTTCGACGGTTTCATCCAACAGCTTATTAGAAAGTTCTGAAGAGTTCAGCATGATATCTAGTTCCTGGGTGGTAAGCCGGGCGTGGTTAGTAGGGTGGCGCGACGCACTAGGGATGGCGGCCAACGAATCGAACACGGGCAAATCTTGACCTTCCATTATGGCTGCTTGAGGGTCACTTAGTCACGGTCACGCAGTGGGGATGTGGGGGTGGGCCCTTGTAGTACACCGCCTGACCACCAAGTTTCGCTTTCCACCTAAATTAGGGCGGGAATACGCCCACGGACTTAAGTCCGACCCCGCCATTTAGTCCAATTTTCTCGTATCGGACTTAAGTCCGACCCCGCTAAATAAGGGTTAAAATTAAAATATCTCACCCAGTTCATCAAGGTAAAAAATAAAAGACACTTTTAGGGGTGAGTGGTACATATAGTATTAATTGAGATCAATATATGAGGTCCAATAGTTTATAAAACATGGCTATGCCCTCTCCCCAAAGAAATAAACAGGAAACTACGGGCCTTGACTTGTACCTTAAAAATATTGTACACTGTAACACCTAATACCTGCAATCAGAATGGACATTTTCAAGCAATACTTAAGGATAATAGTTACCATGTGATGTGTTAGACTCCCAAATTGTTCAGCAACACAGTAAGGGAAGCTCCCGCACAAATTATGCCAGTTTTCCGTATTCAAAGTTCATAAGTGCCACATACTTAAAAGAACGCGAGATACTGAAATAAAAGACTTATAGCTACCCTCCACCTGTGGTCAGATACGGGGATACTAAGGGTCCATTGTACTCGAGGAGCTTCACAACCTAGCCTACTCCTTGATCAGCTCATCTGTCCGCCAAACAGGAAGGTCGGTAGTCTCGGGTTGCACCGATGGTGGGCTACCTCCTGACCGGCTGGATCCACTCTGGCTTATTCCCCCAGGCCGGATCCCACTAAAATACATGTAATCATAATGATTAACTATCCTACAACCAAACAAAGTTGTCTAAGGGCTCAATGACTTACCACCCATATCCCACAAGAAACACTCGGCACAGTATTAACAGCAACATTACAAGAATACTCAACCAATAATAAGTAATATAAATAATCTTCATAAAAAAAGAAAAAAAGAAAGAACAATAAATATTACTTGGCTATGCATCGTTATGAAAATGGGCAACCATTAATAGACAATAGCAGTAAGAATATATGTTACATTATGCAGTACTGTATTATGAAAAATGGTCAAAAAAGGATAGGCAATGACAAGTAATACTAAACCTAATTATTTGGCTATACAGAATTATGAAACTAAGAAGAAAAACAGATTAATAGGCTAACCCATAGTACCTAAAAATTATAAATATACAGGGCATCACTAGTTAATAAAAAAATACTTGTAATAAAACTAGAAATATGGTCAATATTATATCCTAGACCAGATAGGCTAAGCAAACATTAGTGTGTCACCCCCTACACTTCATATTAACATACCTCATGTAATAAAAACACAATACCAATGTAAATTACCACTTAAAATCAGACAAACAAATTAATATTTTCCTCTCTTCCATACACAATACATCTCGGGAAGGAGAGCAGGATACTTAAATGGCAGCCTATTCACCCAGATGCAACATGGCCGCCCTCCCTCGTGGTTACCTCACCACCAGCGTCCCTAAGCAGGAAAACGTACAGCACTATAATGAGTCTGATTTTACTTTACTTTAACGTTAGATATGCACCAATATAGTATTACAAGCAAATAAATAGCTAAATATTTGAGTTTAAATAAGCAGAACTTACGGGAAAGCGAAGATGAGGGGGGAGGGGGGGGGGGGGCAAGAGAGGGAGACAGGGCGACAGACCTTCCTTCTTGGGCCCTGTCCGAGCTCTGCCTCGCTCCCACCTCCCTCACCCTATCGCCACCCGCGAAAAATGAGGGCAGTTGTCACCTCTCGTATTTCATCAAATTAATCAGACAAACACGTAGCGACTTTACACTGTACTTTTTCCTTTACAAGTTGTTTCTAGTCCAATATCACCTCCACCAGTTACTATCTCTTCCCGACTAACAAGTCAATGATATTATACATAAAGGAAATGTGTATGCTACTCATATGGCAACACAAACCAAGCGCCAACCTTTCAACGGCTACATGCTGACGTGGCAATTGTCACGTACACACATCACCCCTTAATTTTTATCAGCAACATAGCATTATTTGCATAGGTACGAAACTAAAAGTAATAATGACATAGGTATAAACATATAGGTAAATGGTATTATAGACAAGATCACCTGTAGACAAATGTACTTCACCAACATTCCTACAGTAATACGAATTTTTGGGCTAGAATAAAAACAATTAATGTATATAAATATTTCCGGGCATTACATCCGACCACAGTTAAGGAAGACCAAAAATTCGGGTGACAGCCCAATTACACCAGAGGTACATTACACCACACATTCTTACAAAGACACCCATTCATAAAATTGCCCCTTTGTGACCAGCCTCCCCCAATACTGCGATGTGGTGGTATTACATACGCTCCGTGCTCGTGGAGGGACCCTGTTCTACTCACGCCAAATCTAATCTGTCCTATACTGCAACTGTGGGGTATTACATACGCTCCGTGCTCGAAAACAGACCAGCGGCTACCTTGACCCCAAAATATGACTCTGACCCCTAAATACACCTCTGCTATCAAACCTACAAAACTTTCATTCTGCCTACAATGAGGATACCCTTCCCCAAGGAGAAACTTTGTGCTAAAATACGATAACACGAGCCGCTCCACTGCATCCTGTCCTGAGAAACCGAACGAGACTTACCTTCCTCTCCAAATATGCAAGAGCCCTTAGTTCAACTTCTCCCAAGCCCTATAGAGAAACTGGAAACTCCCCCTCTCTCCTTGAGCAATCCTATACTGCAACACCGTAATGTACCATCAATCGGACTCGAGGTTCACAAGGTAAGTAGAAAGTACCAGGGGGAGACCTTCAGGCAGAACTACCCCTCACATGTGTACTAAAATTCCCTTAATTTCTAATAATTCTCTAGCTAAATCTGATGAGCTAACCTACTTAAAGAAAAAAACAAGAAAAAAAAAATATGAAGTAAAGGCAAGACCGACGATCTATACACCGCGGTGCACTCGATTTTGACAAACTACAGCCTCCACGTCTCATCTCCCCCAAGTGCAGAGCAAGCCCCAATCACTGTTAAAACGAATTACAAGGACACTGAGTACCTGCTAATGCGAAGAGCCAGACAAGAGAAATATGGTAAAGTATAATCGACTAAAGGTTACCAACCAATCAAGGCAAGGAAAGAGCCTGTCAAAAAGAAAGAGAAAAAAGAAAGAAAATCTTATATACAGTATATATATACAGTATATACATCATCCATCTGTCACCCACACCTATGAGTACTGCAACCTCTCAGGCGGCTTTCTGACTTTAACACAGGGCAAGATGTTCTCCTCTTCCTCCCTAGTCAAGAACCTCTGATCCACCGCACTCAGTAAGGCATCCCTCTTGACAAATCTTTTTACCTTTTCCGCCGCTCTGCTCAGTACAGTACCATCAAATACATTCTCAAGTTCGTAGGCTCTACCCTGATCGATAACTTTGACAATCTTGAAAGGACCCTGCCACTTTCTATTCAACTTAGACGCAGTACCAGGCAAGCAATTTTCAATGCACACCCAAACTAGTCCACCTGCCTCCAGAGAAACGTTCTTACGCGACTCATTCGCCCGATTAACGTATCCTGCTGTCATCCGGCGTTGAGTCTCCTTGAGAACTTGCTTGACGTCTAATCTCTCTACACAGTCCTCATCCACTGGCAGCAGCAGTTCTCCTAATTCCCGATTTGGGTGACGACCATAAAAAGCAAAAAACGGGGAAGTACCAAGAGAAATCTGCACGGCCTCATTCAAGGCTTTTTCAGTTTCACAGATGTGCATAGGCCACGCATTAGGATGCTCTTGACTCAGTATCGCCAGTACCGTCTGCAAGGTCCTATGAGCTCTCTCAATGACTGAATTGCCTTGGAGATGGTACGGTAGATAGAACCCACGTTTAATTCCGGCTCTCCGACAGAAATCTCTAAACTTTGCACCTGTGAACTCGCCTCCATGATCCATAATAACCACCTGGGTTTGCTGTACTTACAGATGTCCCTTTTAAATTCTTCAGCTACTACCTTGCAAGACTTATTTCGAAGGGGATAGATATGCAGATACCTATAAAAATGGTATATCACGGTGAGACAATACCGATGACCACTCCTACTGTTGTGCCAGTCAATAAGATCTATGGCAATCCTTTGGCCATTGTCATCTACTGGTGGGAGTTCCCTAAAATGGTGTACAATCTTCCCATGACCCTTCAATTGCTGACATGACTTACACGATTTAACAAAATGCTATACATCCTTCAGTAAGGTCGGCCAATACAAATTATGTCTTGCCTTGGCTACTGTCTTGCGTTCACCTAGATGTGAAGAATTATGGGCCACCGAACAACAAATAGCCACCAATGACCTAGGTACGACCAGACACAATCTAGACTTTCCCATGTCTTTCCTTCGTACATACAACACTTCCTCATTCATTTCAAAAGCATAGATAGAACGATTACCTGGCAATTTCCTGGGCAACTGGCCTCCTTCTAAATATTGGATCACCTGCATCCAACTTGAGCCTGTTCTCTGGGCTTCCTTAATCTTATCTATCGTAAGACCTAATAACTGGAATTCTAAATTAGCTTGCGTTACATCTGAAGTTTCACCTACGGCTCTTACTGGCCTACTCAAAGCATCTGGGACATAATGATTCACACCCATATTATACTTTATTACAAAGTCTTAGTCTTGCATCTCCAATATGTACCTAGACATGCGCGAACATATTTTGATCTTTTTCTTAAATATAGCAGTTAGTGGTCTATGGTTAGTAACAATAGAAAAAGGCTTGCACCACAGATAATGATTGAAGAACCTACATGCACCCACAATTGCCATTGCCTCTTTGTCCGTAACCGAGTACCTCCTTTCTGCCGGTGTAAGTTTCTTTGAGAAATATCCGATAGGCTTTAGATCTTTCTCACCTTACAATTGCATAAGAGCTCCCCCGATGTGAGTGTCACTAGCGTCTGTGTGTAGTTCGAACGGGTTAGTTAAATCTGCTTTTACTAGTACTGGAGCGGACATTAACTTTTGTTTAACCCTTACAGTCCCAGGCCCGAGTATATTCGTCAGTAGCTAAGTAACTCCCCATTCCCAGGCCAGAGTATATTCGTCAGTAATATACTTTCCTTGTAACTGCCTGTACAACCCTGTAGTTGGTAACACGACTGTATAAGCAATGCTACCGGTCTGGTAACACTTCTCAGCTTATATAAGACCTGCTGAAGGGTGACTGGGCCAGTCTTGCTCTATCTCTTGAGGTGAAAAGGTGGTCTCTCCTGCCATTTTTGTCACAGTGCTTGGGACTGCAGGGGCTTTTATTACTGTATCCTACTGTATGGTATGGGTTAAGAACCATGAAGGCATCTTCACACTCGCTCGACCACTCAAATTTTACAGTTTTTTTTATGAGATTAGTGATAGGGCTGGCAATGGCTGCAAAGTCAGGTATATGCTTACGATAAAAGTTACACATACCTACAAAGTGTCTTACTTCTGTTACTTTGGTTGGTCGAGACATCTGTTAAATGGCTTCAAGGTTCTTGCTGTCAGGGCGCACTCCTTTCTCTGACACTATATGACCCAGAAACTTAATTTCACGCATTATGAAAGAACACTTGCTAACATTCAGCTTCATTCCAAATGCTGCTAGCCTTTCAAAGGTAGTCTTTAGCCTGCCTAGCATCTGATCAAAGGAATCTGATGAGATCACTACATCGTCTAAATAGTTCCTACACCAACCTTTCTTAACTAGTGGGGCTAACACTTGCTTCAATTTCCTTGTCAAATTTGCTGGACTAACAGACAACCCAAAAGGTAAGCGCTTTTATCTGAAGAAATTATTGCCGTCTGAGAAAGTAGTCAAGTCACAAGAGCTCTCATCCAACCTTACCTGGAGATAGGCATCCTTCATATCTAGAGTGCAATAGTACTTTTTCCCTGCACTCTCCTCAACTAACTAATCTAGTCTAGGTAGTGGCTGAATATCGACTTTCACCTTTATGTTTAGCACCCTATAATCTATGCACATTCTCTTACTACCATCCGGCTTACTAACTAGTACAATTGGGGCTAGATACGCAGCAGTGGATTCCTCAATTACATCTTTAGCAATCATATCTTCAATCATTTCGGCACTTACCTTCTTTGTTTGCTCAGGATGTCGATACAAGGGCATGCGTACAGGATCAGAGTCATTAGTAACAATTTGGGCTTCAGGTACCCTTAGAGTGCCAATTTATTTTGGGTCCAGGATGAAGAGTGAGTTATTATTCAATATTACTTCTGTTAACTGGTCTTTCTGAGACCAATAAAAATGTGGCCACTTAAGCCCTCCTAGAATTGAATTAAGATCTGCACGTCGATCACTCCTATCCTGTACCTGATCCATGTGGGGTAACAGGGCGTTATCAACCCGGACTACTGAAGCTACATTACTACTCTCAGTTTCGTCACCTGCTCTCACTACTTCAGGTTGACTACCATACCCTCCATTTGGTTCAAAGAAAGTGATACTCGATTCTTTAATGACCGGATACGTTCCGAGTACCTGTCCTGGGTTTAGTCTCACTGAACCCTTTGTCGGATTGGTTATAGGCAAGTAACATTCTCCCTCTCCATCAACAGTCACACAACAATTTAGTCCTAACGACGCTTTACCCCTGGCCCTCCCAAACTTACTTATATGCAGAATATCTCCTTGATTCCTATCGTTTAGAGTGATTGGTACTGACATGACGGTCTGTGCTGGCAACACCGTCCTACACATCACATGCACCAGGTCTCCTTCAACACTTCTTGTATGATTAGGCAGAAACTTTATTTGATTGACAGTTTGACAATGCTTACTACTGATCTCGTACTGCTGACCACCCCATTGCATCTCCTTACCTTATCCATCCCAAGTGAAAATTGCCCGACCAATCAGATCGGCACCCATAAGCACCTCAGTCGACAAGTAATAATCTGAAACTATCACAAAATGCTGCACGACACTCAACTTGGGCGCAATATGTACTACAGAAGAGACTTGTCCGACTATGGTTAACTTGTGATTCGACACCGAATGTAGAGGGCGCCTGCATGCACTATCTTTCAACCCTAAACAATCCGCTGTGCTCTCTTTCATAAACAACGCGACACTTCCTGTGTCTACAAAGCTGAGACCCGAAGTTGTCCCAAATTCAAGCATATCTATGGGGTGTCTACTTCACCCCATAATTGGTTGATCACCTTTACCTCGGCACTCGACAGCTTATGTCGACATTCACTCAGTTCTATCAGTTCTATATCTTGTACACTACATACTACACCCTTACTGGCTAAATGCGTCGACCGGAACTCCTCTAGTCATTGACCAGTGGTTGGTGTGTTTGTGCTCAGCTGAGAGTCATGCTGTGGTGTTATGGGAGATCTACTTTGTGCGTTTGCCTGTTGTTCTCTACACCGGTTAAGTCTTCCCGGACACCCTTCATGTCCCCTTCTAGAGTTAACTTTTAGACATTCAAAACACTTTCCATACTCTGGTTTCCTCGGACAGTCTAACCTATGATGTCTACTCCCATTTAAACACCAACCACAATACCTGGGGGAAGATCCAGGCCTAGAGAACAGCTGATAAACTTGCAAATTAGCTACTGGGTAAGAGACATTACTGACATCTGGCCGGGCGACACTACTAGTGGCTGGAACATTACTAACATAAGTCCCCGGTTCATCAGCAACCTTAGCCACCCTACGACACTGTCTATATCCCCGTTCTCTCTCTAACTCTGTAATAAAGGTCTCCTCCATTCCCAAGTCGCGAAATAAGTCCAACCATTCTCTAACCTCTTGTGGCACATTACAGAGGATTGCTCTCTTCCACATGTGCTCCACATTAGGTGGGTTAATATGGACGTGTTCCCTACAAATTGCTCGGAAATTGCTCTTGAACTGTCTAACAAACTTCCTAGGTGGGTCGTCAAAATTGTACTCCATCTGAGCTAGTTCCCTGAAAGCATCTGCAACACCCGTAGGACCTCCGAACTCTTTTTGCAGCATCCTTCGAATATCCCAATATGTACCTCCTGACGTACACAAACTTAACTCTCCCAAGATATATGTGCGAAGTTCTGTATCCATCCGAGTGAGTGCTACCGCTTTATGCTTCTCTAGGTTAACTGTGACAGACTCCACTTGCATGACGAAATTATCCACCAACGTCCTGGTGTGAAGTCCATACATCTCACTCATTTTCAACACATCTATGTCCTAACACTCTAGCACTAACGAACTGTCCTGCCCCTCTTGCATGGTTCCGACTGGTAACTTAGACATCTGCGGGATTGACTGCCATAACGGGCTGCCAATCTTTGTAGGAACAAGTTCAGGTGGACTTAACCGTTCCTCCAACAATTTAATACGAGAGAGAGATGTATCAGGAGTAACCATCTGTTCCTGTTTCATACCCGCACCATCAGTCACCTCTACATCAAAATCAATGAGTCGTTGGACACTGGGTTCCATTTTGAACTATTCAGCACGGTTACACAGAATATAATCAATAAATGTCTCCCACCTGTGCAGCAATACTCAGATAAATGGGGAAATGGTAAATGTAAAATACAATGCCAGTACAGGCACATAAACATTTATTAATAACTTGGACAACTGGGGTTCAAACTGACGTAATTTCCCTCAATTATTCTTAATTAACCCAAATTATACATTTTTTAATTACCCTCGGTGGAGTAACAATTCACCCCACCGCATTGCCACCACTTGTAGGGGCGGGGGTTAAATGAAGTAAGGGTTGGCACAACAAACATTGGACTTGCCGGGTCTCAGATTGATTAGAACCACCTATCAGCGGTCTTTTCGGATATATTGACGTAAAGTGGTAGCGGGCAAAACAAATAATAGGAAGGTTCCCTCTTATCAATCCAAGCCCGTCCATATATGGCTCACCTCACAGTGTCCCTGGATCTATCACATTGAAATAGATTAAGTCAGCTTAAAATTATGATATCTCACCCAGTTCATCAAGGTCAAAAATAAAAGACACCTTTAGGGGTGAGTGGTACATGTAATATTTATTGAGATCAATACATGAGGACAAATAGTATATAAAACATGGTTATTCCCTCTCCCCAATGAAATAAACAGGAAACTACGGGCCTAGACTTGTACCTTAAGAATAATATAGACTGTAACACCTAATACCTGCAATCAGAATGGATATTTTCAAGCAATACTTAACCCTTAGCTAGCGGCGCGCAACATAAGTCGAGTATAATAAATTTGGACTATCTGGCGGCGCGCGACATAGGTCGTGTGGCAATTTCAGCACGTAATGTTGCTGAGAGAGAGAGACAAGTGGTGGCAGGAGAGTAGCGAGCGTATGACTGCTCCAGACCACCGCGGCGAACCTACTGCCATGAATCCCACCTCCTCCCTCCCTCTCTCATTCGCTACATACTGAATTGTATGGGGAAACTACCGAATTACATGCTTTTTGCACCCGTGTTGCGCGGTTGTTGCAAGAAAACTAGCCGTCATAAAAAGATCGTTATGGTGTCATTGGAAAGCTCTGTTTATGCCCTTTCAGGGATAGATACTTGTTTTACGCTCTGGATCTTATTTAGGCATGAAAATGATCACATAAACAGCCCTATTTTGGCTAAAAACACCCCGCTGGGTGGTACATATAAATAGACTGCTAGCCCGCTAATAAGGTGTTAAGGATAATACTTAGATGTATTAGACTCCCAAACTGTTCAACAACACAGTAATGAAAGTTCCCGCACAAATTATGCCAGTTTTCAGTTTTCACAGTTCATAAGTGCCGTGTACTTAAAGGAATGTGAGATACTGAAATAAAAGACTTATAGCTACCCTCCACCCGTGGTCAGATACGGGGATACTGGGGGTCCATTGTACCCGAGGAGCTTTATAACCTAGCCTACTCCCGGATCAGCTCATCTGTCCCCCAAACAGGAAGGTCGGTAGTCTCGGGTTGCACCGACGGTGGGCTACCTCCTGACCGGCTGGATGCACTCTGGCTTACTCCCCCAGGCCGGATCCCGGTAAAATACATGTAATCATAATGACTAACTATCCTACAACCAAAAAAGTTGTCTAAGGGCTCAATGACCTACCACCCATATCCCACAAGAAACACTCGGCACAGTATTAACAGCAACATTACAAGAATACTCAACCAATAATAAGTAATATAAATAAGCATCATAACAAACCAAAAAAGAAAAGAAAGAACAATAAATAATACTTGGCTATGCATCGTTATGAAAATGGGCAAATATTAATAGACAATAGCAGTAAGAATATATGTTACATTATGCAGTACATGGACCGTACATACGGTCCATACGGTCCATACATACGCCGTGGACCTACTGAGATTTACTCCACTTACATCCACCCTCACTCCCTCGCTACATACGTAATTATATAAAGAAATTACCGTATTTTAGCGATTTTGCCCTTCGGTTGCACAATCGTTGCAAGATAACCAGTGATCGTAGAAGGATGGTTCAGGTGTCATTGGAAATCTCAATTTATGCCCTTTCAGGGATACATACTTGTATTACGCTCTGGGTCTTGTTTATGCATGAAAAAGAGAACGGATACAACCCCATTTATGGTATAAAAAAAAAACGCTGTGCGGCACGGTCAAATATACCGCCTAGCCCGCTAAATAAGGGTTAAATGGCAGCCAATTCACCCAGACGCAACATGGCCGCCCTCCCTCGTGGTTACCTCACAACCAGCGTTCCTAAGCAGGAAAACGTACAGCGCTATAATGAGTCTGATTTTACTTTACTTTAACGTTAGATATGCACGAATATAGTATTACAAGCAAATAAATAGCTAAATATTCGAGTTTAAATAAGCAGAACTTACGGGAAAGCGAAGATGAGGGGGGGGGGGGGGCAAGAGAGGGAGACAGGGCGACAGATCGACCTTCCTTCTTGGGCTCTGTCCGCGCTCTGCCTCGCTCCCACCTCCCTCACCCTATCGCCACCCGCGAAAAATGAGGGCAGCTGTCACCTCTCGTAATTCATCAAATTAATCAGACAAACTCTTTTTTTTTGTTTTTTTTTTCTATATTCCAACTACTCCCTCTCGGGCATAGGCTGATAGCCTTTACACTCTACCGCTGAACACGGAGAGGCCCGTGAGGTCTTGCTCCAGTCTAGGGAGTGAGACATGCGAAGCCTCACGGCTCGAAGCAATTCCATCTCTGAAGCTGCTCCGCCTCTGGGCTTCACAGTCTCATCCCCAAGGCTCGGACCCTCACTCTCAGAACACCACCTATTGAGCAATTAACTCACTAGGCATTGCCCCCCTGTCGCATATTTTTGAATATGGGAATATTCATACAATGCTATTTAATCAGGGAACAATGAGGGTATTTTTTTGGCATTTCGGTGTGCTGTGGTAATGCACTGATACTAGGTACAGCACAAATTCCATCCCAATAATATCTTCCCATTGACATATTGGGATTCGAACCCGGGTCCATTGGATTACCAGTCCAGTGGCAAGACCACTCTGCCACACCTCTCCTTTCTCTTAGCGACTTTACACTGTACTTTTTCCTTTACAAGTTGTTTCTAGTCCAATATCACCTCCACCAGACTGAGATTTTCCCTGAGGATCTTAAAGTTGCCAAAATAATACCTATTTTTAAATCAGGAGATGAAAGTCTTTTTAAAAATCATCGACCAGTATCTGTTTTACCTGCCATAAGTAAAATATTAGAAAAAGTTATGTTTGATAAGCTCATAGATTATTGCACTACTAATGGTATTTTGTCAGATGCCCAATATGGATTTAGGAAAGGACGTTCCACTGAATTAGCCTTATCAAAATTCAAAAGTGATATCCTCAGTTCCTTTGACAATAAAGATGATTTAACACCTAAAGAGCGGCCTAGGCGGTATAAAATATGTAGCCACCAGCGGGGTGTTTTTACCCAAAATAGGGCTGTTTACGTGTTCATTTTCATGCCTAAATAAGACCCAGAGCGTGAAACAAGTATCTATCCCTGAAAGGGCATAAACAGAGCTTTCCAATGACACCACAACGATCCTTGTATGACCGCTAGTTTTCTTGCAACAACCGCGCAACACGAGTGCAAAAACCATGTAATTCGGTACTTTCCCCATACAATTCACTATGTAGCGAGTGTGAGAGGGTGGAGGAGGGTGGGATTCATGTCAGTTGGTTCACCGCGGTGGTCTGGAGCAGTCATACGCTCGCTACTCTCCTGCCACCACTTGTCTCTCTCTCTCAGCAACATTACGTGCTGAAATTGCCACACGACCTATGTCGCGCGCCGCCACATATTCCAAATTGATTTCACTCGACTTATGTTACGCGCCGCCAGTTAAGGGTTAATAAGCATATTTTTAGATCTGTCTAAGGTATTTGATACGGTTCACCATCAGATGTAGTTAGATAAGCTCAAACATTATGGAATTAGAGATATTACACATACATGGTTTCAGTCATACTTAAGTAATCGGAGGCAATATGTGCAATATAAGGAATGCAAATCTGAATAACAGTTTACAACATATGGAGTCCCACAGGGGTCCATATTGGGCCCACTGCTCTTCATTTTATATATTAATTATTTTATTAACTCTAGCACTATATTTAACTTCCTGTTATTTGCCGATGACAGCACTTTGTATGCCAGACACAGGGATCTACGTTTCCTAATCGATTTAGTCAATAATGAGTTAAATAACATAGCAAGGTGGATACAAGCTAATAAGCTTACTTAATATTGACAAAACTAAGTATATAATGTTTAAGAGGAATAAATCTATCGCTCAAAATTTAGCACCAATTAAGATTGGAAATAATGTACTAAAGGAGGAGGAACATATAAAGTTTCTTGGTGTTGTGGTGGATAGCAGGCTGTCGTGGGGTATACATATACATGATTTGAAAAACAAACTTAATAAGCAATGTGGCATACTCTACCTTACACGACACTGCTTTAATATTAGTGCTCTAAAACAATTATATTATAGTCTTATCTATCCACAGTTGTTATATTGCCAAACAATTTGGGGTGCATCAAGTAAAACCAAATTATTAACTATTGAAAAATCACAAAAAAGAATAATTAGAACTACATCACATAAATCAAGATATGCCCACACAAATGAAGTTTTTAGTAAACTTGAATTATTTAAATTTAAGGATATCAATACTTACTGCAGTGCGCTTTTCGTATTTAAATGTCTGCATAACCTTGATAGCACTGATTTTGTTACACCTAGTAACAATGAAAGGTACAATTTAAGGGGAGCTGATCTATTAAGAATTCCTCTCATGACATCTAGTCAAGCTCAGACATGTCAAAAATATCATGGAGTTAATGGGAGATTTCCACTTGAGGGACTTATTTCTGGAACCCTTTCTCCCTCGTGTTTAGCCCCATTGCTTTGGAGACAATAAGACGTTCGCCCCATTAGTTTGGCGATTTTAAGAACTTTCGCCCCATTTCTGTCAATTTTAAGACCGTTTGTGCCATTTAGGTGTCTATTTTTCCCTGGCGAGCGATAGCGAGCCTCTATTTTAAAAAGAACCGGCCTTTGGCCGGGAAATTTTTCTACCGAAAAATTTACAAATTTATCTTGAAAGGAGGGGGTCTAGGGAATGTAATGTTAAGCTTGACGGAGATCTAGGGAACAGACTAAAAACCTCCCCTTAAGGTGTGGAACGGATTACCTCAAAATTTAAGAAATATACAGGAAATATATCGGTTTAAGAGACAATTACAGTCTTTTCTATTAACACAATATCAACAGTGACTACTAAAATAGGTATATCTCCAATTATACTACCAATAATTACAACATCCCTATCACCTAGATCGACAAATGTATAACCTTTAACAATATATACGCTGACTGTGCGTGTACAGTATATGTGTTGAGTCACGTAAAGGGTTGAATGAGTTTGAATACTATTTTGTAATAAACATGCTTCTATTTTTGCCTGTAAAGTTGTATATAATGTATGTGTAGTTGGTATTTGTATAAAAACAATGTTTTTTGTTTTATATAAATGGATATATAGTCTACAGTAAATGATTCACCATGTTCTCATATGTAGGTCTAAATGAATGGTGTAAGTGTGTACTCCATGCACAACAAAGTTTATGTCCTTTACTAATTAGGCATATACTGTTAGGGAAGCGTATGTGTCTTTGTGTCGAATTGTGGGTATAATTGCGAGTATGGTCTTTAAACATCATTCAATAGTTGTACAATGTATATATATTATATATATTCAATTTTGTAAATGGTATTACATAGGTAATTGTGATAAAAACAATCAGCTGTGAGCTCTGGGAAGTGAGTGTAACTTCAATGTTAATCACCATTAATTTAATTTATTTTATTTTATTATATTTTGCCCACATACATCCCTTTTCGAAGGTAGACAATTATTTACAACACGTAGTTCCCAGGGCACATAGCTGTGACTAAGTATATTATATACAATTGCATTTTGATAGATCGAGTTATAGCCAGGTGCCTTTAAGAGAGACATCTCTCAAAAGGCTCAGCCTTATTTGTTTGTATCGGGAATTTAGATAAAGGTTAAATTACATATCACTGGTACATGAAATATCCTAACAAATAGTTATAATATAATTACCAACGAGGTATTCGTCGATGGGTGTAATCCAGTCCCCCACACACGGCTAGTTCAATTGCATGACATGTAGGAATGTTCACATAATACAATATCGATACAATGAACTTAGCTTAGAGGACTGGTGATGTAGGACTGTTGTTAATATTGTAATAAATTAGTATTTGTAGCACATGGTGAACTGTGGGTTGAGTCAGAGCCGGGGGAGGAGATGTTGGCTGGATGGTGTTGATTGAGAGACTAAAGGGCCGGCGTCCGATCGCTTCGCGAAATTACATATGGCTGCCGGCTCATAATAATTATAACCCATAACTTGGTTTCATAATACATCTAGAGCTGATGTAGATATTTATACATTACAGTTAATATTTAACCTAACTTAAGAATAAACTACAATACACAAAGAACCAGCCGAAATCGTACAAGCGATACGATACCGCCAAATTCAAATGTCCTATTGGACCAAAACCTGTCGGGATCATTACCCTATTCCCGACATATTGCCAGCCACCAAAAATGATATACAGGAGCTATATACAGAGAACAAAAAAAGGACATCGAAGTCAAAGATCACCTTGTTTGATCTTTGATCTCCAAAGCTCCACGGAACTCATAGCCGCCCTCCTTTTGGGACGAGCGCCACCTGAAGCCTGAGGAGGATCATCCTTCTCATCATCAGCTGCCCCACCTCGAGGAGCACTGTCACCAGCACTCTCCCGCGGAGGGGTATCAGTAGAGACGCCAGGATCATCCGGCAGTTCTACATCCTGCTCCAAGGGATATAACCTTACAACTGGGCGAGTAGTAACCCCAGTCGAAGTTCGTATTCTAGCAACCCTTATAAGACCATCAATGCCCTGGAACAAATGGATAATCCTCCCAAGCTTCCAAAATAACCTAGGACGCTCATCATGAATCAGGACGATATCCCCGATACGAGGCCATCGTTGATTCGTCCCATTGATCTTATGAGAGTGACGCTCGCGAAGAGACAGCAAATATTCTTGGGTCCACCGTTTCCATAGATCGTCGGACACCTTGTTTACATACTGGAAGCGACGACATGTGGCGTCAGCATTGCCGAACGTAGGGTCTTGCAGATCTTCGTCATTTACGGACGATCTAGGAAAGGTATTAAGGGTTCGTCCACGTGTTAGCATAGAAGGCGAAATGGGTAAGAGGTCATCAACATCTGCCGAGGTATAGGTCAAGGGCCTGTCGTTGACCGACATCTCAATTTCTATTAAGATGGTTTGCAACTCCCGTCTGGTCACCAGTGCCCTTCCTAATACCTTCTTCATGGCAGATTTGACGATACCGATAGTTCTCTCCCAAATCGCCCCGAACCATGGTGCACGTGCTGGTATAAATCTCCACTGACAACCCTTTCCAGTGAGGGTAGCCACAACCTGCGGGTCATCCATTAAACTCTGGAGATATTTAGAGGCCCCGACAAAACAAGTCGCATTATCACTCATAATAATTTGAGGGAAACCATTGCGACCTGCAAAGCGTCTTAGAGTATGCAAAAACCCCTCACTGGATAGGTCGTCAATCAATTCAATATGAATTGCTCTGGTTACCGCACATGTGAATAGAACGGCATATACTTTTATGATAGTACCGGGCGATTCCCTAACATGAATCGCTCCGGTGTAGTCCACCCCGGTTACCTGAAATGGTTCAGTCCTTTGTACCCTGAACTCAGGTAAGGGAGGTAGATCAACTGGGGAGTAAGGCTTACCCTGTAATCTTTTACAGATCGTACAGCTATTGTGTATCCCTTTAATTGCTTGTCGCATCTTAGGGATCCACCAACGTTGTCGCATATACGCCAGAACATAATTTACGCCAAAATGTAGGCAGGTCCTATGGCATTGGCGAATCAACAGTTTGGTAATCAAATGAGAGGAGCTAAGGAGGACAGGATATTTCGCAGAATCAATAATGTCCGCCTTTTGTATCCTGCCTCTACACTTAATTATGCCTCCTTCCATATATAATCCTAGCTGCCTCATTAAGTTTGAGGGTTTGGCCTTTGACTCCTTGCTCAGGATTTGATGTTCAGTAGGATAAGATTCCCTTTGTACTAAACATATTAGTTTTCTTCTGCTGATCTAAATTCATGGAGTCTGATATGCTTCGAATCTTCACTAAGGAAAGACCCGTGAGCCCGACTTCTCATGTTGTTAATGAAACGGTATATCTATGCAAATACCCGTATTACTTGATCATAGCTGCCGTAACGTTCCCACTCTACCAACTTGTTATCCTGATGTGTAGTACTCACATTCGAACTACTTAACACATCACCTTGGGGCCGACCTGAAGGAACAGATATGCATTCCCTGAAATCCTGAGGCCATTCAGTTGGAGATGTAAGCCAAGGAGGTCCATGCCACCAAATAGAGGACGACATAAACTGCTGTGCCGAGATCCCCCGGGAAATTATGTCACTGGGGTTATCCCTGGTGCTCACATAGCGAAATGTAGCCGTAGGAACTAAGTTATGAATCTCATCAGTGCGACTAGAAACATAAACAGGTAACACTTTCTGGCTGTGTACCCATGAAAGCGCTATTTGACTGTCGCTCCAGACATAGACGTTATTAATCTGTAGTATGTCTGCATAGGCATCCAGTGTAAACTTTATTAGACGAGCAGACAGAAGCAATGCAGTAAGTTCTAATTTAGGAACTGTAATCTTCTTTATAGGGGCTACTTTGGACTTCGCTATAGCCAGTGTCGCTTCACTACCATTACATATGTATATGGCAGTACCGTACACACTATTACTAGCATCAGAAAAGGCATGTAGATCCACCTGGTGACCACTAATAACCTGACGAGGAAGTTGGACCTTGCAACATGCGGAAAGGTCCGACCGAATCAACCGCCAAGTATCCTGTAACTCAATCGGGAGGGGCGTGTCCCAATCTAGTTTTAGCCGCCACAGTTGCTGTAAAAACATACGAGCACGGATCGTAACAGGCAGCAAAAAACCTAGGGGATCAAACAACCTCGCTGACAAGCTTAAGCAGTTTCGCTTGGTCATAAGCTCACTGCCGCATGGGGTGTGACAGAAGGATATACAATCTGTGGTAGTGTCCCATTTATGGCCTAAAAACTTCACCTCACTATTCTCAGTAGCTACACCGTCAGAAGCAAATTGACCGTTCAAAAGATCACCATTAGTGGCCCATTCTCTTAAGTATAAATGAGCCTTGGCAAATATATCGCAGATCTCCCAGCATCTCTTGAGCAATAAATCTTCATTGTCTCCGGTGCCTTGAAGATTGTCCACATAGATCCCCTGCTTGATCTCATTCTTGAAGTCAGGAT
Source organism: Paralithodes platypus (assembly GCA_032716605.1). Lineage (NCBI taxonomy): Eukaryota > Metazoa > Arthropoda > Malacostraca > Decapoda > Lithodidae > Paralithodes > Paralithodes platypus. Next base: position 12,515,978 of record CM064580.1, on the reverse strand, counting down.
CTAGTCCAGCCTCCTCAAGATGACGCAAGATAGTAGCGTTGAGAAGGAACTGGGAACAGGTCGCCCCGAATAAGACGACTCTGAACCTGTAGACCAGATACTCTGAATCTAGATCCATTGGGTCCCGTGACCATAAAAATCTTGTCGAGTCCCTGTCTTCACGATGGAGTTGAAGCATCAGGAAGGCCTTCTCAATATCGGCGACCCATGCAAACTTATGACATCTGAAGCGCAACATAATTTGCGCTAGATCAGAGACCAGGGAGGGACCCGTGTACAGACAATCATTCAGGCTATAGGAGCGATCACTGGATTTAGCAGAGCAGTCATACACAATACGAACAGGAGTGGTGGAACTGTCCTTTTTAATCCCATGGTGAGCAAGGTAATGGATGTTATCCCCATACTCACTGAGATCTACTCTCTCCACAAATCCACGTTGTACCTGCTCGGCTAAAACTGCCGCATAAGTCTCGCAATAACTTGGATCCTTGACAAACTGCTTCTGAAGGCCACGTAACCTACCAAGTGCTAGATGGAAATTAGTAGGTAATTTACTCTTGTTATCATTCCAAGGGAGCCTTACCACATACTGACCTCTGCCAGAGTCATACGAGCTTAAATACGAGCTTATACGAGCTTAACGCTAGCTTGGACTCACGATCAAGTTCATGTGGGTCAATTCCAATATTGTCCAAGTCCCATAGCTTATCTATATCAGTACATGTATTATCAGGCACATTTGGCCTAATATATTTATCTATGGGGCTTACTGCTACCTTGAGGACCGTAACCACCTCCACCTGTGTGTCTTGAGAGGAATTGGCATAGGATCCAGAAATGGCATAACCTTGGATCGTGGGGAGCATTATTAGCTTATCTACCCGCCGATATCCAGGGTGAACCAGGTCGTAGTAATAATCAGCTCCGACCAGTAGCATAATACCATTGTTAGCAGAGAGTTGATCATCAGCCAGTTTATACCCCTTGCTTCTGAGATATTTCAAATGTGGTTGAATCTCTGATGCTATATAGAAACTGGGTAGTGTGTCGACCACAACAGCCTTGATGGGACATACCTTTTTTCTATAAACATATGAAATCTCCACAATATCATAGTCACTGGAATCTATTTCACCAGTGAAACCATGGAGACGCAAATTCCCTTGACCCTTGCTGGTACACTTGAGCTGGGGTAATGATGACCGCAGAACGAATGACCTCTGTGAGCACTGGTCAAGTAAGGTGCGCGTCATTATAGTATTATTATTACTCCACACTACTGGCAGCATCATAGTAGGAAGCAACTGACATTCTCAAGAAGCAATGGACATGGCAGATACTTTATCACCCTCGCTCTTACTTTTCTCATGTGACTCTTTGGGGGTTCTCCCATTTTCTTTGCCGTCGTGCCGATCAGACTGGGTGCAAAGGGAAAACCAATGTTTCCCCTTGCAATACTTACAAGGTTTGATGTAGGAATTGGTGCAGGTACTGTTGAAGTGGTCTCTTGCCAGACAGCTGGTACATAACTTAAGCGATTTAGCCTTGCTAATCTTCTGTGTAGCCTTAGGAAACTTAGGACACTGATACCACAGATGACCGTGGACACTGCACAACTTACAACCTAATGATATTGGCCTTTTCTGTTTAGGAGAAGTCTGTACCGGGAAAGCTGCAGTAGATGGCGACATCTCCACTTGTCGGTAGTGTCCAGTACTCTCCATATTGAAGACTTCAGTCTGGTACACCTGCACCAACGCTTCCAAGTTTAGTGGAGAGTCGCTTAGTTGTCGTCTTAAGATTTCCCTTAGGGGAGAGGGTATTTTATTCAAGATATTCACACTAAATATCTCCTCCTTGGTGACGGCCATTGTCTCCATAGATCGGAGGAGGCTCTCAAAGGAGGCATAGTACTCTTTAGGGCCATCACATCATAGGATGGAAGATCTAGCGTGAAGAACTTAGTAATTAACGCGGTCTTGATGACTTCCACTCTCCCGTAAGTTCTCTTCAGCAACTCCACTGCAGACTCGTAGCTGGTAGCTTCTAGCTTGTACCCATCGACTAACTTCAATGCCTCCCCTTTCAATTGACCATGGAGATATGTGAACCTTTGGATGGATGTGAGTGTTTTATTATGATGGACGGAACACTCAAAAATATCCCAAAATCCAGTCCAGGTAGCCGAATCCCCGGAAAAGGTAGGCTAAGTAAGCTTCGGCAGGTTAAAACCAGTCGCCTTTGGTGTACCGGTATCCTTAACAGAGGTTGATTCTTGGGTGGAAGATAGTCTGGCTAAGGCTGTATTAACGTCCTCAAAGTACTCAAGATCTGCCGACATTTCTTCTTCCACATCGTCAGTAACTGTCAATAAACCATATACCTGCTGAGCATAACTATCATAAGTAGCTAGCGATTTAGTAACAGTAGCAAATTTACCTTTTATCTGATCAGCCGTGGCACTTATTAAAAATTCATCAAGATATCTTAAACATCTATTTAAACTTCCCTTCATCCCTCCCTTAAGAATCTTAAGTTTCTTCAAATCTGTCATCGTTAAGGTCTAATTTTAAGCAACTTAAACTACAATGAGGTCAGACTACAAACCGTTAATCGCTTAGGAATCAACAGCGGCAAACCCCCATTACTTAAGAAATTTACTCAAAAGGAATTACATAATACTTACATCCCCCTTAATATAACTATCGAAAGGAAATGATCTAACTAGACAAAAGAATTAACCCTTAATTAGCGGCGAGCAACATAAGTCGAGTTAAATAAAGCTGGACTATGTGGCGGCGCTCGACATAGGTCGAGTGGCAATTTCAGCACGTAATGTGGCTGAGAGAGAGAGACAAGTGGTGGCAGGAGACTAGCGAGCGTATGACTGCTCCAGACCACCGCGGCGAACCTACTGACACAAATCTCAGCTCCCTCCTCCCTCTCTCACTCGCTACATACTCAATTATGTACCGAAAGTACCGAATTACCTGCTTTTTGCACTCGCGTTGCACGGTTATTGCAAGAAAACTATCCATCATACAAGGATCGTTATGGTGTCATTCGAAAGCTCTGTTTATGCCCTTTCAGGGATAGGTACTTGTTTTACGTTCTGGGTCTTATTTAGGCATGAAAATGATCACGTAAACAGCCCTATTTTGGCTAAAAACACCCCGCTGTGCGGTACATATAAATAAACCGCATAGGCCGCTCGTAAGGTGTTAAATACTAAATCCATTAAAAGAAAGGGTAAGGTGAAGCACTAATTATTGTAAGCCCTTTATAGGTAAGCCTAGTTGGTTAAGCTACAATCATGAGGTCTGACTATTAACTGTCAATCGCTTAGGAATTAACAAAGACCGACACTCATGACCGCCACTTTAAGCAACTAGGCCTAGGCTATTATGAAATTTAAATATAAAAGGTCACATGAGAACCCTCCCCACCAGCATAATTAATAATGAGTCCCACAATGACAAAACACAAGCAACACCACAGGCCCACCACCAAAGCGAAATGAATAGCCACCACAGACACCTGCAGGCCTAGACTGCCTAGCCTAGCCTAGCCTATGAGCGCAAAATGGTGACCGACGAAACTACCCCTACCCCAATCTCCAGCCCAGCTAACCCACCAAAAAACGCCAAGGATCACACGCCCAAAAAAACCTGGAAACAAGCCCCCAAAAAGATAGGGACGGTGCCAAAAGGGTAAAAAACACGAGGGAAGAAGCTGGGTCCAAACTAGGGAAATGGCAGTCGGCCAACAATGCGCGAGGCGGCAGCCATTTGTAAGCCCACAAGCATCAAGGAAGCAAACAAAACGGTACTACGGTATGGAAGCTTTAGGGCACGAAGGACCATTATTTATCGGGAATTTAGATAAAGAGGTTAATTTACATATCACTGGTACATGAAATATCCCAACAAATAGTTATATTATAATTACCAACGAATTAGTCGTTGATGGGTGTAATCCAGTCCCCCACACACGGCTAGTTCAATTGCATGACATGTAGGAATGTTCACATAATACAATATCGATACAATGAACTTAGCTTAAGAGGACTGGTGATGTAGGACTGTTGTTAATATTGTTGTAGATTAATATTTGTAGCACATGGTGAACTGTGGGTTGAGTCAGAGCCGGGGGAGGAGATGTTGGCTGTATGGTGTTGATTAAGAGACTAAAGGGCCGGCGTCCGATCGCTTCGCGAAATTACATATGGCTGCCGGCTCATAATAATTATAACCCATAACTTGGTTTCATAATACATCTAGAGCTGATGTAGATATTTATACATTACAGTTAATATTTAACCTAACTTAAGAATAAACTACAATTATTATTATTATATATTTTTGTTTTTAACAAATCATTTGTAAGCAAAATTGTATTGTATACTAAAGGCTAAATAAAAAGATTTCAATTCAATTCAATTCAACCAGTTACTATCTCTTCCCGACTAACACCTAACACGTTAATGATATTATACGTAAAGGAAATTTGTATGCTTCTCATATGGCAACTATGGCGCTCATTGGCAAGCGCCAATCTTTCAACCAACGAGGCTCAACAACATGAGGTAAGCGAGAAAGAACTGATACCTGGGCTTGCCAAGTGTAGGATAACTTTCGCACTTTCGTTGTTGTTGTTGTCGTAGTTGTCGAGCTCACGCCGCATCCATACACTTGATGGCGTTAGTGTCGATCTGCATCGTCTGCATGTCAGCTTAGCTATATAATTTGACTATGAATAACGTATGAGCTTGAAATGCACACACATGAGTTTGGATTTCCAATTAAGATAACTATCGTAATAATATCGATTAATTATGTTGGGAGACGACAAAAAAAAATATGTTGACAAATAACTGAAATAAGAACCATTCTGTCCATCTATTTCAGCAGACGGACTCACGGAGGTAAGGCTGATGTTGATGGTCAGTTATGTTGTCCTTTATCTCGCCTGAAAGAGGGATTAATGCTGGTCCTAATGTCTCACCGAAAACCAAGGCCCTCTCTTAGATGTATATTTGAGGAAAGAAACGACCCAATAATTATAGTTTCCCTACAGCAAGTGAAAGGTAGAATTTGCTGAAGGCAGGCAATGTAAACATTAGGTTAATCGTGAAATAACCAGGGTGACGTATATCTCTGTTATTTGTTCTAATATCTCCCTACTCTGTATTAACATTATCCATGTTTACCTAATACATTATTTTATTTTTATCCACAGATCGGTTTAACTTGTGGATTTGTGCCACAGGGATATCCAGTGTTCAGCTGAGGAGTGTTCATAGCCTGCATCATATTTCCATAAACTAATATAAATAAACAGAACAATAATTATGCATTATGTGTTATTATCCTTAATCATGGGGGATCCGACATGCCACTACTTTTAATGACGTGTTAAACGCAACATATACCATAATAATGCTGTCTGTTGGGTTGTAAAGTAATTGTGCTCACAGCTGGTTAGGATATGTTTTGTGATTATATATTCTCATTAAAGACATTATACGTACATTATAAAGTATTCGTTTGGTTTATTTCAATTGTTTGATGTGAGTAAATACATTATTTATCTTCTCTTACATCGTTGAATATTTAATGACCAAATACACAATGACTAAAATGTCAAGTTTCAAGATATTCACCCAAGCTTTGGTTATGACCTAACTGTACCATTGATATAATATGGGTTAATTCTATTAGGTGCATAAATTGAATAGCATTATCACAATACTCTGATGTAGGCTTAAACCAACTCAATTCCCTTTAGGCTACAATGGCAATATAATGTTACTGGTCGCTTTATATGAATATGTTATTTCATTGGTTACTACAATTTATTTATTTTTTTTCTATGTGATTGAGGGAGGCAAAAGGCATAACTGCCTATAGCGAGTGCCTCCCCCATAGTTGAAAGAGTGACAGGGCCAAAATCAAGGGACGTTCGAGCCAAAATGCCTGGACACACAGAGTTTGAAGCAATTTAAGTCATAGGAAGAGGGAAAGACTGATTCTGGGAGAGAGTTCCAGAGCTCAGCTGTTGAGTAGAAGAAAGTTTGAGAGTAACGTTTCACTCTTGGGTTGGAGAGTTGCACAGAGTAGGGGTGGGATTGAGTTGCAAGACGGGTACCACGTGCCCTACGTAAAGGAGGTGGTATGCACTGGGATAGCACTGAGGAACACTGATTATTATAGTAGCGATAGAATAGCGAGAGAGATGCAACATTGCGGCGGAGAGAGAGAGATTGCAGAGAGTTGGTGAGTGGACGGGAGTTAATGATACGAAAGGCCTTCCATTCAACTTTGTCTAGGAGAGCAGTGTGAAGGACCCTCCCCACACATGTGGACAATACTCAATACAAGGGCGCACTATGCCCCTGTACAGAGCAAGAAGCTGTGCAGGGGAAAAGAACCCCCTAAGGCGGTTGAGCACACCCAGCTTCTGGGAGGCTGCCTTAGCAAGACTGGTAATGGTCCTTCCAAATGAGAGCAGAAGAAAAAGAGACACCAAGAATATTGAGAGAAGATGAAGGGTTGATTTTTGTATTGTTGAAGAATAAGGGATAGTCCGCTGGGAGATCCTGACGGGTAGATAGATGGAGAAATTGGGTTTTGGAAGCATTAAAGTTAACAAGGTTTTCTCTGCCCCAATTGGAAATAGTATTTAGATCAGAATTTAAGAGTTCTATGGCTTCATTACGTTTGTCGTTGAGGGATTGCTGGCTGGGCGTTCTGAAAAACTAATGGAGTAGTGCAAGGTTGAGTCGTCTGCGTATGAATGGATGGGAATTAAGGTACAGTTAAGGAGATCATTTATAAAAATTAGAAAGAGAATAGGAGATAGGACAGAGCCCTGAGGAACACCGGAGTTTATAGAGTGAGGAAGTGAACAATGGCCGTCCACAACCGCGGCTATGGAACGGCCGGAAAGGAAATTAGAGACAAAGGCACAGATGGAGGGATAGAAACCGAAGGAGGGTAGTTTAGAAATTAAAGATTTATGCCAGACTCTATCGAAGGCTTTCGATATGTCTAGTGCAATAGAAAAAGTCTCACCGAAGTCCCGAAAGGAGGATGACCAAGAGTTAGTAAGATATGAAACTGTACTTTATCAGTCCGAAATTACGTTTTCGCAGTTAATTTTGAATATCCTAATAGCGAATAAACATTTACAATTGATATTAATGTGTTCATTCCTCGTACAGTCATTTATGAATATAAAATGTCTGTAAATGCCATATTCAAATGCGTAGAATAAACCTGAGCAACGCTTGATAATCATATAACTGCGAAAATGTAGTTTCGACCAGACTAAAGGCCTATTATCGTGTATAACATGGTACTGTAATAGACTTAGTTAAAGTAATAAAACAATAAAGTTGGTACATATTTTCATAATGAACAAACAATGATAGGGTACTATCATTTGTTATTATATATAACAGTGGCGATTCTGCCATTAATAAAGTGTGTAGGGAGGGTTGCTTAGCCTAAAGTAAATGATTAATTTTGAATTCAGCTGTGTGAAGTATGAAGACATATCCCCTAGATTTTATTCACGAGTATTAGTACCATACACTAGATGGCGTTGGTTGTAGCCTAAAATCGATGCCAGACACCGCTATCTATGGTATAATTTGTTTTAATGGGGGGCATAAGAAGTTTCCTATCTCCCTTATAAGGTCTCTGCTTTCAACGGCTGCATGCTGACGTGGCAATTGTCACGTACACACATCACCCCTTAATTTTTATCAGTAATATAAGATTATTTGCATAGGTACGAAACTAAAAGTAATAATGACATAGGTATAAAAATATAGGTAAATGGTATTATAGACAAGATCACCTGTAGACAGATGTACTTCACCAACATTCCTACAGTAATACGATTTTTTGAGCTAGAATAAACAAAAATAATATATATAAATATTTCCGGGCATTTCATCCTCGGATGGCGCCATCCAAGCCAACTAGATAAAAGTCACGGTTTTTCGACATTTGTGGAAGAGAAAAAGAATGCTCGACGTCAAGACTCAGCTCTCTTCAATATTCCAGAACCAAGACTTATGGTATGACACTCAGAAACAGGCTATATTCTATTCGCTGTAAGTAGGCGAGAAATAATGACCTCTAACCTCTGTAACTCAAAACTAATATAGTAATCAAGTTAATATTTCTACCATTTGGGAGGAATCAGCAAAGAATAGATGTGGGAATTTACAGCCAATTTGTTCTAGCCCTTTTTGAGTTACAGATGATAGAGGTCATGATTTCTCGCCTACTTACAACAAAGAGACTATAGCAGAAACTTCAGACACATTGAGCCATCATTAAATATTGCACAATCATGCTGACAAGAATACCACTTTATATTATCAGCAAGAGGAAAAGAAAAACAAAAGGGCGGGGAGCAAATTAATTCGAAAGTTCGTCTTTTTGGACCACCCTAACCTACAATTTATGGTCACATATCGACAGTGCCTTGGAATTTATTCTGATCAAATGTACCGTAAATACATTATTTGTTAAATAACTTACTATTTTAACGGTGCTACATTGGTTTGATATTTGCACTACAAGCAATAATACTTTAAGTGTTTATATATTCTACAGAACAAAACATGTTCCCCCCAAACAGAATAGTCATTAATAGAAGGGCGGGGAAGTTGAGTGAGGGACGAGGGCGGCGGAAGATGTGTGTTATAGTTGTCGGGAATAGGGTAATGATCCCGACAGGTTTTGGTCCAATAGGACATTTGAATTTGGCGGTATCGTATCGCTTGTACGATTTCGGCTGGTTCTTTGTGTATTGTAGTTTATTCTTAAGTTAGGTTAAATATTAACTGTAATGTATAAATATCTACATCAGCTCTAGATGTATTATGAAACCAAGTTATGGGTTATAATTATTATGAGCCGGCAGCCATATGTAATTTCGCGAAGCGATCGGACGCCGGCCCTTGAGTCTCTCAATCAACACCATACAGCCAACATCTCCTCCCCCGGCTCTGACTCAACCCACAGTTCACCATGTGCTACAAATATTAATCTATAACAATATTAACAACAGTCCTACATCACCAGTCCTCTAAGCTAAGTTCATTGTATCGATATTGTATTATGTGAACATTCCTACATGTCATGCAATTGAATTAGCCGCGTGTGGGGGACTGGATTACACCCATCGAATACCTCGTTGGTAATTATATTATAACTATTTGTTGGGATATTTCATGTACCAGTGATATGTAATTTAACCTCTTTATCTAAATTCCCGACAAATAATGGTCCTTCGTGCCCTAAAGCTTCCATACCATAGTACCGTTTTGTTTGCTTCCTTAACGCTTGTGGGCTTACAAATGGCTGCCACCTCGCGCGTTGTTGGCCGACTGCCATTTCCCTAGTTTAGACCCAGCTTCTTCCCTCGTGTTTTTTACCATTTAGGCACCGTCCCTATCTTTTTTGGGGCTTGTTTCCAGTTTTGTTTTGGGGGTGTGATCCTTGGCGTTTTTTGGTGGGTTAGCTGGGCTGGAGATTGGGGTAGGGGTAGTTTCGTCGGGCACCATTTTGCGCTCATAGGCTAGGCTAGGCTAGGCCTGCAGGTGTCTGAGGTGGCTGTTCATTTCGCTTTGGTGGCGTGCCTGTGGTGTTAATTGTGTTTTGTCATTGTGGGACTCATTATTACTTTTGCTGGAGGGGAGGGTTCTCATGTGACCTTTTATATTTAAATTTCATAATAGCCTAGGCCTAGTTGCTTAAAGTGGCGGTCATGAGTGTCGGTCTTTGTTAATTCCTAAGCGATTGACAGTCAATAGTCAGACTTCATGATTGTAGCTTAACCAACTAGGCTTACCTATAAAGGGCTTACAATAATTAGTGCTTCACCTTACCCTTTCTTTTAATGGATTTAGTATTTAATTCTTTTGTCTAGTTAGATAATTTCCTTTCGATAGTTTATGTTAAGGGGGATGTAAGTACTATGTAATTCTTTTTGAGTAAAATTCTTAAGTAATGGGGGTTTGCCGCTGTTGATTCCTAAGCGATTAACGGTTTGTAGTCTGACCTCATTGTAGTTTAAGTTGCTTAAAATTAGACCTTAACGATGACAGATTTAAAGAAACTTAAGATTCTTAAGGGAGGGATGAAGGGAAGTTTAAATAGATGTTTAAGAGATCTTGATGAATTTTTAATAAGTGCCACGGCTGATCAAATAAAAGGTAAATTTGCTACTGTTACTAAATCGCTAGCTACTTATGATAGTTATGCTCAGCAGGTATATGGTTTATTGACAGTTACTGACGATGTGGAAGAAGAAATGTCGGCAGATCTTGAGTACTTTGAGAATGTTAATACAGCCTTAGCCAGACTATCTTCCACCCAAGAATCAACCTCTGTTAAGGATACCGGTACACCAAAGGCGACTGGTTTTAACCTGCCGAAGCTTACTTTGCCTACCTTTTCCGGGGATTCGGCTACCTGGACTGGATTTTGGGATATTTTTGAGTGTTCCGTCCATCATAATAAAACACTCACATCCATCCAAAGGTTCACCTATCTCCGTGGTCAATTGAAAGGGGAGGCATTGAAGTTAGTCGATGGGTACAAGCTAGAAGCTACCAGCTATGAGTCTGCAGTGGAGTTGCTGAAGAGAACTTACGGGAGAGTGGAAGTCATCAAGACCGCGTTAATTACTAAGTTCTTCACGCTAGATCCTCCATCCTATGATGTGACGGCCCTAAAGAGTACTATGCCTCCTTTGAGAGCCTCCTCCGATCTATGGAGACAATGGCCGTCACCAAGGAGGAGATATTTAGTGTGAATATCTTGAATAAAATACCCTCTCCCCTAAGGGAAATCTTAAGACGACAACTAAGCGACTCTCCACTAAACTTGGAAGCGTTGATGCAGGTGTACCAGACTGAAGTCTTCAATATGGAGAGTACTGGACACTACCGACAAGTGGAGATGTCGCCATCTACTGCAGCTTTCCCGGTACAGACTTCTCCTAAACAGAAAAGGCCAATATCATTAGGTTGTAAGTTGTGCAGTGTCCACGGTTATCTGTGGTACCAGTGTCCTAAGTATCCTAAGGCTACACAGAAGATTGGTCAGGCTAAATTGCTTAAGTTATGTACCAGCTGTCTGGCAAGAGACCACTTCAACAGTACTTGCACCAATTCCTACATCAAACCTTGTAAGTATTGCAAGGGGAAACATTGGTTTTCCCTTTGCACCCAGTCTGATCGGCACGACGGCAAAGAAAAGGGGAGAACCCCCAAAGAGTCACATGAGAAAGGTAAGAGCGAGGGTGATAAAGTATCTGCCATGTCCATTGCTTCTCGAGAATGTAAATTGCTTCCTACTATGATGCTGCCAGTAGTGGGAAGTAATAATAATACTATAATGACGCGCACCTTACTTGACCAGTGCTCACAGACGTCATTCGTTCTGCGGTCATCATTACCCCAGCTCAAGTGTACCAGCAAGGGTCAAGAGAATTTGCATCTCCATGGTTTCACTGGTGAAATAGATTCCAGTGACTATGATATTGTGGAGATTTCATATGTTTATAGAAAAAAGGTATGTCCCATCAAGGCTGTTGTGGTCGACACACTACCCAGTTTCTATATAGCATCAGAGATTCAACTACATTTGAAATATCTCAGAAGCAAGGGTTATAAACTGGCTGATGATCAACTCTCTGCTAACAATGGTATTATGCTACTGGTCGGAGCTGATTATTACTACGACCTGGTTCACCCTGGATATCGGCGGGTAGATAAGCTAATAATGCTCCCCACGATCCAAGGTTATGCCATTTCTGGATCCTATGCCACTTCCTCTCAAGACACACAGGTGGAGGTGGTTACGGTCCTCAAGGTAGCAGTAAGCCCCATAGATAAATATTAGGCCAAAGGTGCCTGATAATACATGTACTGATATAGATAAGCTATGGGACTTGGACAATATTGGAATTGACCCACATGAACTTGATCGTGAGTCCAAGCTAGCGTTAAGCTCGTATGAAGAGACTGTAACGTATGACTCTGGCAGAGGTCAGTATGTGGTAAGGCTCCCTTGGAATGATTACAAGAGTAAATTACCTACTAATTTCCATCTAGCACTTGGTAGGTTACGTGGCCTTCAGAAGCAGTTTGTCAAGGATCCAAGTTATTGCGAGACTTATGTGGCAGTTTTAGCCGAGCAGGTACAACGTGGATTTGTGGAGCGAGTAGGTCTCAGTGAATATGGGGATAACATCCATTACCTTGCTCACCATGGTATTAAAAAGGACAGTTCCACCACTCCTGTTCGTATTGTGTATGACTGCTCTGCTAAATCCAGTGATCGCTCCTATAGCCTGAATGATTGTCTGTACACGGGTCCGTCCCTGGTCTCTGATCTAGCGCAAATTATGTTGCGCTTCAGATGTCATAAGTTTGCATGGGTCGCCGATATTGAGAAGGCCTTCCTGATGCTTCAACTCCATCGTGAAGACAGGGACTCGACAAGATTTTTATGGCCACGGGACCCAATGGATCTAGATTCGGAGTATCTGGTCTACAGGTTCAGAGTCGTCTTATTCGGGGCGACCTGTTCCCAGTTCCTTCTCAACGCTACTATCTTGCGTCATCTTGAGGAGGCTGGACTAGATCTTGACTTCAAGAATGAGATCAAGCAGGGGATCTATGTGGACAATCTTCAAGGCACCGGAGACAATGAAGATTTATTGCTCAAGAGATGCTGGGATCTCCGCGATATATTTGCCAAGGCTCATTTATACTTAAGAGAATGGGCCACTAATAGTGATCTTTTGAAAGGTCAATTTGCTTCTGACGGTGTAGCTACCGAGAATAGTGAGGTGAAGTTTTTAGGCCACAAATGGGATACTACCACAGATTGTATATCCTTCTGTCACACCACATGCGGCAGTGAGCTTATGACCAAGCGAAACTGCTTAAGCTTGTCAGCGAGGTTGTTTGATCCCCTAGGTTTTTTGCTGCCTGTAACAATCCGTGCTCGTATGTTTTTACAGCAACTGTGGCGGCTAAAACTAGATTGGGACACGCCCCTCCCGATTGAGTTACAAGATACTTGGCGGTTGATTCGGTCGGACCTTTCCACATGTTGCAAGGTCCAACTTAATCGTCAAGTTATTTGTGGTCACCAGGTGGATCTACATGCCTTTTCTGATGCTAGTAATAGTGCGTACGGTACTGCCATATACATATGCAATGGTAGTGAAGCGACGCTGCCTATAGCGAAGGCCAAAGTAGCCCCTATAAAGAAGATTACAGTTCCTAAATTAGAACTTACTGCATTGCTTCTGTCTGCTCGTCTAATAAAGTTTACACTGGATGCTTATGCAGACATACTACAGATTAATAATGTCTATGTCTGGAGCGACAGTCAAATAGCGCTTTTATGGGTACACAGCCAGAAAGTGTTACCTGTTTATGTTTCTAATCGCACTGATGAGATTCATGACTTAGTTCCTACAGCTACATTTCGCTATGTGAGCACCAGGGATAACCCCAGTGACCTAATTTCCCGGGGGATCTCGGCACAGCAGTTTATGTCTTCCTCTATTTGGTGGCATGGAACTCCATGGCTTACATCTCCAACTGACTGGCCTCAGGATTTCAGGGAATGCATATCTGATCCTTCAAGTCGGCCCCAAGATGATGTGTTAAGTAGTTCGAATGTGAGTACTACACATCAGGATAACAAGTTGGTAGAGTGGAAACGTTACGGCAGCTATGATGAAGTAATACGGGTATTTGCATGGATATACCGTTTCATTAACAACATGAGAAGTCGGGCTCACGGGTCTTTCCTTAGTGAAGATTCGAAGCATATCAGACTCCATGAATTGAGATCAGCAGAGGCAAAACTAATATGTTTAGTACAAAAGGAATCTTATCCTACTGAACATCAAATCCTGAGCAAGGAGTCAAAGGCCAAACCCTCAAACTTAATGAGGCAGCTAGGATTATATATGGAAGGAGGCATAATTAAGTGTAGAGGCAGGATACAAAAGGCGAACATTATTGATTCTGCGAAATATCCTGTCCTCCTTAGCTCCTCTCATTTGATTACCAAACTGTTGATTCGCCAATGCCATAGGATCTGCCTACATTTTGGCGTAAATTATGTTCTGGCGTATATGCGACAACGTTGGTGGATTCCTAAGATGCGACAAGCAATTAAAGGGATCCACAATAGATGTACCATTTGTAAAAGATTACAGGGTAAGCCTTACTCCCCAGTTGATCTACCTCCCTTGCCTGAGTTCAGGGTACAAAGGACTGAACCATTTCAGGTAACCGGGGTAGACTACACCGGAACGATTCATGTTAGAGAATCGCCCGGTAATATCATAAAGGTATATGCCGTCCTATTCACATGTGCGGTAACCAGAGCGATTCATATTGAATTGATTGACGACCTATCCAGTGAGGGGTTTTTGCATACTCTAAGACGCTTTGCAGGCCGCAATGGTTTCCCTCAAATTATTATGAGCGATAATGCGACTTGTTTTGTCGGGGCCTCTACATATCTCCAGAGTTTGATGGATGACCCGCAGGTTGTGGCTACCCTCACTGGAAAGGGTTGTCAATGGAGATTTATACCAGCACGTGCACCATGGTTCGGGGCGATTTGGGAGAGAACTATCGGTATCGACAAATCTGCCATGAAGAAGGTATTAGGAAGGGCACTGGTGACCAGACGGGAGTTGCAAACCATCTTAATAGAAATTGAGATGTCAGTCAACGACAGGCCCTTGACCTATACCTCGGCAGATGTTGATGACCTCTTACCCATTTCGCCTTCTATGCTAACACGTGGACGAACCCTTAATACCTTTCCTAGATCGTCCGTAAATGACGAAGATCTGCATGACCCTACGTTCGGCAATGCTGACGCCACACGTCGTCGCTTCCAGTATGTAAACAAGGTGTCCGACGATCTATGGAAACGGTGGACCCAAGAATATTTGCTGTCTCTTCGCGAGCGTCACTCTCATAAGATCAAAGGGACGAATCGACGATGGCCTCGTATCGGGGATATCGTCCTGATTCATGATGAGCGTCCTAGGTTATTTTGGAAGCTTGGGAGGATTATCGATTTGTTCCAGGGCATTGATGGTCTTATAAGGGTTGCTAGAATACGAACTTCGACTGGGGTTACTACTCGCCCAGTCGTAAGGTTATATCCCTTGGAGCAGGATGTAGAACTGCCGGATGATCCTGGCGTCTCTACTGATACCCCTCCGCGGGAGAGTGCTGGTGACAGTGCTCCTCAAGGTGGGGCAGCTGATGATGAGAAGGATGATCCTCCTCAGGCTTCAGGTGGCGCTCGACCCAAATGGAGGGCGGCTATGAGTTCCGTGGATCTTTGGAGATCAAAGATCAAACTAGGTGATCTTTGACTTCGATGTCCTTTTTTTTTTTTTTCTCTGTATATAGCTCCTGTATATCATTTTTGGTGGTGGGCAATATGTCGGAAATAGGGTAATGATCCCGACAGGTTTTGGTCCAATAGGACATTTGAATTTGGCGGTATCGTATCGCTTGTACGATTTCGGCTGGTTCTTTGTGTATTGTAGTTTATTCTTAAGTTAGGTTAAATATTAACTGTAATGTATAAATATCTACATCAGCTCTAGATGTATTATGAAACCAAGTTATGGGTTATAATTATTATGAGCCGGCAGCCATATGTAATTTCGCGAAGCGATCGGACGCCGGCCCTTGAGTCTCTCAATCAACACCATACAGCCAACATCTCCTCCCCCGGCTCTGACTCAACCCACAGTTCACCATGTGCTACAAATATTAATCTATAACAATATTAACAACAGTCCTACATCACCAGTCCTCTAAGCTAAGTTCATTGTATCGATATTGTATTATGTGAACATTCCTACATGTCATGCAATTGAATTAGCCGCGTGTGGGGGACTGGATTACACCCATCGGAATACCTCGTTGGTAATTATATTATAACTATTTGTTGGGATATTTCATGTACCAGTGATATGTAATTTAACCTCTTTATCTAAATTCCCGACAATAGTTGTGTTTATCCTGTTATCAATATATGGTCTATGGATTGTGGTTCCTTAGTACTTATACCAAAACATAAACCACTCTGGATTACCAAGAGGAAATATATGGAAAATAAGACCCACCAGAGGATATTATTGTTATTACAAAAAACGAAGAAGACTTTGTCTCCTTCATACACATATACACTAAATCACGCAAGTTCATAATTATGAATGAACGTGATGCAATGAATGGTAGAGACAAATTACGGAAATTAGTTTGTGCAGGAGGCTGATGTAAGAGGCGGGAGGAGGTGCCAACAGACCATGTGTGTATTATATAAGACCTAGTGTGTAATGGGGGGGGGGGTGTTTGTAGGAACGTGAATGCAAGTTAAAGGTTATGTTAATAGGAGTTAGTATTATGTATCTCCCAAAATGTAGAGTTGTTCAGAATATAATATCACGTCTCATACATAACCCATAAGTCAAAATAATCAAAGGGGCATCATTGTGAGTTTGTATTTATATTTGGTTTGATATCAACATGTAAAATATCTTGCGCATATATTGAGCACGAGCGCATATAAATTTTAGTGAAACTGTATAAAACAATTTAGTAGAACACCTTGAGTGACTTTGAGAAACATACAGAACAAAGTGACGAGAGGTGGAAGTATGTCTACCTCTTGTGTTTTGTGACAGTTGTTTAGGAGAGACAGGTAGGAAGAGTAACATGGACTAAATATATTGTTAGTACTTCACAGCTTTGCTTTAACGGATCAACTGAACATATATTGCAATCCTCCGAGGGATGGTTGTGGAGCTGTGGTTTGGTTTATGACATAAAGGTTGTTAGAAAGGACGAACATTGAATTTCGGGATGGACTGTGAGATGGTCTGTGGGAAGTTCATTACACTAGATGCTCAGAGACGACGAAGACAAGATGTATGTGTGTCGTGTATAACAGAAAGTGTGAAGTAGGAAGGGAAGCGTGTGATACTATTATATTTGTACAGTGAAATCATGTGTTCTGATGAATCTTGGTCAGTCCCTTTATTTAACACTGAAATACATGTCATTAACTTTTTGTTTTGGTAACATTGGATATACCCCATGCACTGCACTACAAATACAACCATGACAAGATTGTATTCGATCATACTAATATTCAACATTACAGTAATACAATAGCAATCCTTGTTTCACCTAAGAGAGGAATGGGATTGTTTGCCCTGATATGTTTTTTGTTTTTGTTCTATGTGATACCTTCTGATATTTTTAAGAGGTCAGAGGTAACTGTCTTGATGGAGTTACCTAGAAACAAACTGAGCAAGTTGCAGCAAGAGGACCCCAGTCTGGGCCTCCTGTTTAAGAAGGTTATTACGACTGGTGGGAAGAACGGTTAAGAAGAGAAATTTGTTGTAAAGGGGGCCTTGTTCTATCGGCAGTGGAAGCCGGATACGAACTCAGGTTTGGGGGAGGAGCAGTTAGTGGTGCCTGCCCAGTTCAGGGAAGGGCTGGTTAGGCTAACGCAGGTGGCACCACTGGCGGGTCATTTAGGGGTATGTGAGACTACTGATAGGCTAATTCTCATTTTTGGTGACCTAATATGCATGCATCGGTGGATTCTTTTTTGATGTGTCATATTAGTAAGGTAGTTGGAGAACCCCACCCAGGAATACCCGTGGCACCTTTGATCCCTACATCTGCAGTTGAACCGCCATTGACTTGTGTCATAGTTGACATGGTTGGTCCCTTATTACCCACCAGTTCGGGAGATAAATCCTTGCACACTTTAATTGATACTACCACTAGATACCCGGAGGCTATCCCGGTTAGCAGCATGAACACGAAGATGAGAGACAATTGTAACAAACAGGCTAAATCTGGGGTGTTCAAGGTGGGCGACGAGGCTTTGGCATGGTTGTCAGCTCAGGGTCGACTCATGGCTGCTAAGTTTTGTGGTCAGTATCAGGTCATTAAGCAGATTGGTGAGGTTGACTATGTAATAGATACGCACGACCGTCGCATAGCCTCCCAATGCTGCCCTATTAAAATGCAACAGACCTACCATAGACCGACTGCATCTGGCCGTGGCACTGATGGAGGTGATGTTGCGCAGGCAGATGTAGCCGCAAGGAATGCGGGGGTGCGCATGTATGGTATCAGCAGGGAAGCCTTGGCACTTATGAACTGTGGGAGTGACTGCACAGGTGGTACAGATTGTCTCTCTCATGACCTGGCTGTATTAGGGACGAAGGAGGAGAAGGAGGTAGACTATAGTTTAGAGGCTGCGGTCCCGGCTGGGTTGTGGGAGGGCAATGAGTATGTTGTTCTTCGAGATCAGTTGCAACCTCTTGTTCCTAAGCGCCAAGAGGAGTTGTTTACTAGGCTCTGGCAGTACTTCTATATGTTTGGTGATTCTCCAAGCCTGATGTCCGGGGTGGCACCCGACATAGAGGTTGGAGACAGTGCAAAGCTCCAGTTGGCTTTCTACCGTATAAATCCTGCTCGACAGCCTGTCTTAAAAGCAGAGCTGGACTACATGTTGGAGAAGGGTCTGAGGGATAAGGGATATCGTGAGTGGTCTTTGCCAGTGACTTTGCAACCTGAGCAGAGTGGCAAGATCCGTTTTTGTGTTGATTGCAGTAGTGTTAGTACATTATCCCTGACAGACGCCTATCCATTACCCAGAGTTGACGATCCATAGACCGCATCGGGGCTGCCTCGTTTATCACTAAGGTGGAAATAGTGAAAGGCTATTGGCAGGTCCCGTTGCCGGAGAGAGCGAAGAGAAGTGCCATTCTTGTGGTGGACTGGGCCGTTTATCAGTGTCGGGTGTTGTTTTGCTGCCGGAACACAGTTGGATGTGTGGCATGTTAAGGGCACTGAAAATGTTCTGGCTGATTGTTTGTCACGGGAGGGTATGTTTTACAGAGAACCCTCGCCGTTCAGTCAGTGTTGGTGTAGCCTCCTACTTTGGTTTGATTAGCATGTTTGCATCTGGTGCTTGTCAGTTGCTGTGTGTAGCCCAGTGCAGGGTCGTAAAGTAGGAGTTGCTGTGGTTCTGTGTAGAAGAAAATATTTAAATACAAAAATATAAAAAACTATAAAAATACTAGAAAAAAGACTGTAGTTGTGTATGTCTTGTAGTTTTATAGAAGTATGAGGAGTCTGTTGTTTCAAGATGCACCATCAGACTCCCCCTGGGTGTGAGGGTGTCACTCCCAAATGAGTTCGTAGCCTATATCATTTGTGAGTGAGTTATAATTTACGAAGCCTATTTTGGAAGGGCCTTGGGCGAGGCTAGTAGCTTGCTAACCCTCTGTCTACCTTCCCTTGTGGCTAGCAGGATGGTGCCTGTAGTCTTGGCTTGCCGTCAGGTCAGCCCTATAAATTAGTTAGTTTATTTAACTTTGTGTGATTAATGCAGTTTATCATAAGTTCACACAATGATGACTTATATTTATTTGATTACTTTTGTTGTTAATGAGAGCACAGGCTGCCTGAGATAATTAAGTATTCTTGCGACGCCTGGAGCCCTTCCTCGCCACGCGAGGCCCTTGCTCGACTCTCGCCGCTGCAGGGATTTACTCCAGACTCGCCTCTCGCAGTGACAACATCAATGTCTGACGTTGTTGGCTTGCTTCTTGATTTTCCCTTTGGATACCACATATTTCTTTTGTTTCGTTGATTGATTGAAGTATAGCAGTCGCTGGAGTCATATTGAGCATATTGTTTTTGTTTCAACATCTTTAGTAATATTAATCACTGCATTCCTTTCTTCTTTGGCAATCTTAGTCTATAAGCTTCGACACTGTTTTCCTTGCATTTCTTTCCCATTGTTTAACTGCATTGCATATTATTATTACATGTATTTATCCTTCATTATTGAAGTTGACATTCACAGTGGTTTGGAGGTATGCTCAAGGGTAGCATATCACAACCTACTGGAATGCCAACTATTGTGTTTCATAATCTTAGGTTAGTGTTTCAGACTTCTCCCATGTTTCTGCTGTATATTATTCCTAATTCCTAAGCGATTGGGCATACTATGAAGTGTCTGGGAGTCTGGCAGTGTTCTTGTGTATCATTTATGTGCAGTTCATAATACCCTTAGAAGTTCTCTGGCATACTACACACACTATTGACTTGAGAACCTGCGTGTCTTAGTGTTGAGTCAGATATTATGATTGTGTCTGTTGCAGGGTTGGTTTAGTGCGGTGAGCAGTGTTGGGTGCAGGTCTACAGCATTGGTGTCATTTTGCCAGTGCGGTGGGCTAGGCTATTTGAGCATCTGTTTTCCCCCAGCCTCCCCTCGTAACAATATATATACAGTATATATATACTGGTATATATATATATATATATATATATATATATATATATATATTTTTTTTTTTTTTTTTTCCCTATATTCCAACTATCCCAAGGCATCTGGGAAGAGCTCTGACAAAGCTGAAATCTTCGCTAACAGTTTCCCTAAAAACAACACTTTGGCGGATTCCGGTGCTATTCCTCCCTCTTCATCCCCCTCTCTCCTACTTATGCCTAACATCATAATGTCTTTCAAGGATGTACTTTCCACCCTCTCTGGGCTTAATACTTAGAAGGTGTACGGGCCGGACGGTGTTCCTCTTAGTCAACTAAAAAACTGTGCTTCCGTGCTGACTCCATGTCAAGGCAAATTCTCCCGTTCCTGTCTCATGTAACGTCTTCCCTTCTTGCTGGAAATATGCTCTCATTCAACCTGTACCAAAGAAGGGTGACCACTCTCAACCCTCTAACTGTCGTCCAATTGCTCTCATTTCTTGCATTTCTAAACTTTTTAAAATTATTCCTACCTCAAAATTTCTTAAGAATTTATCTTCCCATAACCTACTCTCAGACTGCCATTATTGCTTCCGTAAGGGCCACTCTACTAGTGATCTTCCTTGTTATCTTAATAACTCCTGGTCATCCTTCATTCGAGACTTGGGTGAGACTTTTTCTGTTGCGCTAAGACTGTTCGAAGACATATATATATATATATATATATATATATATATATATATATATATACCGGTATATATACTGTATATGGAATTATATATATATACAGTATATATATATATATATATATATATATATATAG
>CM064580.1:12423568-12494669 GCA_032716605.1 Paralithodes platypus | reverse complement strand
ACCCTCACCCACCTTTTCTATATTCATTCATTCATTCATTATTCTAATCATTACCTGCCCATTCCCTGAAGATGCAAGATGTTTACTTGTGAAACGTTGGATCCACCATGAATTTTGCTAACCTGTTGTACCTCATCTCTGAACCCCAGAGAAAAATTGTTAGAAATATTGAAAGCTGTAACAATAAATTACTGAATGCTGAAACTGCTGTTGCCTTTAACCTCGTCTGTTTAAAAGAGAATCTATTACCTGGCTATACTAACATATATATATATATATATATGTACAGTATAATATATATATATATATATATGTATATACCATATATATTATATATTCATTTTTTTACACACATCAGCAGGACAGTAATGTAGTAAATTTGTTTGTTATATACGGATAATCCTTTAGGAAAAATATTCTCCAACAATTTTTCTTCCGCATCTTTCCTTTCCTTTTTCCATTCTGGCGGCACTACCGTCACTTCTTTCTTTGACAAAGATGAATTTTTTGCCCAAATTTTCGCAACAAACTCCAGCTTGAATGATTCAGGTACTATGCCTCGCACTCCATCCTCCTCTCCCCTACATATGCCAAATATCCTAATATCTTCCAAAGATGTACTTTCTACCCTCTCTGGGCATAATACTAAGAAGGCGTATGTAGCAGATGTTCTTCCTCCTGTTGTACTAAAAAACTGTACTTCTGTGCTGACTCCCTGCCTAGGCAAACTCTTCCATCTCTGTCTCTCCTCTAATGTCTTCCCTTCTTGCTGGAAGTTTGCTATAATTCAACGTGTCTCAAAGAAGGGTGACCGCTCTCAACCCTCCAACTATCGTCCAGTTTCTCTAATTTCTTGCATCTGTAAAGTTTTTAAAACTATTCTTACTTCATCATTTCTAAAGCATTTATTTATCTTTTCATAATCTACTCTCAGATTGCCAGTATGGCTTCCTTAACCCCTACTGTGCCAGAGGGTATTACCATAAATGTACCCTCCAATACTAGGCAATTAAGCCAAAATGGCTTCAGAGTCGAGATAGAATACCTTTCCTCCTCGAAAGTCGGAGAAATAGTGAGCCAGCTATGCTGTGAGACCTTGAATATAAGCTGAGAAGTGTTGCCAAGGTCTTAAAACAGTGCGTACAACTCATGGTACCTGGTACAGCTCAATACGGGCCGTTACAACTACCGCATAGTACTGACGGCGATCTTCCGTCGTTGGTACTGACGAGTGACTTTATTACTGACGGAGATTCGCCGTTGCTGGTACAGTAAGGGTTAAGGGTCACTCTACTGTTGGTGTTCTTACATATCTTACTAACTCTTGGTCATCTTCCTTTCGGGACTTTGGTGAGCCGTTCCTTAGCTGTGGTTGTGGACGGCCATTGTTCACTTCCTCCACCTATCAACTCCGGTGTTCCCTTGGGTTCTGTTCTATCTCCATTTCTCTTTCTAATATACATTAATGATCTTCTCAATTGTACTTCCATTTCTATTCATTCATATTCTGATGACTCTACCTTACACACTAGTCAACTTATTTTTCATAATGCCCCAACAAGCAATCACTCAAAAACTCACGTGATGAGGCGATAGAACACTTATCTTCTGATCTATCAACCATTTCCAATTGGGGCAGAGAAAATGTTGTTTACTTTCAATGCTTCCAAAACCCAATTTGTCGAATCATCTATGCAACAAAAGAACTCCCACAGGTTAATCCCCTATACTTCAGCAATACACAGATCAACCCTTCATCTTCTCTCAGTATCCTAAGGTGTTTCTTTTTCTTCTGATCTCTTTTGGAAAGACCATGTTACCAATCTTACTAAAACAGCTCGGGTTGTAGGGATATAGCGACCCCACCACCCGCAGATAGCCCCTGGAGGTTGGAACTGGGAATCCCACTTCCATAATTAATTCCTACTTATGGATCAGCGAGCCTCTGAGCTGGGCCCCTTGCCTGAAGAGGATCCAGTACAGCCAGACAGGCATATATGGTTGTTTGGAATGTAAGAGGAATGAATTCAGAACAAAAAAGAATGGAAGTAGTAAATGTATTTAAGAAAGCAAGCTTTGATGTGCTTGGTATGTGTGAAACACAAATGAAAGGGATTTGGAAGAAGAGTGGAATGGCGTAAAATGTGTAAGGAGAGGAGTGGGTGTAAATTAAAAAGGTTAGGAAGGAGTTGCTCTGCTAATGAATGAGGAATGGAGTAAAACAATGAATGGGTATGAGTATGTGAACTCAAGGTGCATTTTTGTAAAGTTAAAGTTCGAAAAGGTGAAAGTAGTGGTTGTGGTAACATATGCACCCTGTGAAGAATATTACAGGGATGTGAAAGACAGATTCTGTAACACACTGAATTAAGTGATAGATGGAATGCCAGTGAGTTATAAAATCACTGTTTTGGGTGACATGAATGGAAGAGTTGGCACTGGTCCGGAGAATGACATCAGGGGTGGTTGTGGTGGACCAGGTGAACATGACAATGGAAAAGTAATGATGGATATGTGTAATGAAAGAAAGTTGTGCTTATGTCATTCTGTTTTTGTAATCATAAAGATGTTCATAAGTATACTTGGTATAAAAGTGTTGAAAGACAGGATGATATGTATTCGTAGAAAGAGGAATGAATGATTATGTAAGTGACACAAAGTAGAGAGAGGTTTGAGTGGAGGTCTGTCTGATCATATGATTGTGCTATGCAAGGTAAAGTTGATTGGATCTAGGAAGAAAGATAGGAGAAGCAATTGCAATGCTGAAAGAATAAAACTTGAAATAATTTTAAATCAGGATGTAGCAGAAGAATACAGACAATTTGTGAAAGAAGAATTAATGGCATGTGCCATGGATGGTATGGAGATTGAAAGTGCATGGACGATATATAAGGACTGTCTGGTGAAAAAGGAAAACAATGTATGTGGTGTGTGCAAACTTAGAAATAGAAGAAAGGGGTGGGATGATAAAGTGAAAAAAGCTGCGAAATATAAAAACAAGTACACGGCTTGTGTGGATGCAGAATAAGAAATATGGAGAAAGTAAAAGGAAGTACAAGGAGAGCAACACCAAAATAAAGAGACTATTTATGTAAAAGAAAGATAAAGTAAATGAAGACTTGGGAAATAAATTGAATGAAAACTTTGCAGAGAATAAGAAATTATTTTGGAAGGAAGTGCGTAAATGCAGGAGAGAATGTGGTGAGAAATGTGTAAATGTGAAAGATGAAAGAGGAAATGTGATTACAGATGTAAAGCAAAAAAGGGAGAGATGGAAGGAGTATGGTGAAGGACTAATGAGTGAAACTGGAAACAGAGCAGTTGTCAGTGATAGAGGTCTGTTAGATGTGCCACGTGAGAGACATGTAGGAAGAGGGAACATATCTAGAGTAGAAACAGTGAATGCATGAAGAAGTTGAACAATGACAAAGCTGCTGGTGTAGATGAAGTACAGTGTGTAATGATAAGGAATGGAGGTGAAGTATTACTGGACTGCCTGTGGAAACTATGTTGAAAAGCTTGGACAAATGGAATGGTGCCAGTGGATTGGAAGAGGGGAATGATAGTCCCGTTGTATAAAGGTAAAGGTGAACGAAATGAATGTAAGTGTTACAGAGTTATTAGTCTGATGAGTGTGGTTGGTAAGGTATATGCGAGAATAGTGATTGACAGAGTTAAATAAATTACTAATGGAGAAGTGAGTAATAAACAGGGTGGATTTCGAATTGGAAGAGGATGTGTGGATCATATTTGTGCAGTTAGACAGATGATAGCGAAGACATGTGAACAAATAAGAGGGTATACAGGGCATTTGAGGGTGTGTTGGTGCCGACATTGATGTATGGATGTAAAAGTCTGGTTTGGTATAGTAATGAAAAGTCACAAGTAAGAGCAGTTGAAATGGATTTGCTAAGAAATGCGTGTGGAGTTCGAAGAATAAACAAAGTACAAATGGTTAATATACAGGGGACATGTGGAGTTAAGAAGTCGGTAGAGCAAACAGTTGAAGAAAGTGTTCTCAGATGATATGGTCATATGACAAGAATGCCTGAAGAAGGAATAGTTAAAAGGATCTGTCAGTGAAGGAAGAAGGCGTGGAAAGCTGAGAAGAAGATGGAATGATATGGTGTCAGAATTTGTGTCAAATCGTGAAAAGGGAATGGCTGAATCAAAATATTTAGCGAATGATAGAATCTAATGGAGGAGGTTTGTTAGAGAGAGTACATGAAGGTCTCTGGACCCTTTTAAATGACAAACCTGGAAGGTCTTTATCCCAGATGTTGATGTGAGGAGACCTTGTCCGAAAGTAATAACATAAGAACATAAGAACATAAGAACATAAGAAAATGGGAGTCTGCAAAAAGACGGTCGGCCCATACAAGGCAGATCCCTGTCACACCCAACCCCAATTACAAGGCCCAATTATAGGCCCAACTCACTAATACCTTGAGTACTGACCCCACCAAAACGGTCAGAGATTAACACAAGATAACGGGGGTCTGCTGAGCGCCGATTGGCCCACACCTGGTAGATCCCCCTCACACCCAACCCATCTCGTCCATATGCCTATCTAATTTTATCTTAAAGCGCCCTATCGTTCTTGATCCCACTATATCACTTGGTAGCCTATTCCACCCATCTACAACTCTGTTACCAAACCAATATTTGCCTATATCTTTTCTGAAACGAAATTTATCTAATGTATAACCATTTGTTCGAGTTCTTTCGCTATCACTGAGCTTCAGTACATTTTTCATGTCTCCTTTATTTACCCCACTGAACCACTTGAACACTTCTATCATATCCCCTCTAACTCTGCGTCTTTCTAACGAATGTAAGCCTAATTTGTTCAACCTTTCTTCATATGGTAGATTTCTAATATTATGAATCATTTTTGTCATTCTTCGCTGTACTCTCTCCAAGGAATCTATATCCATTTTGTAATAAGGACACCAAAATTGGACAGCATAATCCATATGAGGTCTCACTAATGAAGTAAAGTTTCAAGATAACCTCACACTCCTTGAGATGAACCCCAGAATCCTGTTTGCCTTGTTACGTACGCTTATACACTGTTTTCTAGGTTTCAAATCGTTGCTAACAAACACACCCAAATCTTTCTCGCAGTCTGAGTTTTCTAATTCAGCATTAGCCAGTTTATATTTTGCATTAGTATTCGTCTTCCCTATCTTTAATACCTTGCATTTGTCAATGTTAAAATTCATCTGCCACTTTACTGACCATTCGTGTAAGGTATCTAGATCCCTTTGGAGGCACTCTATGTCGCTATCTGAATCTATTGGTCTCCCTATTTTGGTATCGTCTGCGAATTTACTTATCCTACTAGTTATACCTAAATCAAGGTCATTTATGTATATGATAAATAACAGAGGACCCAATACAGATCCCTGGGGACACCACTCTTGACTGATCCCCACTGTGACTTAGTACCATTTATGCTGACTCTCTGCTTCCTACCAATTAGCCATGACCTCATCCATCCTAACAACGCCCCACCTATTCCGTGCGCCTCAACCTTTCTCATCAATCTCTCATGAGGGACTCTGTCGAAAGCTTTACTGAAATCTAAATAATATAATATCATATGATTTGTCATTATCTACTGCTTCATATACCTCTGAGAAACGCTAAGCAAATTAGTAAGGCAAGAACGTCCCTGAGTGAATCCATGCTGAGAAGAATTGATTAAGTTAAATGTTTCTAAGTGGTTTCTCATTTTCCTAGCAATAATTGACTCTAGTAGCTTTCCTATGATTGAAGTGAGACTAATGGGACGATAATTTGATGCTATGGATTTATCACCTTTTTTGAAGATCGGAACTACATTTGCAAGCTTCCAAGCTTCTGGAACTATACCTATTTCTAATGACTTGTTAACAAAAAATGTTAATGGGTAACTTAACTCATCTCTGCATTCTTTTAATACTCTAGCATATACCTCATCAGGACCAGGTGATTTCTGAGGCTTCAGTCTGTCAATTTCCTTAAGCACATCATTTCTACTTATAGTAACCGTACTTAACCTATTTTCTATACTATCGCTATATACCTTACTGACTTCTGGAATCTGTGCCAAATTTTCATTAGTGAAACCGGATAGAAACTGACTATTTAATGTACTGCACATTTCTAAATCATTTTCTGTCATTTCTCCTATCGAAGTTTTAATTTCTAACTTTAGATTTATATAGTTGGTAAAAAGCTTTAGGATTATTTTTTGAGTCGTTGGCTATCCTTATTTCATAATTTCTTTTTGCTGTCCTAATTTCCTTTTTGACCTGTCTTGATAGAGTCTGATAGTAAATAAGTAGGTGAGTTTCGCCTTTCTTTTCTCACATCTGAGGTGAAGCCATTGATTTCGGGGGCTGATGAGTGATTGGTGCTTCTGAATGGTTGTGTGCTTGTTTGTTGTGTGCGAACTGTTATGTGTTCTTCTCCTGTCACCTTTTGTTATCCTTTCTCGAGTCTTTTGCTGATCACCTCTACCCCTTGTGGGAGTAAGGGCTGGCTACTGAATTTCTTAATAACAGCAATGAAGTAGTGGAAATACTTGGGGTGAAAATAGAATCCTTAAAGTTAGCTATTATTGTCACATACCGACCCCCGGACACATCCGCAGACGAGTTCAAACCCCAGATCAGCAAGATAAAATTAGCAATAAAAGGTCTAGGAAACCCAACGCCAAATAATTTGTGGTTAGGAGATTTTAAGCTGCCAAACATTACATGGAGGTAATTATAATATCAGGTAGTGGCGAACAACACCGGAGAACCAAATACGAGAGACATATTTTAACTCTGCGATCTATTTAGCCTTTCCCAGTATGTGAACGATCCCACACGGGGGAAACATATTCTAGACCTTGTTTTCACCAACAATGACTCCCTAATACATAGTATGTACATTTAAAACTCTAACGTCCCGAAATGTCCCCAATTTTAAGCAACATGGAAATAATACAGTAAGATTGTTAGATCATCATTATCCAGTTTGCCCCTAAAGCTGATAATTATAATTATAAGATTATGGAATCTGTAACTGGCCTATTGGCTCAAAAAGGCAGTTTTGTTTAACACAAACCAACCATCGCCTTGAGAGTATACCAGCCATCATTTCTACTTAAGCTTCTGTATTGTATAATTACCTAGTATATTTAGCACCATACTGATGTTGCTATGGTATGTGATATAATTAGTGACGGTTTCTATGTTTTACTTTACAATGGATTATGAAGTTGAATATAAGTATTGTTGTTTATTTGTGACATTGACTCCACTCATATTAAAATGCCTTTACTATTACATATTTGGAATGCAATATCAGTTCATCAAATTTGTTTGTTTCACTTCAGTCACTACCCGGGTGTGTCCATAACATCCAGGAAGATCCAGATTTGGATCAATACAAATAAAATTAACTACACCTGCTAATTTAAACAAATATAATTACGCATTTTATTGCTTATCCTGTCTTCCAATATCGGCTGAACTCGCTCCTCGGCTGTATTTACTCAAATTTTAGCCTGAATAGATTCCCTCTGTAATATTAATGTTTCGCAATCGCTAATAAAAAGCCGAGTTTTAATGCAATTATAATCATTTTGAGCGATGATACAATGCCAAAAGTCGATATGAATTGAAAGTAGCAACTCACGTGTAAGATAGTTATGAACGAGAATACACCGACCGCTGTCAGGTTATTAAGTAGAGCACTGGTAACCGTAATATGCATATCAAAGTGTAGGAGTTCGAGCCCTGCGGACGACGACTTAATGTTTATATTTCTACTTCGGATAATTGTAATCTAATATATGGTAGCTTATCATGTTTAAAATAGGTTAAAGTATATCGAATTCATAAAAGTACATGTGTCTTGGTTACAGAAGCCTTACAATATGTTAGAATCTAATGTCGTTATACTAACTACCCGACATTTACTAGCCTAATTATGCTAATATAATTGTATCCTGTCATAAATTAACTTACTATATCCTAACTAAATCTTAATATATCCTAACCAAGATTGCCATATCATAGCTTATATATTAAAATACACTATTATTGCACATAATACCCCAAAACAAATCAAAACGTAATTATATTAACACCTTACGAGCGGCCTATGCGGTTTATTTATATGTACCGCCCAGCGGGGTGTTTTTAGCCAAAATAGGGCTGTTTACGTGATCATTTTCATGCCTAAATAAGACCCAGAACGTAAAACAAGTACCTATCCCTGAAAGGGCATAAACAGAGCTTTCGAATGACACCATAACGATCCTTTTATGATGGCTAGTTTTCTTGCAATAACCGTGCAACGCGAGTGCAAAAAGCATGTAATTCGGTACTTTCCCAATATAATTCAGTATGTAGCGAGTGAGAGAGGGAGGAGGGAGCTGAGATTCGTGTCAGTAGGTTCGCCGCGGTGGTCTGGAGCAGTCATACGCTCGCTAGTCTCCTGCCACCACTTGTCTCTCTCTCTCAGCAACATTACGTGCTGAAATTGCCACTCGACCTATGTCGTGCGCCGCCACATAGTCCAGCTTTATTTAACTCGACTTATGTGGTGAGCCGCTAATTAAGGGTTAAATTAAAACACAATATCTACACATTATTATATTTCACTTCGTATAATGCCATTCCAAGTAAAAACTAAAACACACCAAATTAATCAAATCAATACATAAAAAAAAAAAAAAAAAACACACACACACATATCGCTGCCACGGGAGACTCGATCCACGGTTATTAATATTACAGCCTGTGTCACCCACAATATGCCATCAAATATTACAGCCTGTGTCACCCACTATATACCATCAAATACGACTATTGACGATAAATGCAAATAAATCAGAGCATAGGTACTTAATTGTATGACCCATTGTGCTGTTCATATTACAAATATATTCCGCCATATATCATTAGTTAGGTATTCAGTGTAGATGAAGGACCACGCAAATCATGGTTTTGATGAAGGACGACGAAAACATAGCCTGTGTGATAACCCCTTAACCCCTTCAGCACCATGACGCCTTTTTACCTTTCATTCTGGCTAAAATGATATTATTTTATTCGGTTTAAGAAGGACCTATGTTACTAAGAGGGTTTATTGAAATCGTTTTCACCCATTTGTGTCGCATAGGTAGATTATAAACTAAAAACAATTGTCAAATGGTAACAAGAATATGATGAACATAACATAATGGTGGTGAAGGGGTTAAGACTACGATTCCCAAGGAACAAGGCTGTTTCTCAGGAAATATGTTTATTTTTAATGAAGACATGTCAGAGCATATCTCAGGTTGCAAATATTTCCGCAGTTATTTGAATAACTAGCAGTTATTGGAGTTGTTGAAGGTTCCTATTGCGAAATGACCATTTCTGCCACTACTGTGTGAATTTGAATGATACATTATGACAAATAACAATTCATTGTGGATGGCTATATTATAGCATACTAAAATATCACGCAATATACAAATATACCAAAATCCACACCCCTTACAGGCTTAAAGTAAGCCTGAAAATGTTGCAGCATTAACATAAACAGATTTTGCTATATATGGGTGTTATTTATCCTAGTGTTGTAGCATTAACATACACAGATTGTGCTATATATGGGTGTTATTTATCCTAGTGTTGCAGCATTAACATACACAGATTGTGCTATATATGGGTGTTATTTATCCTAGTGTTGTAGCATTAACATACACAGATTGTGCTATATATGGGTGTTATTTATCCTAGTGTTGTAGCATTAACATAAACAGATTGTGCTATATATGGGTGTTATTTATCCTAGTGTTGTAGCATTAACATAAACAGATTGTGCTATATATGGGTGT
Organism: Paralithodes platypus; assembly: GCA_032716605.1. Taxonomy (NCBI): domain Eukaryota; kingdom Metazoa; phylum Arthropoda; class Malacostraca; order Decapoda; family Lithodidae; genus Paralithodes; species Paralithodes platypus. The sequence continues at coordinate 12,484,801 of CM064580.1, read as the reverse complement.
TATTTATCCTAGTGTTTTTTTTTGTTTCTATGTGAGTGAGGGAGACAAAAGGCAGAACTGCCTGTGACAGGGTCAAAATCAAGGGACGTTCGAGCCAAAATGCCTGGACACACTGAGTTTGAAGCAATTTAAGTTATAGGAAGAGGGAAAGACTGATTCTGGGAGAGAGTTCCAGAGGTCAGCTGTTGAATAGAAGAAAAACTGAGAATAACGTTGCACTCTTGGGTTGGAGAGTTGCACAGAGTAAGGGTGGGATTCTGTTGAAAGATGGGTACTATGTATCCTACGTAGAGGAGTTGGAATATGCTAGGAGAGCTCTGAGGAACACTGATTATTGTAGTAGCGCTAGAATAACGAGAGAGATGCAACATTACAGCGAAGAGAGAGATATTGCAGACAGTTGGTGAGTGGACGGGAGTTAATGATGCGAAAGGCTTTCCTCTTTACTTTGTCTAGGAGTGCGCCGTGAGAGAGAAGGGTTTGCTGTAGACCCAGACAACTGCATTTCGGTGAGAAAGAGAAGGTCAGGGTTGGCAGAGGTGGAAGTTAGAGGACAGGCCACGAATGTTGGCAAAGTTAATAGTGAGAGTAGAAAGAAGTGGTCCTGAGCATTTTGGCGAGTCGTTTCCTGGGGTCGGATAAATGGGAGCATTTCTGGTGTCCCCCCACCCCACCCCCACCCCTACCCCCTGGGGATTCCGAGGCGAGTCGAAAATTTGTAATTTGTTTTTGTTTAACACCTTACGAGCGGCCTATGCGGTTTATTTATGTGTACCGCACAGCGGGGTGTTTTTAGCCAAAATAGGGCTGTTTACGTGATCATTTTCATGCCTAAATAAGACCCAGAACGTAAAACAAGTACCTATCCCTGAAAGGGCATAAACAGAGCTTTCGAATGACACCATAACGATCCTTGTATGATGGATAGTTTTCTTGCAATAACCGTGCAACGCGAGTGCAAAAAGCAGGTAATTCGGTAGTTTCAGTACATAATTGAGTATGTAGCGAGTGAGAGAGGGAGGAGGGAGCTGAGATTTGTGTCAGTAGGTTCGCCGCGGTGGTCTGGAGCAGTCATACGCTCGCTAGTCTCCTGCCACCACTTGTCTCTCTCTCTCAGCCACATTACGTGCTGAAATTGCCACTCGACCTATGTCGAGCGCCGCCACATAGTCCAGCTTTATTTAACTCGACTTATGTTGCTCGCCGCTAAATAAGGGTTAAGATCGTGTTGTATGTAAGGTTTTTGTAGTATAATGTAGTGATAGAAGGAGAAGGTGTTTTGGAGGGCAGGCTGGGGTTGCCCTCAATATTGATGAGGCACAGAAAGGATCAGCTAGGGAGGCCAGGTGGTGAAACAGAAGTTCCAGCTCTCCTTATCAATCACCTAGCACTCCCCGGGAGTACCGCCCTGTTCGACTGGTACCTACAGCCTCCTAACAGGTTATATTTCAGCTGATGGTAAATTGAATCCATTAACAATTGATTCCTCGATACTTGATTGGAAACATGAAACTACTGTATATCAACGCTATATTAATGCTAAGTTCTCATAATTAACAACCAATGTTGCCTAAAATGTTTCTAATAGTTGAGCAATAGAGATGAGAACACGGCAATTTACCATCAACTGAAAATTAACAGAATATAGTTATAAATCACGGCAATATGAATATAACACAAATCTATGATGATTTTATAATAATTGCCGCATATTAGCAAAGCATAAAATTAATCATGGTTATATAATTAATATTTGTCAAAGCACATTACGTAATTTAACATGTTTTTTCACTTATTATCGAATTACAATACCTCACCTTAACTTTGACGGCCCCCAATTACACCCTCCTTTCCTACCTCGGTAACACTTCTACCCCCACTCCTCAAACCAATACCTCCCACCATTGCCTACTTCCTCTCCTGTTCTCCCCCATCATAACTCTCCAGCCAGAAAGGGCACACCAGAGGTTCTCCGTAACTGAGTAGGTGGGCTGAGGCGGCGTCTCTGTTTCATGTGCTCGGAATTGTACATCTTGGGAGATATTTAATTGCAGTATAAGGATTGCTAGACGTCCTGTTTCTCGAACTGGCCCCTTATTCCGACTGCTCTCCATACCTCAGAACCACAACATGATTCTGCCTTGTTCTTGTCGAATTTCAGCAGTTAAGGTTCGTGTGATATAAGTGAATGCCGCTCACAGATAATGTAAGTGAAAGTGATATCACTCAAACTGAAGATCTTTCCACCCGGGACACAAATGTATAATAACTATATACAAGTTTTTACAAATGCCGAAGTCCCATAAATCGATCTGTCTATTCTTACATCAGATGAGCTGCTGACGCTTACATGAGTAAATGTATCTAGCTAACAATATTATATATCAATCTATGTATATCTCAATACATACTGTATACATATAAACTGTTAATGTGGTACTTACTAGTGGATACAAAGGAATACAAAGGAAGGCAAGCAACAGCAGACCTACTGGTCCTTACAAAGCTGCATGAACAAAAACGCAGATTGTCACAGCCATCAATTTTTTTTTTTTGTCTATGTGATTGAGGGAGGGAAACGGCAGAACTGCCTATAGCGAGTGCCTCCCCCATAGTTGAAAGAGTGACAGGGCCAAAATCAAGGGACGTTCGAGCCAAAATGCCTGGACACACGGCATTATAATGCCGTATATATAAACTGTTATAATATATATAAACTGTTAATGTGGTACTTACTAGTGGATACAAAGGAATACAAAGGAAGGCAAGCAACAGCAGACCTACTGGTCCTTACAAAGCTGCATGAACAAAAACGCAGATTGTCACAGCCATCAATTTTTTTTTTTTTTGTCTATGTGATTGAGGGAGGGAATCGGCAGAACTGCCTATAGCGAGTGCCTCCCCCATAGTTGAAAGAGTGACAGGGCCAAAATCAAGGGACGTTCGAGCCAAAATGCCTGGACACACGGAGTTTGAAGCAATTTAAGTCATAGGAAGAGGGCAAGACTGATTCTGGGAGAGAGTTCCAGAGCTCAGCTGTTGAGTAGAAGAAAGACTGAGAGTAACGTTTCACTCTCGGGTTGGAGAGTTGCACAGAGTAGGGGTGGGATTGAGTTGCAAGTCGGGTACCACATGCCCTACGTAAAGGAGGTACAAAGGAGTACAAAGGAAATCAAGCAACAACAGTTCTAGTGACCCTTCTAGGTTGCTTGTCCTCCAAAACACTGAGGATCAGTGTCCAAACAGTGGTTTAGAGTGGGTAAGGGAACATTGGAAAGGGAATTACTGCCCTGGAACTAATGTCCGTGGCAGGATTAGGAAGTTAGTAGAGGACAGATGGGTTAGTAACTGAGGGGGGGATAAAATAAAGTTATTCATTTACAAACGCAGTCAGTCGCGGGTTTGATGAGAGATATTTACCTAGGCGGAGTTTAACACCTTACGAGCGGCCTATGCGGTTTATTTATGTGTACCGCACAGCGGGGTGTTTTTAGCCAAAATAGGGCTGTTTACGTGATCATTTTCATGCCTAAATAAGACCCAGAACGTAAAACAAGTACCTATCCCTGAAAGGGCATAAACAGAGCTTTCGAATGACACCATAACGATCCTTGTATGATGGATAGTTTTCTTGCAATAACCGTGCAACGCGAGTGCAAAAAGCAGGTAATTCGGTACTTTCAGTACATAATTGAGTATGTAGCGAGTGAGAGAGGGAGGAGGGAGCTGAGATTTGTGTCAGTAGGTTCGCCGCGGTGGTCTGGAGCAGTCATACGCTCGCTAGTCTCCTGCCACCACTTGTCTCTCTCTCTCAGCCACATTACGTGCTGAAATTGCCACTCGAGTTATGTCGAGCGCCGCCACATAGTCCAGCTTTATTTAACTCGACTTATGTTGCTCGCCGCTAAATAAGGGTTAAATGAATCAACAGTGATGCAGTCTATAACGTTTCGGGGAAGCCCATTCCACAAGTTGACAACTCGATTGAAGAAGAAATTCTTAGATTCGTGCGAGTTAAAAGATTTACGAATAATTTTGCAACCGTTTCCCCATGTGTAATTAGATTGGTCGATAGTGAAGTACTTACTACAGTTCATATTGTCGATGCCTTTGATGATTTTAAACACTTGAATTAAGTCACCTCTTAATCTGCGCTGGGTTAAAGGAAATAGATTTAATTCTCTAAGACGCTCTTCGTATTGTTTGTTCTTTAGGCTAGGTATCATTTTGGTAACTCTACGTTGAACTCGTTCTAGCTTGTTTATATCTTTTTGGTAATAAGGGCACCAGGATTGAACGCAGTATTCCAGAAGAGGGCGGACTAAGGAATTGTAAAGGGTTAGGATAACTTCTTTGGATTTATGCTCAAATGACCTGCCTATAAAGCCAATTATTTTGTTTGCCTTCTTAACAACTTCTGAACATTGTTGACTCGGTTTTAGGTTACTCGATATTGTTACTCCCAGATCGGTTTCTCTGTTTACATTCTTAAGCTGAGTGCCATTCATCGAATAGTTTGCTTTCTCATTTAGGTATCCGACGTGTAGTACTTTACATTTATCCGCATTGAAACTCATTTGGCAAATTTGGGCCCAACATGACAATTTATCTAGATTGTGTTGCATATCGTCAACTTGTTCTTTTGAGAGTACGCTATTTGCAATTTTTGTATCGTCAGCAAATTTTGAGATTGTACAGGTGAGACCCTCATCTATGTCGTTGATGTAAATTAGAAAGAGAATTGATCCTAGTACCGATCCCTGGGGTACCCCGCTACTTACATTGGTCCATTTAGATGCCTTACCGTTTATGACTACTCTTTGCTTTCTGTTGCTGAGCCAATTTTCAATCCATTTCAACACACCGTCTTGTATTCCATGCACTTTTAGTTTTAGCAGTAAACGTTTGTGGGGAACTTTGTCAAAGGCCTTTTGAAAATCAAGGTATATACTATCTACAGCTTAACTCTCATCGTAGAGGTTGAGGATATCGTGGAAGAAGTCTAAGAGGTTTGTTAAACAGGAACGTTTTTTACGAAAGCCGTGTTGAGTATCTTTAACCCGGGAACTGCGGGGAGACTCTTAACACCTTACGAGCGGCCTATGCGGTTTATTTATATGTACCGCCCAGCGGGGTGTTTTTAGCCAAAATAGGGCTGTTTATGTGATAATTTTCATGCCTAAATAAGACCCAGAACGTAAAACAAGTACCTATCCCTGAAAGGGCATAAACAGAGCTTTCGAATGACACCATAACGATCCTTTTATGATGGCTAGTTTTCTTGCAATAACCTGCAACGCGAGTGCAAAAAGCATGTAATTCGGTACTTTCCCCATATAATTCAGTATGTAGCGAGTGAGAGAGGGAGGAGGGAGCTGAGATTCGTGTCAGTAGGTTCTCCGCGGTGGTCTGGAGCAGTCATACGCTCGCTAGTCTCCTGCCACCACTTGTCTCTCTCTCTCAGCAACATTACGTGCTGAAATTGCCACTCGACCTATGTCGAGCGCCGCCACATAGTCCAGCTTTATTTAACTCGACTTATGTGGTGAGCCGCTAATTAAGGGTTAAGAGTTCCCCCGGCCGACTGCGGGGAGACTCTTATGAGTGAGTGAAAAAAAAAAATCAACTTTTGACATCGAAAATAAAATAAAATAATAATATATTTTTTTATTTTTTTATTTTTTTTTGGCCCCTGGGCCATGCAAAATCTCAGTCCTCTACCTCCCCTCCTTCCCCACTTTCCTCCTCTCCTTCAGTTATCACCTATTTTCCCTGTTATTCCCGTATTCTGAGGTATATTTTCGTGCTAACATTAGCGAGTTGCAAGCAGGGTGTTGTCATCACTGATGGCAAGCGAGTGCAAGAGAGAGAGAGAGAGTATCGATCGACTGTGTCTCAGTGGCCTTGGGGGAAATTGGCGGGAAAGCAGTTTGCCTCACCCATACATTATAAAACTCGCGGGCTATATCTCTGATTATGACCATCCAAACGCTGTTTTCACTCGTTTTATTGTTGTTTCAGGTTAATACCTTTATAATCAACCCATAATAGGCGCATATGGATAAGTATTAATGCTATTAATGGCACAATGAATATTTTAGTGAAGGAAACACCTCAAATACGTCAGCACAGGGGGACGTTTCCAATTACCCCCATGCGCACTTCAGAGGTTAAGTATGTTATTTTCCTCTAAGTGATTTACGAGTCTGTCTCGTATGACCGTTTCTAGCATTTTACATACAACTGAGGTTAAGCTAATTGGACGATAGTTACAGGGTAGGGATTTGCTGCCTTTTTTGAATATCGGTGTTACGTTGGCTAGCTTTCACTGATCAGGCATAGTTCCAGACTGCAAGGATTTATTGAATAGTAATGTCAGTGGTTTGGAGAGCTCATCCTTAGCTTCCTTTAGAACTCTAGGCGAGATTGTTCAGGTCCTGGCGTTTTATTTACCTTGAGTTTATCTAAAAATTCAATACTTCTCTCTCTGGTAACGGTGATATGCTTAGAACATCTGAATTATCAATCAGAAATCGGCGATGGTGTAGGGATATCACTGAGGTCTTCTGTTGTAAAAACTGATGCAAAGAAGGTATTGAGGGCATTACTCATTTGTACTTCGTCTTTGGTGTATTCTCCATTTTCAGCGACTAACGGTCCAACAGTTGAAGTAACTACTTTTTTCTTTCTGATATAACTATAGAATTCTTTCTGGTTTGTTTTACTTTGATTCGCAATATGTAACTCTAAGGTCTTTTTACTTTGCTTAATTAACTTTTTGGCTTTGCGTCGTAGCTCTACAAATTTCACCCGTTCTTCGTCATTTTGTGAGGATTTTTAATCTATCATTAGCAAATTTTTTAGCAAGCAGGCAGTTTGAAATATCTTTATTCCACCATTTGAGCTTATTATTATGGCCTGGACGCCATATTTTCGATGGTATGCAGTCTTGCACTGCTTTTAGGTAAGTGGTTTCGAATAACTTCCAAGATGTATTTATGTCATTATTGTTAATTAAAAAGCTCCAGTCAGTTTCTTTAAACATAGCTCTAAGTTTATGGAAGTTTGCTTTCCTTGAAATTAGGGACTTTTTCGATGCTACTATTTGGTTCGTTACTAGTAAAGTTTAAAGTGAAAGTTATCGTACGCTGGTCGCTGTTACTGAATTCATCACCAACATTCAAATTCTCTATCAATTCTTCTTTTGTTGCAAGTACAATGTCAAGAACGTTATTACCACGGGTCGGCGTTCGAACAAATTGATAAAGCGAACTCTCTTGCAAGTTCGTATACAAGTCATGTCCGGAGTGTGAAGTAAGAGTATCGCCCCACTTGGTCACAGGTAAATTAAAGTCGCCAAAAATTACGGTATCTTTTGAGTTACTTACATCTGCAATTTGTTCGTAAATTTCTAGGTCAGTTTGCACTGATTGAGCTGGAGGTCTGTATATTAACGCAAGTATTATTTTTGTACCTCTATTATTCTTTATTAGCACAAAAGATGTGTCGACGTTCACAATTTGAGGTTTTGACACGAGGGTCGGGTTAAGACGTTGTTTGATATCAAATAAAACGCCACCTCCATTTTAATTTATTCGGCTGTTCTCAAACATTACATAACCGGGAAGTGAATACTCTGCTAAAAAGTCTCTATCTTCTGTATTGAGCCAAGATTCTGTTATGCCAATCACATCATAATTTTCTGTAAACACTAGTTTACATTAAAACATTCCTAAACACTCCCTTCCAAGGACAAATTAACTCTACCGTCTCCATTACTACTTCCTAAAGAAAAACCCACCCCCTCCCAAAACCCCCAACCTCCAAAATTCCAAAACCCGAATTCCGCCCTTCTCCCTCACTAACCCCGTCTCCTCTTACTATTCCACAGCTGATCCAAACAAAATCTTGCCGCCGTGTAATACAAACAAAAAGATGGTCCCCTGCCGTCCCCGAGCCAAAACCCCGAAAGAATGTGACCAAAACTACCCTGGCCACACCTGTCACCACCAGCCGAACCCCTGCCAAACCAGCCACCACCACCACCAGCCCTGCGAAGCCGCCACCTGTCACTCATGCACCTGCGGAACCCTCACCTGTTATCGCTACCACCGCTGAGTCATCATCTACAATCAACCCGCCTGCTGATCATCCATCTGTCCAGCCTACACCTGCCGAACACCCCACACAAACAAAATAAACTTGAAAATTACCCCAAGTGCAAACCTGACACCCCCCCACACTTCTCATACACCGCCTAGACTCCCTGACCTTGACCTTACTAAGCTCCTCCCACCATACCCTGACCCTCACACCCCTCATAGGCTCATTCAAGGCTCTAACTCAGCTCCTACAACACCCACCCAAAATGAAAGTTAATAGTCTTTGTCTCAAGTTGAACGAGAAGGACGTTCCAATTCACACACCTGCCCAGCTAATCGACCTCCTCCAAAATTCCATCAAACCTCTTCACCTCACCATGTTCCGAGACGTAGCAGCCCCCAATACTGTTCAAGCCAGAGTATGGTATTATGTTTTGCAACATATCCAGCCATACGTCCGCAACATAACGTCCAAAACGTACTTATTGCAAGCCCGAGGTTGGGACTTTTTTCTGGAAGGCGATGGTGAGATAACGGGCCCTAATCATCAAAAGCCAAAACCAGCTCAGCACCTGCTCCCATATTCTAATAGCGACACAATATCATCATGCCGCATTGCTAGCATAAAGAGTGAATCACAGCCGAAACAACTCTCCACCACCCAGGCCCAGCCACAACAACACACAGTGATAAACGCGGTAGACAATGCGGCCCCAACCTTCGGCCTTTACCCACCCAACCCAGATTTATACTACAGTGAAGAATTGTTCATGCAAATTCCCCATCAGACACCTCAATATCAGCAAATCAACTTCTACCATAATGAGCAAGTCAACTTTGACTAGGCGAGCTAACAAGCCAAATTCCCCTACACACCTTCTGTCTAAAGCACCATCATACAAACCACAAAATTCCTATGTCCACCCCAAACAGTTATTTATGTTTCCACACCACAGCAAGCCCTATCGAAACCCTGAGTAAATACTAACAAGTGTGAAATGTTCACCCAGTCACGACAATATCCTTTCCATATTTTTAGTGCAACTCATAACCTCAGGATAATTTAAAACAAAACTTAGCTCCATGCCCCTACTACCCCGAGAAAACAGCTCCTTAACCCCATCCCAAAAAGGATTACTACCTGCCCGAGCCAAGGGAATGTAGGAAAATTAGGGATAACTATCTAGGCGAGTACCTCTTCTTAGGAAGGACGTGCTTAGCTAGATACCTTAATTCGGAGCAAGACTTCCGTACAGATCTAGCCAGTTAATCTGTTGAACAGTCGCAAACTCAGTGAAAACTAGAGTAAACCAGTGTAGCCCAGTGACCCCGAAGAAAGAAGAGAGAAGAGGAAGAAACTTACCTGTTGTGTGTGACGTTCGTGACGAGCCCTATAGTGAAAGAAAAGGACAACTGCAGCTGTGACCACGTGTTCGCGAGATTCCGTACCAGGCTACTATCTCTCATCAAACTCCTTTAAGTGCTCTTTGTTTTGTTAAAGTAAAGATGATGTCACCTAGGGTTTACCTAAGATATGTCGAGGTTCACGCTAACATAATACTAACAAAAATCCATTCTTTCCTTACCCTAGTTCCCTGTCGCTCGTTTAAAGAGAACATTTGCACCTCTTTCTGTGGAATCTGTCTATATATATATTGGCTCCTATATTCTATATGGAGAGATATACAAATGTGTATTCGGGAATAAGAACACACACCATTACACGTAAAACTAGTGAACACTTATTCTGATCTTGTTTTCATGTAACATCATCTATTGGGTATGCAAGTTATAGATAAGTTGTTCACAGAGTGTTTTACTATTCAGTCTCTAATTTGTTATTTATCATGCTTCATGAAGTAGAATTCATTTTGTGTATTGTTTGAGTTGTCGTAAAACTATTTATGTACGTCGCAGTAACTTACCTCTCGGTGAGGATTTTTCAGTCACGCATACATGACTATTATATGCATTTAACCCATTCATGAATTTATATTCATAATTATTACTCTTTGAGTTCTTTGAATTTAATCTAATGTATAAGTTCATTTAACGAATTGTTATTCAGATAACAAACAGTGTCTTATTTTGCATAACTTTAGTACTGCTTGTATGCCCTCTCAGTAACTAGTATTTACCTTAGGCGGAAACTAGCTTCGCATTTCCCCGTTTTCTATCAGGACACTGTTTATTGTGTTTGAGACTTAACATCTATGTGTATACTTATTTGTTGTTTCTGGTAGTAACATTGTGATTATTTATATGTTCTATTAGTGACCTTATTTTGTATTTACTAGATAATTTCCATTCTGGTATAATCTTATTACTTACATTAATTATTTATGTTGAATCGTAAGCCTTATATATATATATATATATATATATATATATATATATATATATATATATATATATATGAGGACCGATTATGATTTATGATTATCTGACTTATCTTTTGTACCCTAGCTGTTAAGGAATAAAATGTGTGATACTTTATCCTGTATTCTATATTCATTGATAATTATTATCATTGTTGTGTAATTATAAAACTAAAGTTCGTTATCTCCCAGTGAGAGAGTTGTGAGTTACGTCATTTCCAAAGATGGAAAATGTAATCACTATAAAGCACGTTGATTTATAACGTCGCATAACATATATATTCTAGAATTCTCTCTCTCTCTCTTTATATATATATATATATATATATATATATATATATACATATATGTAATATATCAGTAGTAGGTTGGCCACCAGGGTACCGGATCTTGAGAATAAATAAGATGACGAGGGCAAACATCAACTCCATTTTCATCGGTTATTGTTTAAGCTCTTTGACAATATTTCAAACATTCTTTGTTCATCATCAGGTGAAACACCAACGACCCTAATAACAAACATGATATATGTTAAAACTTTGTATTGAATACGTTGTTCTAGTTTAAAAAGTATAATGCGACAATTCTACACAATACGTTAAAGTGTTAGAAATATAAGTTAATATTTAAAAACAATAAAAGATTTACATGAATATTACGTAATCCTAACTTCATATACTTGAACATGTAGTATAAAATAAAATGCAACATACCATTTCGACCTTCACCTTCTGACTATTCCGGGAGAACTAACTAGTGTTGGTTAGTTAGTTAAAAAGGACTTTATAGGCTATCGACCCTGGAGAATCATTAAGCCCACCTTAAAGTCAGGAAGAACCTAAGCTCGGAGTCCCCGAGACCCCACAAGTTGATTCCCTCAGGTACACTGGGAATATAAACCTGGAGGTTGTCCTCTTCGAGAACCCCAGGCGTCTCCCTTAGTCGCAACCAGGGCTGAAGCCTCTTACGAGAATCCCAGTCCTTTCATGAACTAGTGTTAATTTGTTAAAAAACTAAATGTTAAAATAGGACTTTAGAGGCTATCAACCCTATTGGATTATTAAGCCAGCACACTGTAAGTCAAAATATTTAAGGACTGGAACTTCTCTGCGAGAACTCCAGTCCCTTGTTATAAAGTTAAAATAGGACTTCAGAGGCTATCAACCCTATATATTGGATTATTAAGCCAGCACACTGTCAGTCAAGAATAACGTCAGGACTGGAGCCTCTCTGCGAGAACTCCAGTCCTTTGGTTCCTTGTTAACTAGTGTTAGCTGACGCAGTACATTATATTATAGCCATGGGTCTTATTAGCCTCAAGCTATCAATTACCTGAGCACTGAGTTTAGGTTCGGTTTGAGTTTTTCAATGAAATATTTCTCCCCAATGAAAGTATCGTTCTTGTTTCTGAATTTATCCAATATCTTAAAACAAAAAAACAAAAATCTATGATTGAGTTCTAAAGAGTGATTCCTTACTGCTGAAAAATTTATTTTCGTTAAATATTGACCTGTTTGGACTCTTTTCCTCAAATGTTCCAATTTTCTAACGCGGAATGAACGAGACAAACATTCCACATACCCAACAAGGCAGCTGGGACACTTAAATTCATAAACAATATTGGAACATAAGTTATTGGGAATCGAGTCCTTTATTCTAAAAAAATTGCGAATGTTAAAGTGATTTGTGAACATTTTGCGGAAGTTAACAGCTGGGAATCTAGAATGAAGCAATTTTTGGAGTTGTTTACGAAAGTCGTAACTGGATTTACCATAAAACGCAAGTTTTATATATTTCCTAAGTTAACACAGGTTTTAGTTACATACTTACTAGCTAAAAATTACTTAACGGTCTTCTGGACTAAATCAACTGAATAATTATTTTTAACAAATAAGTTTTCAAAAGTCTTTAAATTATAGTTTAAAACTTAAGGGGCACTCATCTAGGCATTCAACTTAGTTTTTACACATGAACGCATTAGCATAAACAGGGCCCAGAGGGGAACCCATGGCAATTCCATCTACATGATTGTATAGAGCATTATCAATCATGAATACACTATCAGAAGTAGAACATTTTAAAAGCTTATTCACAGTCTTTCTATCGAGTCCATAACATTCACCAGGATGGTATTTGTCCAGAATTATGTTCGTAGTTTCTTGAAGAGGGACATATGTGAAGAACGTCGAAACTAGCCATTACAAAGTCTTGAAGAAGATTTAATGATTTAAGTTCATTGACAAATGTTGCTGAATTATTAACTGTATATTCATTGTTGGTAAAAGGTGAAATTAATTGTATTATAAACTTATCCACGTTATAACCCGCCGTGTTTATAGTTGAAATGGTCGGTCTTAGTGGTATACCATCCCTAAAATATAAGTTAATTTGTCAATGAACTTATATCATTAAATCTTTCTCAAGACTTTGTAATGGCTGTAGGTGGCAGTGTAGGCAATATACAACAGGGATGCAGGAACACACGGGATAGGAGGGAGGAAGTAGAGAGATTGTAAATATACAGACTGAGACAGGTATGAGATAGTAGTGGCCAGAGGTGAGGCAGAAGGGAAGAAGTAGATAGGCAGTAAAATACAAACACGAGACAGGTACGAGATAGTAGTGGCCAGAGGTGAGGCAGGGGGGAAGAAGTAGAGAGGCAGTAAACATACAAACTCGAGACAGGTATGAGATAGTAGTCAACAGAGGTGAGTCGGAAGGGAAGAAGTAGAGAGACAGTAAATATACAAACACGAGACAGGTATGATATAGTAGTGAGCAGAGGTGAGCCATGAGGGAGGCAGCAGTGAGGCGAAACAAATATACAGGTTTTACCTGTAAGCAAGTTGATATCATTTTTTGAGTTTGGAAAAACTATTCGTACCAGTCAGAATATGCCTGTCAGTATCTACAAAAACAGTAATTGTCCGTCATGTTCATATTAAACTGCAGGAGATTCTCCCCCGGCTGATTATATTTTCCTGGTTTGAGGTAAAACATCATGATGAAGTCATAATTGAACTGAAACTTATGTGACTTCTCTAAGTGTGTAATTCTATGGTAAGTACACAAATTACTAATTACCTGATTGTTTCCAATGTAATGTTTATTAATTATTTTTGTTATTGCATGTTTTTGTTTTCAGATTGTGTGTCCATTATTTATGTTGTATATTCGTAAATAAATGTGGGCTGTTCCACTTCTAATTGACTCTTCTAGTCAGTTTGTATCTACTACTAGTCAACGAAAGGACCAGATAATGTTCATAATAATAATTGCCTCCAATCCTCCCCTTTTTGCTCTATCGTAACTATTCAGCCAGAAAGGATACACCAGGGATTCACCATGGCTGAGGAGACGGGCAGACGGGTGTCTCTGTTTCATGTGCTCGGAACTGTATGTGGAGTTAGGAGAAGAGTGAAAGGAACAGCATCGTTGACTGAAGAGGCGAAACAGACAGTTGAAGAGATAAAGACAGCATATATAAATTCGTTGAGTACTAGAATGAAGATTTGGAAACACGTGAAAGGGAAAGGTGGAGAGAATATTGAGGGAACCTCAAATGTACAAGCAAAGTTAGGTACACGGTAAAGGCGAACACCAATACAATTGTGATGAAAATATTGAACAAACTCCATCATCTATTTGTTCAAACTTAATATGAAAACAAACAAAACATGCCAACTTTGAAAGGCCACAGTCAATATTCATATTGTGAATATCACACACCCAACATACTGGTGATTAATTCTGGCGACACTCAAATATTGTCATTGACCAAAGTATATTTATGTGTACTATGATACCAACAGCTATCATTATCTTCAAGGAGCCAGTGATTAACATTAATATATAAGTAGGTCAAAGCTTAATGTGTACGATAAATGGTATTTGTGGGTGTAGTTACTTACTTGTCCTTGATGGTGTTATGTGTGTGACCGCAATGTTAGCACTAGGGCAGAGATTCCAAATGAGAGAGAGAGAGAGAGAACTGGATCTAACTAAAAGGTCATAATTATATCACCACCGTATCAGTGAAGTCCTCGGGCTGATGCTGAGAGGATTGGGTTCTAGTCATGTGGTGATGGGCTGGTCTATCCGAGTGAGAACTGAGCGATCTCTGCCATACCTATAGCTTACTCTGACTGTTCCTTTTACTTATATATCTTCTAGATCTCAAGTGGCGGCGTCTTTTCCGTGGATTGACCTCCCTACTGCCAACCTAGAAGTTGGCAGATTGGGAGCCAAAGCGTCACATTTTTCCCTTGCCCCTCAGCTTTTCCTTCATAATTGCTGAGGGGCACAGGGCCTTGAGTGGGGCTTTGGTTTCCCTGGCGTTTCCGCACCCTCCTCAGCTCCCTGCCTTGGAGTGGCTTCGGTCACCCGGGCTTTGTTAGTGGTAAGCAGGGAGGATTTTGTGGGGGCGCTCGTTTATGGCCTTGGCCTTGCTCGAGACCTTGGGGCTGTTCGGCCAGACAGCCTGGGGAACAACAACAACAACAACAACAACAAGTCCTCGGGGTTCAACTTTTTATTCCAAACTTTATATTGGTTCCCAGTCTGTTGGCAGCAAAACAAACTTTCAACTTCGTTTTTTCAATCCGGGCTAAAAAGTGGCAGTGATAGTGTGTACAGTCGGCATACACAACTGTTGGGAGGGGAAACACGTAAGCAATTGCAAAAGTAGCTCTTATTCGAGCAACTGTGAGGTCCCCTAAGTAATGAAAGGGCAAAACAAATAAAAAACAAATAATATATATATATATATATATATATATATATATATATATATATATACTGTATATACTTACGAAAAATCCACCAACAGACAACTACCCTTCCTCGACCTCCTTGTATCTCTGAATGAACTTGGGTTCAAAACCAGGGTATATACCAAACCGACTAATACCGGTCAATGCCTCAACGGCGACAGTGAATGCCCTCGCCGATACCTCCTATCTACTATTTCAGCCTACATCGGGAGAGCCCTCTCCCACTGCACCACCTGCGGAGACACCCACCAGGAACTTGAACGACTCTCTCAAATGCTGGTAAACAACGGGTACTCCAATTCCGATGTCACCAGTACCATTAGCCACCACCTAGAAAAATTGTATAATCAAGATTTCCCGAACACCAACCCTTCAGATGACATCAAGATTTTCTACCGAAATTACATGTCATCTGATCACAAAACCGGTGAAACCATCATTTGAGAAATCATCAGCAAACATCTCCTACCCACCAATCCTGACGACAAAATTTAATTAATTATATACTACAAATCCCACAAGAACTCCAACCTCGTCCTCTGAAACAGACCAACTTCCACCAAGAGCCCGATGAATCACCACCATGTGGTATACCAGCACACCTGTAATAATGGGGATTGTGGGCCCTATTCCTATATTGGTAGGACACAGACTCATCTGTCCCGTCGGCTCACCCTCCACCTCCAGTCACGCACAATAAAAGACTGCTACCAATCCCCGCACCAGCCTCCCTTACCCCGCAACGACTTAAATAAACACACCTCCATAATTGATAAAGAAAATTACCCTAGAAGACTCCTAATACTCGAAGCACTTTATATTCAAGCCTTAAGCCCTAACATAAATAACCAAACCGTTGACCTTTCAAATTGTACTGTCAGCCAAATGCCACTACCCCACTATAGCTACTACCCACCACCACCCTCTCATGCCCCCCTCTCGTACGCTGCCCAGTGTGCAACATAACACCACCTCGACAACCAGCAGCCAATCAGCGATGACTTCACCCACCCTCAGCCAAACCCGGACCAGATACAGTGTGCGACTTGCGTGCAGGTTACCCGCCACCAATGGCAGGCACCCGAACGTGCAGTAGCCTTGCCCACTCTTCGCCCCCTGATCTCCGATTCTGTATATACAGTATACCAGTAGTTTTGTTTAGTTTAATAATATCTTGAAAATGGTTGGTGTCTAGCGAAACGTCGGATTATAAACATGAACTTTGCCAAACTTATTCACCTTCTGACTGAACCTCAAAGAAGATTGATTAGAAACATTGAAAACCTGTACAATAATTTGTTTAATGCGGAAACATCTTCCTCTTTTAACCTCGTATGTCCTAAAGGGGAATACAACAAAAAAAAAAAAATATATATATATACTGTATATATATATATAATGTATATATTACTGATGCAAATAATAATAGATAGTAATAATTATGCCATGTAATATATTACTACTACTACGAATAATAATATGGAGTAAGTCTAAATCTAAATATTTCATCATAACATCTTGTCTTTGTCCCAGTTTTGGTTTGTTTAGTTTGCAAGTTTGACATTTAAATCAGTGAAATGTAATTAACTGACTGCCGAAAATACATCCCGGTTTATTTCCTCTTGATTTACATGATGGATAACTATGCAATACAATATTAAAATATATCTAATAATTAAAGATCAAACTCCAGAAGATTCCACCCCTTACATCCCCAAACAGTTATAACCCCTCCTCGCCCCCATCCCCAAACAGTTATAACCCCTCCTCGCCCCCATCCCCAAACAGTTATAACCCCTCCTCGCCCCCATCCCCAAACAGTTATAACCCCTCCTCGCCCCCATCCCCAAACAGTTATAACCCCTCCTCGCCCCCATCCCCAAACAGTTATAACCCCTCCTCGCCCCCATCCCCAAACAGTTATAACCCCTCCTCGCCCCCATCCCCAAACAGTTATAACCCCTCCTCGCCCCCATCCCCAAACAGTTATAACCCCTCCTCGCCCCCATCCCCAAACAGTTATAACCCCTCCTCGCCCCCATTCCCAAACAGTTATACCCCCTCCTCGCCCCCATCCCCAAACAGTTATAACCCCTCCTCGCCCCCATCCCCAAACAGTTATAACCCCTCCTCGCCCCCATCCCCAAACAGTTATAACCCCTCCTCGCCCCCATCCCCAAACAGTTATAACCCCTCCTCGCCCCCATCCCCAAACAGTTATAACCCCTCCTCGCCCCCATCCCCCAACAGATATAACCCCTCCCCGCCCCCATCCCCAAACAGTTATAACCCTTCCTCGCCCCCATCCCCAAACAGTTATAACCCCTCCTCGCCCCCATCCCCAAACAGTTATAACCCCTCCTCGCCCCCATCCCCCAACAGCTATAACCCCTCCTCGCCCCCATCCCCAAACAGTTATAACCCCTCCTCGCCCCCATCCCCAAACAGTTATAACCCCTCCCCCCCCCCCCCCCCAAACACTTATAACCCCTCCCCCCCCCCCTCCCCAAACAGTTATAACCCCTCCTCGCCCCCATCCCCAAACAGTTTTTAACCCTCCTCGCCCCCCTCCCCAAACAGTTATAACCCCTCCTCGCCCCCATCCCCAAACAGTTATAACCCCTCCTCGCCCCCATCCCCAAACAGTTATAACCCCTCCTCGCCCCCATCCCCAAACAGTTATAACCCCTCCTCGCCCCCATCCCCAAACAGTTATAACCCTTCCTCGCCCCCCTCCCCCAACAGTTATAACCCCTCCTCGCCCCCATCCCCAAACAGTTATAACCCCTCCTCGCCCCCATCCCCAAACAGTTATAACCCCTCCTCGCCCCCATCCCCAAACAGTTATAACCCCTCCTCGCCCCCATCCCCAAACAGTTATAACCCCTCCTCGCCCCCATCCCCAAACAGTTATAACCCCTCCTCGCCCCCATCCCCAAACAGTTATAACCCCTCCTCGCCCCCATCCCCAAACAGTTATAACCCCTCCTCGCCCCCATCCCCAAACAGTTATAACCCCTCCTCGCCCCCATCGCCAAACAGTTATAACCCCTCCTCGCCCCCCTCCCCAAACAGTTATAACCCCTCCTCCCCCCCATCCCCCAACCGATATAACCCCCCCTCCCCCCCCTCCCCAAACAGTTATAACCCCTCCTCGCCCCCAACCCCAAACAGTTATAACCCCTCCTCGCCCCCATCCCCAAACAGTTATAACCCCTCCTCGCCCCCATCCCCAAACAGTTATAACCCCTCCTCGCCCCCATCCCCAAACAGTTATAACCCCTCCTCGCCCCCATCCCCAAACAGTTATAACCCCTCCTCCCCCCCACCCCCCAACAGTTATAACCCCTCCTCCCCCCCCTACCCAAACAGTTATAACCCCTCCTCGCCCCCATCCCCAAACAGTTATAACCCCTCCTCGCCCCCATCCCCAAACAGTTATAACCCCTCCTCGCCCCCATCCCCAAACAGTTATAACCCCTCCTCGCCCCCATCACCCTCTGTCCTCTCAACCACACAACTCACATTGTGCCATCTGGTGATAGAAGTATGCACGTTTTGTGCACCTAACATTCTATAGTTTATGAATATCGCGGGTCACGGTGAGGCAGGGAAGGTGACAGGACGTTTGCCGCCGACTGTACATTACAATATATAATTGTTTTAATTACAGGTGAGTGTTTGTCGTTTCATTTTGTTTAAGATGTTGGTGAGTACTGGGACTGTCAATCTGGCTATTTAGAGCATCAATTATCAACACATACCAACATGTAGCATATTATGAAAACAAAATATATACTGTACATCTACTGTATGTTCAAAACGCAAACACATGCACACAAATACAGAGTGTATCATCAAACTACTACACAAACTGACTAGTATACATACCTTTGTAAAGACTAAAAACCATGACCCACACACAAGCACACACACACACAAACACACGTACACACTTTTCATTAACCCTCGTAATTGTTTCTGAATACAAATTAAAATATAATAACGTCGTCCCATAACTGTTTTGTGATGAGTTGTTTGTGCTAGAAAAGGTTCGCAGTTTATAGGAAATAGTCAACAAGCAGATTAATACATAATTATACTTGTTAATATTTGTTATTTCTCAAAAAAAAAAAAAAAAAAAAAAAAAAAATTATTATTGAACAAACTGAATTGAAAACATATTAAACAGGTAAAGCAACCCAGGAAATGTGTATATTGATAATAGCACATATCCAAAATACCGGTGATTCATTCTGGCGACACTCACACATGTTCATTAACCAACTGATCCTCCAGTTATCCACATTACAGACCATTATTATATAGAGACACCGGCCAACTTCACACATTTGTATGGCTTGTAAGTACTGGGCACACATTTGATTTATATTATCTTACATTGCTTATTATTCAACATTACTTAATAGACCAGACCAGATGGCTGGAGTAAAATAGGAAAGAAGAGTAATTGGACAGAGGAAGAACAAGCTGAGCAATGAGAAGTGCAGTAGAAGACTGAAAGTTCTCGGGTTCAACCAAGTTGCTTCACTTAATTAATAGTATACAGCTGTTGTCATATAATTATAATATAGTGACTGCATACAAAACTGGTCACAAATGAAAATCATAATTATTTAATAATTTAAACAGCTTCCAACAGTCCGAAAAATACAAAAGACAACTCTGCCTGTTTGATAATGTATGCAGTTATCACTTAACCCATTCAGTACCAGGAAAATATTTGTCATTATAATCTGGCAACTATCAGACTATTTAATTCGGCTTAGGAAATACGTGTACCAATTAAAACGTTACAGACTATCTCAAATAGCCCTTTCCACTACCACAAATCCTTCTTAATACATTACGAGCGGGTAGGTCGGTTGTTGTTGTTGTTGTTGTTGTTCCCTAAGCTGCTTGGCCGAACAGCCCCGAGTCCTTAAGGAAGGCCATGGCCACGGTCGGGCTCTCCCACAGAGCTCTCAAATAGTGAAAATTGTGTTGTTGGCGTAAGTGGTTGTGTGAAATGCAGTCTTCTATGATGTGTTTTATGGTATTGGGTGCTGTGTTACAACCCGGGCAGGTGTCGACGACGGAGTCATCCAGTCTCTTCTGATAGCTCAGAAGAGCTGGATGGTGTCCGCATCTCAGCCTGGCCAGGTGGACTCTGTCTTCGCGAGGAAGGGAGGATTCAGAAGGGTGGATTTCGGGAGGTCGTGCTTGCAGCTGCGTGTTGTCTATGAGTGAGTGGATGGAACGGCGAGTGATATGAGTATGGATGTGCTTCTGGAAGTTGGTTCGGGGTGGGCAGGGAGGGAGAGAAGACAGTATTTGTGTGTGATAGCGTGTGCTGGGTGTTGTTTTGATATATCTTGGTGTCTGTGGGTGTGTTGCCATGTAGTGTAGTGGGTGGTGTTGATTCGTGGAGGCTGCTGCCAGGAATTGAGTGCCTCTCATGTCTAGATGATCTTTGACTTTTAGGACTTTGGTTTCTTGATGTAGGTGATCTGTGGGTGTAGTAGCTGTGCATCCTGTGATGATTTTAAGGGCTTTATTTTGAATAGTCTGTAAGGTCTTATGATGTGTTTCAGCTAGGTTAGAAGCCCAGGCCGGGCTTGCGTATTCCATAACTGATCTTATGTATTGTTTGTAGACTGTGGTGGTAGTTTCTTTGTTGTGTCCAAATTTTGTGTGGGCAAGTGATCTGAGGGCGTTAAGTCTGGGTGTCAGTTTCTTTTTCGTGTTTGTGGTGTGCTGTTTGAATGTCATTTGGGTGTCGTATGTTACTCCTAGGATTTTGTGTGTGTGTGTGTGTGTGTGTTAGGGGTGTGTTGTTTATGTTGAGTCCCGGGACGTAATCGTGCTCTCCTGTCCAGCTTGTGAGGAGGGTTGCAGTGGATTTAGATGGGGCTAAATTGAGTCTGTTTGTAGTGCACCATTCATGTAATGTGTCGATAATGTGTCGAGATAGTATTGAAGGAGTCTTGTTGTTGTGTCTGGGTTTTGGTGCGTGCTTGTGAGTGTTATGTCATCTGCGTAGGAGGCTATGGTTATTTGGGGTGAATTTGGTGTATATATATCATGCATGTACAGATTGAAGAGTGCGGGCGACAGGACGGATCCTTGCGGGACTCCGTTTGGGAAATTTCTAATGCTAGATGACTGACCGGCAAAAGATACGTGTGCACATCTGCCTGCTAAGAAGTTGGCCAGCCATCTTTTTGTGTTGTTGTGCATGTTTGTGTTGTAGATTTTGTTTGTTAGGTTGAGGCGGGGGATGGCATCGAAGGCTTTACTGATGTCAAGTGTGGCAAGTACTGATCTGTATGGTGGTCTAGCTGAGTTGATGCCGTCAAAAGCTCTTTGTGTATGGTCTGTAAGAAGAGTGTTTGTGGAGTGCAATGGCCTGAAGCCATGTTGTGTTGGAGAAAGGGGTAAGTCAGGTGTCATCAGTTGTAGTACAAGGTGCTCTATGACTTTGGAGGGGGTGCAAAAGAGTGTGATAGGGCGGTGTGAGGAGGGTAGCGTGGGGTCTTTGTTAGGTTTGGGGAATGTGATGATGATACCATCCAGATGTCTGGTATTGTGTTGTGTGAGTAGCTGTAGTTTGATATGTTAGTGAGTGCTTGTATGCCTTGTGGTCCCAGGTGTCTGAGGTGAATGTTGCTTATGTTGTCTAGGCCACAGGCGGGTGAGAGCTTGAGATTGTTGATGATATGCTTTGTCTGGTTGTTGGTGAAGGGTTTATAGTCAGGGTCTGTGGGGAATTGTCTTTTGCGTCGGATGACACGTCGGTCGTCTTTGTGGGGTTTGAGGTGACTGACATGAGAGAAGTGATTGATGAGAGTGTTTGCTTGTTGTTTACGTGAAGGAGTAGAGTCTGTTATTGTGATTGCAGAATGTGATTGTGTTGTGTTGCTGTTGGAGAGTGTGATGATATTTAGTGTTCTGTAGAGTTTTTTGGGGTTTGTTTGGTGATCGAGTGTTTGTAGGAAGTTATTCCAATTTAGTGTTTGTTGTTCTTGTATTTTGTTGTTAATCTGGATGTTGAGTGCTTGAATTTGTTGATTGATGTGTGGGGTGCTGGGGAGTGTTTCAGTGTGTCGCGTTGTATGATGAGGTTTTGAATTTCTGGTGAGAAGTTGGGGTTGTGTTTTTTTATGTTACCTCTTGGAATGTGTTTCTTGTCGGCGTTTTGGATAGTCGTGTTGAATGTGTGTACAGCATTGTTGATGTTAGTGATGGGTGTACTGTTTAAGGTTTCATAGTGTTGTTCTGTCTCATTTGTGAAAGCTTCCCAGTTAGCTCTTTTATAGTTAGTGTAAGTGTGTCTGTGGCTAGCTGGGGTGAGTCTTATTTTGGTGGTGATAATGATCGGGAGGTGATCTGAGCCTAAGGTTCTGAGCACCCTCCAGGATGTTGTGGGGGCGAGTTCAGGGGAGCAAAAGGTGATATCAGGAGATGATGGGGTGTAGAGGGCTTGGTGGGGAGTATGGGTATGATGATGAATGTTATTGAGGTCTGTTGTCTGTTTGGTGTTGTAGGACCAGTCCTCTGTCTGTGTCGGGGTTGTCGACAAACCAGGCCGACGTCTTTGCATTGAAATCACCACCCAGGATGATGTGTGGGGTGTTTGTGATGTGTTGTATTTGTGGTCTGTAATAATTTAGTACTGTAGGGGATGTATGTGTTTATGATGGTAATGTTGGAGCTGTTGCCAGTGCGTATTTTAATTGATTGTATTTCTGTTGTGTTATCGGTTGGGGGGAGGAGGGATTTGGTATGTGCACTGGTGTCTATATATGTTAAATATTTGTGTACCAGGGTGATGAGTCCACCGCCAATGCCGACGGCCCGGTCTTGTCTTATGGTGGTGAAATTGTGAAATGTAGGTGTTTTTTGTGTTGTACGGAGTTTTGTTTCTTGTAAGATGGCAATGTGTATGTTGTGTTGTTTGATGAAGTGTGTGAGTTCGTGTTTCTTTGTGTTGATGCCATCTATGTTTAGTTGAAGGATGTTAATGTTGTGTGTGCGGTGTATGTTGGGTGCTGCTGCACGAGGATGGAGTGGGGGTGGGGGAGGGGGAGGGGGTGATGGTGGGGGTGGGGGTGGGGATTGGGGTGCAGGAGATGAGGGTAGGAATGGATTAGGTTGGGGTGTGGATGGGCTGGGTGGGTTGGGAGGAGAGGTGGATGGGTTTTAGGAGTGGGAGTAGATGCTATGGGCAGGTTATCTGGGTTGGGGAGGAGAGGTGGACGGGTTTTAGGAGAGGGAGAGGGAGTGGATGGTATGGTAAAGTTATGTGGGTTGGGGAGGAGAAGTGGACGGGCTTTAGGGGAGGGATTTGACTGGGAGAGGGAGGGGCATGAGGAACATGTCCAGGTGTTTGTGTAGTATTTCATGGAGGCAAGTGTTGTGCAGGTGAAATAGGTCAAGCTCCCGCATGAGTTGCAGAGAACTGAACCCTTAGTTTGGCGTCTCGAAGTAATGGGTTTTGAGCAAGTTGGACATGTGTATTTGTAGGTGGGTCCTGGGTTGCTCTCAATGTCTCCGGCTAACTTCTATTACCCGCCATTCGGGTGGTTTTACCCTAAATGGGGTTGTTTCCGTGCTCTTTTTCATGCATAAACAAGACCCAGAGCGTAATACAAATATCTATCCCTGAAAGGGCATAAACAGAGCTTTAACATGACACCAGAACCATCCTGCTACGGCCACTGGTTCTCTTGCAACGATCGTGCAACACGAGTGCAAAAACCCTAAAATAAGGTAATTTCCTTACATAATTCCCTGTGTAGCGAGTGAGAGAGGGTGGAGGAGGGTGTAATAAATTTCAGTCGACCCACGGTGGTGGTGGCGAGTGGTCAGGCGGGAATCTATGCTCCTCACACCGCTCAGCTCTCTCTCAGATCACATTACGTGCTCAAAATTGCACTCGACATCTGTCGAGGCCCGCATATGGGCACGTTTTCTTTAAGTCGACATATGTTGCGCGCCGATGGTTAAGGATTAAGGAGCAAACAAAATTCTAAATATAGCTAAAACATATATGTAACACGTTGCTGGTACATAAAGGGTTAATACAGTACATTTTTCTATCATAGAAACATTTAGTATATGAAACATTTACATACACAAATATATAAAGATCCAGCGTGTGGAGACAATGATGAGGAGGGGAGGAGGGGGAGTGCGCTGGCGAGAGAGAACGTCGACGTTCGTACAAAGTTTCCCGGGTCGGTAAGGTATTTCAAAATTGAATTCCTCTAACGTCTCTTGCCACCTTATCTTTAATGCGTTCGTGGTTTGTAATGTACGGAGTCTTTGGAGAGTGTGATGATCAGTTATGATGATGGTGATGTTGGCGCCCAAGAGATATGATCTAAAATGTTGAAGGGCCCACACTAGCCCTAGACATTCCCTTGTTGTGGCCGCATAGTTAGTTTTGGACTGCGTAAGTATAAAACTGGTGCATGCTATGATGTTTTCCTTATCATTTCCGATTCCATCAAGGATACATCCGTGACGTCTGTGTAGTGGCGGAATAGTTTACTGTAGGGCGGCTGCGGGGGGGGCCCTCTGGAGTGTCCCTCACCTGTCGTAGCATGGCTGCATGGCACTGGTGTGGTAGAGCTGCTGGGTTGTCCGGCCAGGGGTAGGAGTGGCTCCCATCGTCTGGTGTCTGGTACCAGT
This sequence comes from Paralithodes platypus, assembly GCA_032716605.1. Taxonomy (NCBI): domain Eukaryota; kingdom Metazoa; phylum Arthropoda; class Malacostraca; order Decapoda; family Lithodidae; genus Paralithodes; species Paralithodes platypus. The sequence goes on along the minus strand of CM064580.1, from coordinate 12,459,853 downwards.
GGTAGGAGTGCCCTGGTACGCTCCGGCAGGTGTAGGCGGCTGAGTGTCGAAGGAGGCTTGACCAATTTGTTTCATAACAATTTCAATGTTAAATATATGTTTAATTCAGTTTGACCCTATACTGCCTGTTTGTTTCTATTATATTGATGTTGATTTAGTTTGGGGGGTTTCTGGGTTTCAGTTCAAACATATTTTCTGAGCCTCATTATGTTATCTATGAATGTGTAATATGGTTTCCTGCTGCTTACTTTGCATTGTTCCTATTTATCTGTATGAGTTGTTGACTTTCTATAATTTTGTTATGATATTATTTATGTGTTACCAATGTCTTTAGTATATCCCCCTCCCGTATCTTGGTATATGGCAAACGAACTAAAGATAATGATATTACTCGCATTGTATTATCTTGTGCTCCATGCTAAAGAGAGAGAGAGAAAGTTAAAAGTTCACATATAGAGCTATGTCAGCGAGCTCCTCTGGATCCAGTCTTTTATCTGCAGGCTTAACTTAATGTGTTCCAGCTAGTGAACACCAGAAACTGAAACAGGGGCGTTTTTCCAGCCCAGGTTTTCATTTTGGATTTGGGAGTTTAGAGGAAGGAAAGAAAGTATGCGCCACATATTTTACTGTGTGTCGTAAAAGGCGACTACAGGTGGGGATGGTGAAAGTCTGATCCTACGCTCATTCTATGCAATTATATTTTGTTAAACCAGTGTCTTCGTGTGGCACTGTACAAACTCTTATGGTACGAAGAGGGTGCTACGTGAGGATTTGTTTATCTTGCTGAAGCACTGTTAAAACTATGACATAATCTGAACAGTGAACATGATTAGGAAGTGTTATGGCAGAACTACATTGAGCTACAGTTGATATTCCAGAAGTCAGCCCCAGTCTGAACAATTATAATGTATTAGAGAAGCACAGTAAGTCAACTTACACATGTGTGTATGTAGGTGGCATGTAGCAACATTGTTAGAGCGCTCGGTTTCTAACCGGGAGGACTGGCATGTGGAGATGTTTGAGCAATCTCCTCACACCGCTTGCCTCTGTTTCGCCTGACAGTAAAATAGGTTACGTGTCAGGGAGAAAAGGGGCATTCGGATCCTCCGGTCCATCAACCCAATAACACTAACATACAAATAAAAAAGGCTTATATACAGTTGCGGCCAGTTCCGCGCAGGACACTCAATAGGTGGCAGCACAATTAGTATTTATGACTTATCTGGTAACACTTATGAAGGGTGAGTCAGCGGTAAGGGATGGGGGAGGAGAGAGATGGGCGAATGACGGTGGGAACGAATGGCGGGGATTAAGGTAGGAGGAGGGGGAGGAATAGGGGTGGGAAATTAGAGGTGGGTGGCAGCATAGCAGCAGAGGTTTTGGGAGGTGGGGATAGAGAAGGGCAGCGTGGGGACTGAAGAGAGCGGAGGTAAGGGATTGGGGAGAAGGGAGGACGGCGATATACAGGAGAGGAGGATATAAGGTGGAGGGTGGTGGAATATTGAGGGAGGCTGTGATGTCAAGTTGTAATTGAGTAAACCTGTAGAACGATGTATTGGATTAGGATTTCATACCGTTAGATATCAGTCTCAGAGGTTTTACATTTATTTTACTTCCGTGATGAATTCAAAACTCTACTATCATAGTTATTTATATACTCAACAGTGCAGACAAAGATAAACACGTACCGATTTCCTCTACCTTTATCCATAGTATTCGAATTTCTGTTGAAAAAAAGAAAACTCTGATGTTAGCCAGAATATAAGATATCCAAGCATCACTGTACTGCAGGACTTACTCTGATAGCTTAAAACTCCATGTGCTCTTTATTTCGTAATCTCAGGCTATCGTGTGATCATAATCCCTTGAGGTTCATGATGCGTTTTTCCCTTGCACAGTTAAACAATGATCTCAATTATCCATCTGACTTATATATACCCTTTCTAATCTGAATGAAATCGCATTATAACAGAAAGAAAACATAACAGAAATGTGGCATGAATCCTGAAGGAGTTAACCATATTGTAATAAGAAAATAAACGAGTTACCCCTACTGAAACGATTAGTGTAAAACAAATCGAGTTAATAGTGTTAGTGTTTGGTGAATATAAAATTATGTAATCATAATATTCTTATACCACTCATGTGTCTTATGTCACTAATAATTGTAGGTTATAATAAACAAGTATATACGTGGGTATTGTAGGTTATAATAAACAAGTATATACAGTACGTGGGTATTGTAGTTTATAATAAACAAGTATATACGTGGGTATTGTAGGTTATAATAAACAAGTATATACGTGGGTATTGTAGGTTATAATAAACAAGTATATACGTGGGTATTGTAGTTTATAATAAACAAGTATATACGTGGGTATTGTAGGTTATAATAAACAAGTATATACGTGGGTATTGTAGGTTATAATAAACAAGTATATACGTGGGTATTGTAGGTTATAATAAACAAGTATATACGTGGGTATTGTAGGTTATAATAAACAAGTATATACGTGGGTATTGTAGGTTATAATAAACCAGTATATACGTGGGTATTGTAGGTTATAATAAACAAGTATATACGTGGGTATTGTAGGTTATAATAAACAAGTATATACGTGGGTATTGTAGGTTATAATAAACAAGTATATACGTGGGTATTTTATATGATAATGATCACATATTATGACATATAATGAATATGTTAGAACTAAAGCATATCCAATATTGCCATGTATTTCCCTACATGTATAGTTAATATCAATATTTGTAAATAATATTGGTAGGTCTATTGTTATACAATCTCAGTAAAATAAGATGAGGACATTAAGAGTCTTAACTAAATATAGCTATAATGGTTTGATTTGTTTGTTTAAACAGGTTTATTATTGGCAAAACATCAACACCGTTTTCATAACTACAATATAATTACACTGTATATTATAAGCTATATAAGCAGATAGGGCGCAATGGGGTGTTTTTACAACTAAGTTGCTCCCGCCTTTGACCATCTGTGAAGTTTACTATTTGTTCGTTATACGTTTATTAGTCATTAGTAGTGTATGATATCCAAGGTAGGGAGTATCATTATACTTACTTAATACTTAGAATACTTATACGTAACTAATACATCTTATTGGAGAGGTTCCCTATTTCTTCAACTAGTCCCTCAGACGATTCCGGTCGTTCTAGAATTCATAGCCAATCTCTTCTGAGGGACCTCAGCATAGCCAAAAAGTAATATGGATCCTCTCCAAGGAAATCAATATTAGCTGTGCTTAAGTACACTCCTATAGCACCTAGCTTGGATATCATACACTACTATAGTCTACTTTTTATTATTTACTTATTATTATGGCCTGGACGCCGTATTTTCGATGGTATGCAGTCTTGCACTGCTTTTAGGTAAGTGGTTTCAAATAACTTCCAAGATGTATTTATGTCGTTATTGTTAATTAAAAAGCTCCAGTCAGTTTCTTTAAACATAGCTCTAAGTTTATGGTAGTTTGCTTTCTTGAAATTAGGGACTTTTGCGATGCTACTACTTGGTTCGTTACTAGTAAACTTTAAAGTGAAAGTTATCGTACGATGGTCGCTGTTACTGAATTCATCACCAACATTCAAATTCTCTATCAATTCTTCTTTTGTTGCAAGTACAATGTCAAGAACGTTATTACCACGGGTCGGCGTTCGAACAAATTGATAAAGCGAACTCTCTTGCAAGTTCGTATATAAGTCATGTCCGGCGTGTGAAGTAAGAGTATCGCCCCACTTGGTCACAGGTAAATTAAAGTCGCCAAAAATTACAGTATCTTGTGAGTTACTTACATCTGCAATTTCTTCGTAAATTTCTCGGTCAGTTTGCACTGATTGAGCTGGAGGTCTGTATATTAACGCAAGTATTATTTTTGTACCTTTATTATTCTTTATTAGCACAAAAGATGTGTCGACGTTCACAATTTGAGGTTTTGACACGAGGGTCGGGTTAAGACTTTCTGTGATATAAAATAAAACGCCACCTCCATTTTTATTTATTCGGCTGTTCTCAAACATTACATAACCGGGAAGTGAATACTCTGCTAAAAAGTATCTATCTTCTGTATTGAGCCAAGATTCTGTTATGCCAATCACATCATAATTTTCTGTAAACACTAGTTCATCTAAATCTGAAAATTTATTGCGTATGCTACGAGCGTTTGCATAGAAAACCTTTAAAGTTGCGGTTTTAGAACTCACAGAACATTCTTTCATCGAATTTTTGGTTCTGGTCGGATCTACATTTACATTCATGGCTGTCTTCGGTCCTCGGTCGTTATCCCTGGCGGTTTTGAATTTGGGTCGTGTTGGTGGAGCTTTATCCAAATTCGCGGTTCTTGACGGATTAGTATTTAATTCCTTTGTAGGTTGCCGTCCTCGCTGAGAGAGAGAGAGAGAGAGAGAGAGAGATATACAGATAGAGAGAGAAAGAGAGAGAGAGAGAGAGAGAGCGAGAGAGAGAGAGGGACTAAAAAGGTGTACAAAGGAAATCAAGCAAGAACAGGTCAAGTGACCCCTCTAGGCTGCTTGTCCTCCAAATGTTACGACCGACCGGTACTACGAAATAAACAAGGGCACTTAACCCGGGAACTGCTGGGAGACTCTTAAGAGTTCCCCCGGCGGACTGCGGGGAGACTCTTATGAGTGAGTGAAACAAAAAATCAACTTTTGACATAAAAAAAAAAAAAAAAAAAATTTTTTTTTTTTTTTTTGGGGGCCCTGGGTCATGCAAAATCTCAGTCCTCTACCTCCCCTCCTTCCCCACTTTCCTCCTCTCCTTCAGTTATCACCTATTTTCCCTGTTATTCCCTTATTCTGAGGTATATTTTCGTGCTAACATTAGCGAGTTGCAAGCAGGGTGATGGCAAGCGAGTGCAAGAGAGAGAGAGAGAGTATCGATCGACTGTGTCTCAGTGGCCTTGGGGGAAATTGGCGGGAAAGCAGGTTGCCTCACCCATACATTATACAACTCGCGGGCTATATCTCCGAATTTGACCATCCAAACGCTGTTTTCACTCGTTTTATTGTTGTTTCAGGTTAATACCTTTATAATCAACCCATAATAGGCGCATATGGATAAGTATTAATGCTATTAATGGCACAATGAATATTTTAGTGACGGAAACACCTCAAATACGTCAGCACAGGGGGACGTTTCCAATTACCCCCATGCGCACTTCAGAGGTTAATAATGGACTAGATGATAGGCTATATCTGCAACAACCGTACGCTAATTCCAAACCCTCGAACTATTACGCCGGTGAATAAAACACTTAAACCCTCCAGAGTTAATCTACTGGATAACAGGGTATCAATTAACTGGGTTTTAGTGCACTTCTACAAAGGCTTTCCGGTGACGGCAAAGCCAACTAACAACAGGAGTACTTACGTTATGAAAATGCTCTTAAGTAATAACAATGCGTGAATAAACTATCATAAGATTTAATAAAGGAATATATGCTTACGTTAACTTTAGTGTGAGTCTGTATTCAACACTAAACTCTTCAATGCTCTATGAAAGGACTGGAAGTCTAGTCCTACAGCAATCAGATATGGAATCTTCTGAAAAGGTCTGATGCTCTAAGATGCTCGTCAATATAGAACAGAAATAATGCAGGGGCAGGACACCAAATCGTGTATCTTAAATACACCAATGAGTAGGATACATATATATAACAAGGGAGTGCAACAACTCTGTGACAGCACTAATAATAACCACTCAAAAACAGTACTTCCTTAGCCAACGTAACAGCCAAACTGGGTTGTGCACTATGCATCAACCTAGGCTAAAATAAGGCGTGAATAATTCCTAAAGCATACACAATTAAAGTTAATAAACACAATGCTGTCTTTCTCACTAATAAAGTCTAGCAGTGGCATAAAAGGTATCAGGAAACTAGGCAGAGCGCAAACATGCTCGTAGCCTACTGTCTCCCCTTGAACAGATTTCCCTTAGGTTACGTTAAGTGACTTGGAGGCTCTCTTGGTAATTCCAGATCTCAAGTATCTGGTCTTACCCTTGCACTCCACAAAGGTCAACAAAATGAGGTAGCAAGCATACAGGTAAGAGTAAGCAAAAGCCCTTCACCTATATACTGCTACACTCGCAAAGGAAAAATATGCACAAGGGTTACAGGCTACCTAGCTTCGTCGAAGTCGTACAGGCTCTGACTTGCCACATACATAACTCAGACAACGACTAAAGATACCCTCCACTGTCTAGCATTAAATAGTAGGAAAGAACAACTCAATAATTAGAAGCACCCCAATACTATGATACCATGTGACTATGACTCTAATAATCCCTAAAGCTAGTGCAAAACATATATGGAGAACTGGTGCTGGTAATACGACGGCCCGCCTATGGAAGTCATATGCAGAACCAGAAGGGATAAGTAATTGAATAAAGAGAAGAAGTATGAAAAAGAAGAAGTTCAGAGAGAGAAACAGTAGTACAGGGGGTTAGATTGGGGACAGATTGCAAAGGACATGTAGGACCAAGCACGCTATGCCAAGCTCTGAAGGAGACACGCGGGAAGGAGCCCGCACCACCTTCCTAGGACGGCGGCCTCCAATCACAGACGACTACGTCATGAAGAGCAGGCGTCGTGTGACGCGTCAGGCCCGCCGGCCAATCAAGAGCGTGGGAACCTCCGCCCGAGCGAGGGAGTCACACGTACATACACACGCACATATTACCACCTCGCTGCTCGCTCTCTTTCTCCCTACAACTTCACACAACATATCTTATATTCTATCAATGATATAAAATACTTCCAAGTGTCACAGACAAGAATAAAGACCACCACTGATCTGTCTGTGACAACATGAACTCTATGAAAGAAAGAACATCGTTCTACGATTATTGTAGCCCATTTCACTGCCCTGGCGAGCGCTAGCGAGTTATGAGTGCATTCTGGCAAGCTGGCCAGCGGAACACCCCGCCCAAGATGTGAGACGTTTCAGCCTCAGGTGAACTCCACATCTGACCAGACAGAATGCCCACCAACCCCGCATCACCCAGCTACTCTCCCAAGTTGTGAAAACAAGGTACGATCACAAACATAAAACACTTCATTATGAAAACAAAATCTGCACAACACTTCCCCAAAATAATAGCATAATAATAATTATATCACGCTCAACGAGCAAGCTTCACCAAGCCTAGCCTACTAAGACAACAACTCAGAGTGTCTTAGATTCTTGCTGTAATATACTGCCCTTATATACTATCAAAAAGAAATAGTTTTTATGTGAGGTTTTTATATTTATTAATAGTGTTTTTGGCGGCGTTGCACTACAGGGGCAAGCCTAATTTTTCTCCACTCTCAAACATACACTGACTGAAGGGCGAGGGTTCTCCTTAAAATATTCCCTCCTGTGACAAACAATCAGCCAGAACATTATCAGTGCCCTTAACATGCCACACATCCAACTTGTGTTCCGGCAGCAAAACAACACCTGACACTGATAAACTGCCCAGTCCATCACAAGACTGGCACTTCTCTTCGCTCTCTCCGGCAACGGGGCCTGCCAATAACCTTTCACTATTTCCACCTTAGTGATAAACGAGGCAGCCCCGGTGCGGTCTATGGTGTCGTCAACTCTGGGTAATGGATAGGCGTCTGTCAGGGATAATGCACCCACACTCTTGCAATCAACACAAACACGGATCTTGCCACTCAACTCAGGTTGCAAAGTCACTGGCAACGTCCACTCATGATATCCTTTATCCCTCAGACCCTTCTCCAACATGTAGTCTAGCTCTGCTTTCACGACAGGCTGTTGAGCAGGATTTATATGGTAGGGAGCCAATTTGAGCCTTGCACTGTCTCCAGCCTCCATGTCGGGTTCTACCCCGTACATCAGGCCTGGAGAATCAACAAACATGCATACGTACTGCCACAGCCTAGTAAACAACTTCTCTTGGCGCTCAGGAACAAGAGGTTGCAACTTATCTCGAAAAACAACATGCCTAGTGCCCTCCCACAACCCAGCCGGGACCATAGTTTCTACACTATAGTCTCCCTCCTTCTCCACCTTTGTTCCTAGAACAGCCAGGTCATGAGAGGGACAATCTGTAACACCTCTGCAGTCACTCCCATAGTTCATAATTGCTAAGGCTTCCCCGCCGATACCGTACATGCGCACCCCCGCATTCCTTGCGACTACACCTGCCGGCGCAGCATCACCGCCTTCAGCGACACGGCCAGATACAGTCAGTCTATGGTAGGGCTGTTGCATTCGACTAGAGCAGCATTGGGAGGCTATGCGACGACCGGGCGCATCCACTTCACAGCCAACCTCACCAATCTGCTCCGTGTCCTGATTCTGACCACCACCCTTAACAGCCATGGGTCGACCCTGACCTGACAACCATGCCAAAGCCTCGTCGCCCACCTTGAACCACTGAAACAACGAGGCCAACGGTTTACTAACACCAAAGTGACCTGCCAGCGGAACATCGTGCACCGCATGAGTTGTGAGGCCTGGGTGCTTGGCACAAACAGTGGGGTATGAACCGAGCAGGTGCTGGAACGCTGCACACTGCTGCTCAGGCAGATGCTCAAACACTTCCACAGCCACCTGACTCGTGTCCCCCGCCCACTGCTCCGCCGAGACATGACAATTCCAACTTTCCTCCACCTGTGCCCCACTGCCCCGCTCTCCTTCTCCACCTTGGCCGCTCCAGACCAACACAGGGACAGTAGGCTGCTCAGGTGGGTGCCTCACAAACTCCTTCACCAGGTTCACATGACATGATTCCCCGTCCTCGTCGAGTTCAATAGCCCCGTTCCCACAACTCTCAAGACTAAGATCTTCTAGCTGTACCTGGGAAGTACTCTGTCGCGGAGTGCCATCACGCCCTACCATGTCACTAGGGGGGACAGGGTCTGGGGCCACTCCGGAGCTCAACATTGGTTCAAGTACCGAGTCACCAAGGAGTGTCGCTGGGTCCAAACTCTCAACCCGACCACCAGCCTCGACTTTCTCCTTCCGACCCTTCCTCCGCTGGTCTGAAACTTGGGTACTAGGCTGTGACACCTGAGCGGACTGAGATCTCTCGAGCCCCTCTTGCCACTCCCTACTCGTGTCGAGGGTGGAACCTCGGAAGTGGGCACCGCAAAGTCGTTGCCGAGAAGGAGGTCGACCCCCTCAACTGGCAATTTCTCCATCACACCCACATCCAACTCCCGTGTCACACCGTCCACCTCAAGCTCCACTCTAACCAGCGGGTAAAACCGCGTAGCATTGATGCCTTGAACCACCACAACCCGAGCCGCATTAATAGGCTTGCCAGTGAAATTCTTAACAAGTGTCTGGGAAGTGCCCGTATCACGCAGCAACTCAAGCCTGTGCTCCACACCAGCCCACCTCACAGTGCCGTGCCCCCTATGACCACAAAAAGCATCTCGGACATGTGACGAGCCCTCCTGCTGCTTCTGCACCGGCGATGACTTCGCAACCGACCGTTTACCCCGGGCAAACGCGGAAGACCTCAAAGACACGCCGATGTTGCTCACTAGTGACACCACTGCTGTAGGCGGTGTGCTCGGACATGAGCGCGCAATATGCCCCTTCTTATGACACTTGAAACACTCCACTTCGCTCTTGGACTTCCTCTGACGTGAGGAAGGGCCCTGGCCTTTCTTTAACGGGAAGGGTTTCGACTTGGGATCATAATTGGCAACAGAACTCTTAAATGGATAATTATTTGTGTCATTAATTCAGGGGGGTGGAGTGGTACGCCCCTTGTTACCTGCCTCAGCTCTCTGTACAGACCCGCACCCACGAATCAATGACAACCTGAGGTCAGCCAGCTCAGCCGCCTCTTGCAGAGTTTTCGGTCGCTTTTCTTTCAGGTTAAGAGTCATGTCACTGCCAGTACATTTAAAAAATTGTTCCAGCAACACTAATTGCTTTACTGAATCAAAAGTAGTTGCCTTCTCCGACCTCAACCAATTTTCAAATGCATCTGACAGCTCTCTAGTGTGTTCCTGGAAAGTACTCTCCTTTATTTTTGGAACTGCCCTAAACTTCAGCCTATAGGTCTCTGGCTGTAGCTCATACGCCCTCAGGACAGCCTTTTTCAACAACTCATAATTCACACAGGAATCTAGGGGCAAAGCATCGTACGCCTTGAGTGCTTTCCCCGTCAATCGTGAAGAAACAAGGGCTGCCCACTTCTCCTCAGGCCATTGGTGCTCCCGGCACTTTTTCTCAAAACGGAGAAAGAATTCTGTAACTCCTTACTCATCAAACACTGGAACCAACTTTAGTAGATGCGACAGGGACTGATCATGGGCTCGACCCCCCTGGATGACCCGGTTCCTTGTCACCTCTACACGAGTTTTCTCTAGGTCAAAATCGGCACAATACCTTTCAGACTCAAACTTAAGCTCAGCCTCTCGCTGCTGCTGCTGCTGCCTGAGCTCAGCCTCTCGCTGCTGCTGCTGCTGCCTGAGCTCAGCCTCATGCTTTCGCTGCTCGAGCTCAGCCCTCTGCTGCTCGAGCTCAGTCTGTTGCTTAAGTTTGGCGAACTCGAGCTGAAGCAACATCTCGGGAGACAAACTTTGAAGAGGGGATGCTACTATTGGGGACCCACCCCATGAGTCACCTAGAGGCATACCCAGCCGCCAGCGGGCATCGGCCTGCGGGAACGTACCCGGCTCCGGAGCCCGACGGGGTGCCATGATAGGAGTCGAGTGGAATGGGGGCTGGGCCGAGGTGCCCCAGCTCCCGCTCCACCCGAAGCCCCATGCACCCCACCGAGCACACAGGTAACCAGTTCACCTCTCGACAAACCGCTAGTACCGGGAAACCCTAAGACCGTGGCTACACACTGCAGTCCGTACCGGTCTAGCCCCGACACACGATCCGCTGACACAGGCTCCTCCTAAAAAATCCGAGCATCCTCCTCATTGTTTATCACCCGAACACCGTTAACACCTTACGAGCGGCCTATGCGGTTTATTTATATGTACCGCACAGCGGGGTGTTTTTAGCCAAAATAGGGCTGTTAACGTGATCATTTTCATGCCTAAATAAGACCCAGAACGTAAAACAAGTACCTATCCCTGAAAGGGCATAAACAGAGCTTTCGAATGACACCATAACGATCCTTGTATGATGGATAGTTTTCTTGCAATAACCGTGCAACGCGAGTGCAAAAAGCAGGTAATTCGGTACTTTCGGTACATAATTGAGTATGTAGCGAGTGAGAGAGGGAGGAGGGAGCTGAGATTTGTGTCAGTAGGTTCGCCGCGGTGGTCTGGAGCAGTCATACGCTCGCTAGTCTCCTGCCACCACTTGTCTCTCTCTCTCAGCCACATTACGTGCTGAAATTGCCACTCGACCTATGTCGAGCGCCGCCACATAGTCCAGCTTTATTTAACTCGACTTATGTTGCTCGCCGCTAATTAAGGGTTAAACAACTCCACCTTCTCCACCTCCTCGTCTGCTTCTCACACTGTGCCCTCACTATGCTCAGACCTGTCCAGTGACATGATGGAGTCAACAACAAAAATTCTCAAGTCAAGACAAAAGTAGCCAAACTCTCGCATAGCTTTATTCACCAAAAAATATTCGAAGATGTTCTTGAGTGCAATACTAGGTCACCAATAACTCCAACAAGTTCTATATACCCTCAAAACAATGTCTACTGCCAACAATGAGAGAAATAAATTCAACCCCAAATGGCAATAAGATTTCTCCAAAAAAAACCCAGCAATATTCAGTTCACTATATACTGGTCTAAAGTCGCCATTTGTTACGACCGGCACTACGAAATAAACAAGGGCACTTAATAATGGACTAGATGATAGGCTATATCTGCAACAACGGTACGCTAATTCCAAACCCTCGAACTATTACGCCGGTGAACAAAACACTTAAACCCTCCAGAGTTAATCTACTGGATAACGGGGTATCAATTAACTGGGTTTTAGTGCACTTCTACAAAGGCTTTCCGGTGACGGCAAAGCCAACTCACAAGAGGAGTACTTACGTTACGAAAATACTCTTAAGTAATAACAATGCTTGAATAAACTATCATAAGATTTAATAAAGGAATATATGCTTACGTTAACTTTAGTGTGAGTCTGTACTCAACACTAAACTCTTCAATGCTCTATGAAAACACTGGAAGTCTAGTCCTACAGCAAACAGATATGGAATCTTCTGAAAAGGTCTGATGCTCTAAGATGCTCGTCAATATAGAACAGAAATAATGCAGGGGCAGGACACCAAAGCGTGTATCTTAAATACACCAATAAGTAGGATACATATATATAACAAGGGAGTGCAACAACTCTGTGACAGCACTAATAAAAACCACTCAAAAACAGTACTTCCTTAGCCAACGTAACAGCCAAACTGGGTTGTGCACTATGCATCAACCTAGGCTAAAATAAGGCGTGAATAATTCCTAAAGCATACGCAATTAAAGTTAATAAACACAATGCTGTCGTTCTCACTAATAAAGTCTAGCAGTGGCATAAAAGGTATCAGGAAACTAGGCAGAGCGCAAGCATGCTCGTAGCCTACTGTCTCCCCTTGAACAGATTTCCCTTAGGTTACGTTAAGTGACTTGGAGGCTCTCTTGGTAAGTCCAGATCTCAAGTATCTGGTCTTACCCTGGCGCTCCACAAAGGTCAACAAAATGAGGTAGCAAGCATACAGGTAAGAGTAGGCAAAAGCCCTTCACCTGTATACTGCTACACTCGCAAAGGAAAAATATGCACAAGGGTTACAGGCTACCTAGTTCCGTCGAAGTCGTACAGGCTCTGACTTGCCACATACATAACTCAGACAACGACTAAATATACCCTCCACTGTCTAGCATTAAATAGTAGGAAAGAACAACTCAATAATTAGAAGCACCCCAATACTATGATACCATGTGACTATGACTCTAATAATCCCTAAAGCTAGTGCAAAACATATAATTATGGAGAACTGGTGCTGGTAATACGACTGGCCGACTATGGAAGTCGTATGCAGAACCAGAAGGGATAAGTAATTGAATAAAGAGAAGAAGTATGAAAAAGAAGAAGTTCAGAGAGAGAAACAGTAGTACAGAGGGTTAGATTGGGGACAGATTGCAAAGGGCATGTAGGACCAAGCACGCTATGCCAAGCTCTGAAGGAGACACGCGGGAAGGAGCCCGCACCACCTTCCTAGGACGGCGGCCTCCAATCACAGACGACTACGTCATGAAGAGCAGGCGTCATATGACGCGTCAGGCCCGCCGGCCAATCAAGAGCGTGGGAACCTCCGCCCGAGCGAGGGAGTCACACGTACATACACACGCACATATTACCACCTCGCTGCTCGCTCTTTTTCTCCCTACAACTTCACACAACATATCTTATATTCTATCAATAATATAAAATACTTCCAAGTGTCACAGACAAGAATAAAGACCACCACTGATCTGTCTGTGACAACATGAACTCTATGAAAGAAAGAACATCGTTCTACGATTATTGTAGCCCATTTCACTGCCCTGGCGAGCGCTAGCGAGTTACGAGTGCATTCTGGCAAGCTGGCCAGCGTAACACAAAACATTGCGGATCAAGTGTCCAAACAGTGGTTTAGAGTGGGTAAGGGACAATTGGAAAGGAAACCACTGCCCTGGAACTAATGTCTGTGGCAGGACTAGGAAGTTAGTAGGGGACAGATGGGTTAGTAACAACACACATTTATAAGGATTGTTCGTATATCTGGGGAAAAGAGAGTAACGTCTTAGCAATATATAAATGCAATAATCCTTTGATGAATCTGAGGGGGGAATCAAATATAGTTATTCATTTACAAACCCAATCAGTTGCGTGTTTGATGCAAAATATTTGTCTAGGCGAAGTTTGAGAGAATCAACGGTGCTGCACTCTATAACATCTCGGGGAAGCCCATTCCACAAGTTGACAACTCGATTGAAAAAGAAGAAATTCTTAGATTCGTGTGAGTTAAAAGATTTACCAATAATTTTTGCAACCGTTTCCCTGCGTGTAATTAGACTGGTCGATAGTGAAATACTTACTACAGTTCATATTGTCGATGCCTTTGATGATTTTGAACACTTGAATTAAGTCGCCTCTTAACCCTTAACTGGCGGCGCGCAACGTAAGTCGAGTGAAATAAATATGGACTATGTGGCGGCGCGCGGCATAGGTCGTGTGGCAATTTCAGCACGTAATGTTGCTGAGAGAGAGAGACAAGTGGTGGCAGGAGAGTAGCGAGCGTATGACTGCTCCAGACCACCGCGGCGGACCAACTGACATGAATCCCACCCTCCTCCACCCTCTCACACTCGCTACATAGTGAAATGTATGGGGAAAGTACCGAATTACATGGTTTTTGCACTCGTGTTGCGCGGTTGTTGCAAGTAAACTAGCGGTCATACCAGGATCGTTATGGTGTCAATGGAAAGCTCTGTTTATGCCCTTTCAGGGATAGATACTTGTTTTACGCTCTGGGTCTTATTTAGGCATGTAAACAGCCCTATTTTGGGTAAAAACACCCCGCTGGTGGCTACATATTATTTACCGCCTAGGCCGCTCTTTAGGTGTTTATCTGCGCTGGATTAAAAAAATATATATTTAATTCTCTCAGAAGCTCCTCGTATGGTTAGTTCTTTAGGCTAGGTATCATTTTGGTAGCTCTACGTTGAACTCGTTCTAGCATGTCTATATCTTTTTGGTAATAAGGGCCCATTCCAGAAGTGGGCGGACTAAGGAATTTTAAAGAGTTAAGATAACTTATTTGGATTTATGCTCAAATGACCTGCCTATAAAGCCAATAATTTTGTATGCCTTCTTAACAACTTCTGAACATTGTTGACTCGTGTTTAGGTTACTCAATATTGTTACTCCCAGATCGGTTTCTCTGTCTACACTCTTAAGCTGAGTGCCATTCATCGAATAGTTTGCTTTCTCATTTCGGTATCCGATATGTAGTACTTTACATTTATCCGCATTTAAACTCATTTGCCAAATTTGGGCACAACATGACAACTTTTCTAGATTGTGTTGCATATATCGTCAACTTGTTCTTTTGAGAGTACGCTATTTGCAATTTTTGTATCATCAGCAAACTTTAAAATTGTACAGGTGAGACCTTCATCTGTGTCGTTGATAGAGAGAGAGCACATGCTTTCATTAATGTCATTGGGTGGTGTTTGGTGTTGTGAGTGAAATTAATTAATTATATTATAACCTTCATGGCCCCTGTCAAAATTTCCACACTACCAACATACTAAATCCATCACAACCAATAGAGCCCTGGAAGGTGTCTAGTGAAGGGTGTGACAGACCAGCATAAATAATGACCTGGACAAGTACTATAATGGTCACAGTGTTGGGGACCAAGACGAGGCTGGTGTGGCACAACACAAAGCAGATGTCACGTGTATGGCCTGGACTGGTACAATATCAACTTAATTATGATGCTTGAGAACACAATATTAGCGGCCAAATGTGAAAAATAAGTTTTTACATGATACTAACATGGAATGTTCAACTACATAGCTTCCATATTAAGGTAGGTTAAAAAACGCTGATATTTAATGGAATTATATTTTGTACAATAGATTGATGGTACGACATAGAAAACTGTGATAGTACCTCCAATGATAATGACACATACGTTATCAGCATTCTACCAGATAAGAGGGATCTACGAGCGATCGGATCACATTGCAGCACTTCAAAATTATATAATAACGACAAGTATATATACTCAAACTATAATTCACAAACAAAAACTACAGAGGTGGTCCCGACTCCCAAATATAATGTTTGATATGTTGGGGAAATTTTACAGCTGAGGGCCGGTCCTATCCAAAGTGAGGTTTGGCATCCTCTACCCAACCTTAGCCGTTTCTGTCTAACTTTAAGTAAGAATTTGGCAGTTACAATAGGGATGTGGAGGTATTAGTATTGAGGTGATAGTTTCAATAGTGTTGTGGATACCATAATAGGGATATGAAAGTATTAGTAATGGTGTGGCATTTAAAGTAGGGAATGACTAAACTTAGTAAATGATGTTTCTGTTCTGGCTCTCTCTCGAGTCTGCCACCCCCAGCTATGGGTTATGTGCCTGAGTAAATACATATATACATACATACTTAACATGCTTATCCAAATAACAACTATTATTCACGAAATAATTCAAGCGTTTAAAAAGGGGTGACTGCACATGTTCCTGATCTTCTTTTCCTCACCGAAACTCAGGTGTCTGAAGCGACTGCCAGCAGCCCCTTCTCTGTATCCTCCTAATTTCTCTATCCTAGTTTCAAAGCCAAAGGCAGATGTTGTGCATATGTGCACAACAAACTTACTTGCTCTCGTGTTCCCGATTTCGACTCCTCTGAATTCTCAACTTTATGGCTCAAACTTTCCTGTCATTCTTTTACTAAATAGTTCTGTGCTGTCTATCTTTCCCCTAACTCTACCAACTTTCCCAAATTCTTTGACTATCTAAACTCTACAGTGGAACACATTCTATCCATTTCTCCTTTCTCAGAAATCTCCATCTTAGGAGATTTCAACGTTCACCACCGCCAATGGCTCTCCTCTCACACTACTGACCCACCTGGTGAACAAGCATATGTCGTTTCTATCCTAAATGACCTAGAGCAGTTAGTTCAGCAACCCACTCATATCCCGGATCGCCTAGGAGATCGGCCCAACATTCTTGACTTGTTTCTAACTTCTAACCCTTCTTCTTATACTGTCGTTTTTTTTTCCTTTTGGGCTCCTCCGACCATAAACTTATCTCTGTCACCTGTTCTATCTCTCCAGTACGGCCACCCGATCCTCCTAGCCGGCGGCGCTTGTGGCACTTTGGCGCTGCCGACTGGGAGGCTCTCTGGCAGTACTTCTTTGATTTCCCCTGGAATTATTTTTGCTTCCGTGGCCGGGGACCCTCGGAGAGTGCTGAACGCATTACCGAGGTAATCCTATCGGGCATGGAAGCATACATTTCATTCTCTTTCTCTCAGACTAATGCTAAAAAATCTTGGTTTACTCACGCCTGTTCTACTGCTGTCCGCAATAAGGAGGAAGCATTCAAACGGTACCGACGCCTTAAAACTCAAGACTCTCATTCTTCCTATGTTTCTGCCCGGAATTAAGCCAAATCTGTTCTTCGACTTGCCAAGCACTCTTTCATCAATAAAAATGCACTGAACTATCCAACTCTAGCTCTTCCCAAGCTTTCTGGCATGTAGCCAAAAACCTCTCCAACAATTGCTCTTCCTCATCTTTCCCTCCCCTTTCCTACTCTGATGGCACAACCATCACTTCTTCCTCTGACAAAGCTAAATTCTTCGCTCAAACTTTTGCTAGAAACTCCATCTTGGATGATTCCGGTGCTATTCCTCCCTCTACACCCTCCTCTCTCTTACTTATGCCTGATATCCTAATCTCTTCTAAAGATGTACTTTCTATCCTCTCTGGGCTTAATACTAAGAAGGCGTACGGTGGTCTGGATGGTGTTCCTCCTGTTGTACTCAAAAACTGTGCTTCCGTGCTGACTCCCTGCCTAGGCAAACTCTTTCGTCTCCGTCTATCCTCTCAGGGGTTCTTAACCTTTTTCGAATCACGGACCCCTTTGAGAATCTGTTGAAACCTATGGACCCCCTTCCAGGAAAAAACACAGATACAAAATGTTGCATGCGAAGAACACACTTAGTGTATTGAAAATTGACTGCCTCATACACAGGGTGTCAATATCCCCCCCCCCCTCTCCCCCCCCCAAAAAAAAAATGTTTTGTGTTATCGTTTTATTTTCCAAATCCATTATCATTGTAGCGTGCCTGAACATAGAAGATGCGATCTCCGGGGGGGGGGGGGGGGGGGCCCCCGGAGGCATGCCCCCCCCCTGGGAAAATGTGAGAAATTAGAGTGTCTTAGATAGCATTTCCTGCCTCCTGAAGGCATTTAAAACGGAAAATATTAGGGACACAATACTGTGCCAAATTAGTATTTTTATTTATTTTCTACATTTTGATCTGTGTAGAAAGGAGAAAAATGGCAGGTTGCCTGTAACGAGTGTCTCCCCCAAAGCTAAAGGAGTGACTGGGCCGAGTTCAAGGGACGTTGGGGTCAAAATGGCTGGACACACGAAGTTTAAAGCAGTTTAATGCCTAGGATGAAGGCAAGATTGATTGAGGGAGAGAGTTCCAGAGTTCACTTGTTGAGTAGAAAAAAGACTTGAGAAAATTTGACATTCGAGAGCTGGACAGAATAGGAGTGGGACTGTGATGAAAGGCGGGTGCCTTGCACTCGCCGCAAGGAAGGGGGTATGCACTGAGAGAGCTCTGCAGAACACTGATTGTTGTAATAGCGATAGTAGAGTGAGAGAGATGCAACATTGCAGAGTGTAGACAGATATTTTGATGAGCAGCTATAGCTGGGTAGGCTTGGGCGACATTGGGGTGAAACAGTTAGCGGTAAGTATAAAAGAAACAAAATATATGATGCATACATCCAATAGATATGCATGTTTATACCGTTTATATACTCTATTACTGGTATCATATTTTTATGGGATCAGGAGGGCCTCTTATAGACCCAATATGGCGTGCTCTCCCTTTCACAGCCCGAGCAAGACTGAAGACAATTCCGTTATCACTAAATCATGATGGTTGTGTAATTTATTTGGTGGTGGATTATATGTCGAAAATACAAGCAAACAATTCTATAAGTTGCTTTACAGTAGTTTACACAAACACACATTCACTAGTTGTGAGCTTCAGTAGGTCTGAGTCCGACTGAGTGGCTCACTCAGTTACCGCCGCTGTCTCGATTCTGTATAAACACCTGATGGTTTCACGTCCAATGCAGATTTTTAGCGGCCTTTCACGGACCCCTTGAAGCCTGTCCATGAACCTCCAAGGGGTCGTTGGACCCCAGGTTAAGAACCCCTGCTCGAAGGTCTTCCCTTCATGCTGAAAATTTGCTCTCATTATACCTGTCCCAAAGAAGGGTGACCGCTCTCAACCCTCCAACTACTGTCCAACTGCTCTCATCTCTTGTATTTCTAAAGTTTTTGAAACTATTCTTGCTTCCAAATTTCGTAAGCATTTCTCTTCTCATAATCTGCTCTCAGATCGCCAGTATGGCTTCCTTAAGGGTCGCTCGACTGGTGATCTTCTTTCATATCTTACTAACTCTTGGTCATCCTCCTTTCGGGACTTCGATGAGACTTTTTCTATTGTACTAGATATATCAAAAGCCTTCGATAGAGTCTGGCACACATCTTTAATTTCTAAACTACCCTCCTTCGGTTTCTATCCCTCCAACTGTGCCTTTGTCTCTAATATCCTTTCCGGTCGTTCCATAGCTGCGGTTGTGGATTGCCATCGCTCACTTCCTCACCCTATAAACTCCGTTGTTCCTCAGGGCTCTGTCCTATCTCCTATTCTCTTTATAATTTTGATAAATGATCTTGTCAACTGTACCTCAATTCCCATCCATTCATACCCAGACGACTCAACCTTACACTACTCCATTAGTTTTTCAGAACGCCCAAGCCAGCAATTCCTCAACGACAAACGGAATGAAGCCATAGAACACTTAAATTCTAATCTAACTACTATCTCCAATTGGGGCAGAGAAAAAGTTGTTACCTTTAATGCTTCCAAAACCCAATTTCTCCATCTATCTAACCGTCAGGAACTCCCAGCGGACTATCCCTCATTCTTCAACAATACAAAAATCAATCCTTCATCTTCTTTCAATATTCTTGGTGTCTCTTTTTCTTCTACTCTCAGTTGGAAGGACCATATTACCATTCTTGCTAAGGCAGCCTCCCAGAAGCTGGGTGTGCTCAACCGCCTTAGGGTGTTCTTTACCCCTGCACAGCTTCTTGCTCTGTACAGGGGCATAGTGCATCCTTGTATTGAGTATTGTTCACATATATTTGGAGGTTCCTCTCACACCGCTCTCCTAGACAAAGTTGAAATGAAGGCCTTTCGTATCATTAACTCCCGTCCACTCACCAATTCTCTGCAATCTCTTTCTCTCTGCCGCAATGTTGCATTTCTCTCGCTATTCTATCGCTACTATAATAATCAGTGTTCCTCAGAGCTTTCCCAGTATATACCACCTCCTTTACGTAGGGCATGTGGTACCCATCTTGCAACACAATCTCACACCTACTCTGTGCAGCGGCTCGCTGGTGTAGTGACTAGCGTCTTGGACTTCCACCCAGAAGGCCCGGTACTGCGCCCACGCTCGGCTCATTAAAGATTTTTCACAAGCACTGAGTCGTTACCATCCCTCGGCCTTATTGGGCTATCCTTAGCTGGCTTAGCATGCGCTAGCTTTAAGAACTATTATTGTTATTATTTATTATTATTATTATTATTATTACAACCCAAGAGTGAAACGTTACTCTCAAACTTTCTCCTATTCAACAGCTGAGCTCTGGAACTCTCTCCCAGAATCAGTCTTTCCTCTTCCTATGACTTAAATTGCTTCAAACTCCGTGTGTCCAGGCATTTTGGCTCGAGCATCCCTTGATTTTGGCCCTGTCACTCTTTCAACTATGGAGAGGCACTCGCTATAGGCAGTTCTGCCTTTTTCCTCCCTCACTCACATAGAAAAAAAACAAAAACAAATTCATGGTATTCATGGTAGGAATGTAATGAATAGACCGATGCAAAACAAAAAAGTTAATATAAGACAATCTTACATAGAGGAAATATGAAACACAAATAAATAATAATATAATAACATTATTTGACAAGGCAACATTGCAAGAACATACTGTACAGTGGTGTATATGCAAAGGCGCCTAGAGAATCGCTATTATTAGGCAAACGAACTGACCCAGTGAAAGCTAGCTTGGTGGTTGAGGAGGAGGGGAGAGGTGTGGTGAGAGGTCAACAGTGGGATATTTGATTCAGGGAGGAGGTGAGAGGTCAACAGTGATATATGTGTAGTAGGGAGGAGGTCAGAGGGGTGGTGAGAGGTCAACAGTTGAAGAGAACAGTGGGATAGAGAGGAGTGACCAGTGGAGTGGGTGTAAAACTATCATCTTATCACCACAATATATGCTAGTAACGACGGAAGCCACAATATTGTGAAGCCATACAACAATTCCGGGCTCTATGGCTGCTGGGTACAGCAATACAGACAATAAACGACCCATCTTGCTACAGTTGTTGGGTTCATCCTTCACATATCCATGGCCATAAGTAGGATAATATATTGCTTGCAGAACCAACAAGCATATGCATTAACTGGGATGGTAGTCCAGGCTCGTATTGTGTGTGTTTTCATTAAATTAACATAATAACTATTTATGTTATATGTATTACCAGAATACTTTCTACTCCATGCATATATCTATAATATAGTCAAACCCCAATTTCCCTTCACAACATAGGCCCAGCAAAACAAACCAAGTCCACAATATCTTTGGCAACACAACAAACATCAAACTACACACGGCAACCATAACTTCACCAGAATAATAAACACTCTCACAGATAATACTAAAACATTAACAACACCCATTTTTACCCTCAACATAAACAGTAATGTTAACAATATAAATCACAACATTAACGGTGGGGAGGGATGTTGGGAGGTGGGGAGAAGGGAGGTTGGGAGGGAGGGTGGGAGTTGGGAGGGACGGTGGGAGGTGGGGAAGGTTGGTGGTAGGTGGGGAGGGATGGTGGGATGTGGGAAGAAGGGAGGTGGGGAGGGATGAAGGGAGGTAGAGAGGGATGAAGGGAGTTGTGCAGAAGGGAGGTGGGAAGAGCACGCGATGTGGGGTGGAGGGAGTGAGGTTGCATGAAGGCTATGAGGTGTGGAGGGGGGAGGGGGGGGTGGGGCTGCAGGGATGTAGTGTGGCGGGACGGAGGGAGGGACGTGGCGTGGAATGAAGGAAGGGAGGTAAACTGGGGTAAAACAAGCTGGCAAACTGGTATGTATAGGCCAATGCGAAGCCTAATATAAGAGAAGGGAAGCATGGAGAAAAGACAAAGGAAGAATATACAGGAATTACAGAAGAACATTTGGATATATATTTACTTTTGATGATCTAGTTAGTGACACAATGAGGAGGAAGGGGTAGGGGGAGGGGAGCAGGATAAGGGTGGGAGGGGGGGGGGGGGGTGGGGGGGGGGGCGGGGCGGGGGGAGGAGGGATGTGAGTTTGCAGTGATGAAGCAATAGACGGAATGGAATATATAAACACTATAAAAGGAACCATGAAGGTGAATCACACTCACTCTACGTCCTCACCTTCTGTCCCCTCCTTCCTCAGCGACTCCTCACCAACATTCACAGAGCCTCACTACAAAACACGAACACACACACTAAATAATGAAGGGACTGCAGACGCAACCGAACACAAGGGAAAAACACTCGAATGTCTGTGTGTGTGTGTGTGTGTGAGGGACTGAAGGTTGCCTTTCAGTTATTGACGTAGTTGCCAACAATAATTTTCTAGACAACATTATTTCCAGTGATCCCCTTAGGGGATCACGGCATCAGACATTAGATAGATATATATATCTAGGGAGATACACTTGCACAAGTATTACATCTCAAGATTGTACTATTTACTATGCAATCATTATAACCATCTCTCATATAATTTTAAGATAGTATACTTACTATGAATGATCTAATGCAGTTAGCTATACATTCTGTGGGGGTATTCATTGTAACTCTTTGTAACTTCCCCCTTCTAAAACTCATGAGTCAGGAACCGTTCCCATGCCATTAAAGCAATCGTGCATTTGAGTCTCTCTCTCATGCCCTCATCCTATGACCGGAAGGTGTGAGGAAAATTTCCTTCACCTATGGGAGGTAGGAAGGAGGTGTGTAGTGAGGCTAGGTGGGGAGGTGAACTGTCAGATAGACTTTTACCACGGGCACGATAACATAGCCCAGAGATTCCTCTCAATATAGGAAATCCTCTTTTACTTATATATTTTGTACATCTGTATACTATTTCAGTTGATACTTGAATAAATATTAAAGTTGGTTCTGGATACCAAACATTCTTTCCTTTTCCCCTTTACCTATATATAATATGTATAAGGTATAAGTGGGATGGTGGCGGCATTACTATTACTATATATCTATCACAATTAATATAATCTATCAAACTACGAGCGCAGTGAACGAGAGCTGAGATCAACCTGCACTACAATTTCTACAATCAACCTATAACTAGAAAACATAATATATGAACTCCTAAGGACATCGACACCTTAAGTCATCCTTACTAAGAGTAATACTTAACCCTTATAAGATAACATAGGAGCGTATCTCAAAACGTCTTCCTAATCTTAACCCATACTTACAGTTACTGTCAAAAGTCGTTCGTAACATATGGCGGCAAAGCGGCGGTCATTTTTTAACTTGAATTGTTCATTTAGGCGACTTCACCACGTTCCTTTGAAGAATTCCAGTCTACACACTACCAATTATCCAGTTTCTCCATTGTTTCTTGAGTTTCCTTTTCGATACGATCTCTTCAACATAACGAGTTTATACCACTCATTTATCCAGTTCATCTAGCAGTTCTTCCACCTGTTCCTGTTCAATTTATCACTTCAACACACCGAGTTTCTACCATTGATCTACCATTATTTACCAGTTCCTGGGTGGGCATGTGACGGTGGCGACTATAAGCGGTGACGTAACCTGAGTGTGACGTCTGGGTGGGAGAGAGACTTCGTCAGCAGAGCAGACTCAGCGTGTGCTGATACCTCAACACTCATCCCTGACCTGACTCAATACCACTTCACTCCTCACTGTGTTGAGCTCAAGAAAATCGTCTCTCCTAAGCTCATCAAAGTGTATTTAAAGGTGTGTACAGTGAATATCAATCATCTATATATTTTATTTCACGGTCATATATTTTTTTTCCGCATGTCTAGCGAAAGAAATTCAATAATTATGACTCATACAATGAGCTTTCATGGACATTGTATGTTTTCTAACACGTCAAATCGTCAGTGACATGGCGTTCAATTTATAATGTCATTCTGTCAAAACTCCATCTTTTAATCATGTCATAGGTGTGAGATGTGGCATACGACCCCCTGTTATGCCCTGGTATTGTGGACGGACAGACAGACAGACAGTCACTCAGACTGTGAGTCAGTCAGTCTATGTCTCACCCTTGATATGTGTATAGTGTTGTGTGTGGTGTACGTTAATTTCCAGATGTATCCCTAATTAAATGTTTATTCCTAAGTGATAAAATTGTTTTAGGACTATTAGGGAATTAATTTTCCAAAGTCAGTAAACATTAATGTTGTTGTCTAAGTTTTTCTTAAACCTGCACGCTTATCTAAGCGGTTGAGTTAATTTTCATTTGGAAACATCTGAGGTTTTAAAGTAATTCTAGTGTTCATTTCTTATTTATTTATTTTAATTACAATAAATTTACGAGTACGTTCAGGCGGCCTCCAATGTTTTGCCTGTATCGACCTCTGTATTTCTTCTCGCTCACGCCAGCGAAGGTATTTGTAATTTTTCTTGTTTTTCTTATAATTGCGTCATTTCAACATTCTTTGTACGTACTGTCGCCGTCAATAATTTCCTGGACACCCAACTCACAAGGAGTCATGATTTGTTATGGTAACACTGTTGCCCCCCCTCCTCCCCTTCTTCCCCATCCACCCCCTCTGTATGGTTTCTCATCCCTCTCCCCCTCATTCTCCTACGTCGTCTCCTACTGTAAGCTCCGCCCCCTCGCTTCGTCCACCAGCACATCCCTCACATTACTATCTCCGAAATATTAATTAATTATAACTGCTATGAGTTTTAGAAGCTTCTTTAAGGGGAGAATACACATTACTCTCTGTTTCGGGATTTTATCGGGAGAGTAACTGACGCTTCTTAAAAATATTCAAAGCTTCATGTTCTTATATTGACTAATTTGTATTCACTGACGTCTGCCTCAGATACTACACTGATCGTTGAAAATACATAAAAACACATTTGGTCAACAAATTTCACTATATGGCCAAGGGAATGCAATATTGGTATATTAAATCTGTTAACGAATACGAAGCATTATACATTTCTACGTTTTAATAGTGTAAACATGATCCTAAAATATATAACATAATCATGGTGCTGAATAATTACAATTATCAGTTGAGAGAGAGAGAGAGAGAGAGAGAGAGAGAGAGAGAGTCAGCATAATGGTGTGGAGTCCGGTGGTGGTGTAGAGGGAGGCGCTTACAGTTGCCCGACGAGGGAGAAAGAGGGGGAGTGACATGACTACACAGTGGGTGGATGGGGAGGGGGGGGGGGGGGGGCAACACTGTTACCAAAACAAATCACCAGTCATCGTCAGATGGGTGTCCAGGAAACTATTGACGGCGACAGTACATTGTCATTTTGTTTTTCTTCACATCAATTTTGGATTTCAAACGAGTTTGAGATTCCATCTTAAATTTTGTTTCATTTTGTTTATTTATTAACACATCGGTCAATACTATTTGCTTTCATTTGAGTGCGAGTTTTGTAAAGATTCATTTTCGGGTTTTCATAACATCTTTTTGTCAGAAATTTGTGGACTCTACCGAAATATACTCGTATAAGATGTTGTTGTCGAGTTTCTTTTTTTAAATGAATTTTTGGAAATTTGATTGATAAATATTTCCATGGAGTATTTCTTTTTGGAATCGTTCAATTATAACTTTTTTTCGTTCAGTTGTTCTGACGGATTTTTTGGGGGAGCTTTAGTTAATATTCCTTACATTTTTATTTTGCCCATTTGTGTGTTTTAGTATTTGCCTTTTATTATTGCTATGGGCTATACTATATATATATATCGGTAACTTTCGTTTGCTAATATTGGGGTTTAATTTTTTAATTTAAGTGAGTTTTTTCAAGTTTTGCCTTCACGTTTATTTTTGAGCTATTTTTTTTGGATTCACGAGATATTTTTAGTCATGTGTTTCCATTGTGTTTACGAGTTAGCTTACTGTACAATTGGGTCAGTTAAGTTATCTTTATTCATAACATTTTACGGAATTGTCTTGAGTTGAAATCATGTTTAATTTTCGTAGAGTTATTGTTTTAACTTTTCAACAAAGGAGGTCAAGCAACATCAGATCTTTAGTTTTTGGCCCAGAGAGAATATAACATTCTATTATTTAGTATATTTTCATGACACATTGGCTATAGTTTTTCTAATATAGATGTTTGGTTCACTGTTTGGCTTATTTCATTGAAAAGAGATATTTTTGGGAAATAATTTTGGAGTATGTTTGGAAACTGAAATAAATTTCCCGAGCGTATAGATAATTTTTTGTTGATCTTCGTTGGAAGAACGGCCATAGAGGAGAAAGGAAATATTAAGTATATCCTATTGAGACTCTATCTTTAAACATGATTTGTATTCTCAACATTTACATGTGTTGTGTGGAATTTTATGAATTTATGATAAAATCAAATGTAGGAGTTGGTTTATTAGTATCTGTATGAAGGGTATTTAATATAACTTATATATATAACTTCTTGGTGAATTTTAATTTGCTCATGTGTAGCATATTTATTTTTGGATGGGTTTTTGCCTGCCATTTATTTTGGTGTGCAGGCTATTGTATTTTTTTTTTTTTTTTTTTTTTTATTGGGGTTTAAGAATTTATTTTAGAATTGATTTGCATTATGTTGTACTATTTTGGTATTTGCAAGAACGAGTGTGTGATATATATTCTATAGGAATGGCCATAGGGTTTGGCCATAAAAATACCGGTACCGTCTGGCTAACGGCTGAAAATATTTATTTATGAATTTTATTCGAATTATATTCTATGTGATTATATATGCGCAATAATTATTTTCTTCAGAATAGGTAGGTATTATAGTACACACCACGGGATTGTGGCTTGCTGTGTTTAATATCGATATATATCATGTTCCTATAGATAGGATGTTTATTCCTTTTATTTTACATCAGGTTTTAATATGGTTTTATCAAACTTGGAAGGTTTTAATGTTTGTTTTATGATAAACTTGGATATTATTTATTTACGCACCACTGGTCTAACCTAAGTGGACTTGTGTTTATTATTTTTGTTTATTTTTTTTATCATATGAGTTAGGACTTAATTTTTGTTCTGCAGTATTTTATAATGAGAAGCGAGAGAACGTTGGAAGGTTATTTGAAAGAAGGAAGTATGATGTGCTTGCACTGAATGAAACAAAGATGAAAGGAGAGGGAGAAGTGGATTTTGGAAACGAGATAGGTAGAAAGTCTGGAGTAGATGAGGGAGTTCGTGGGAAAGAGAGTGTGGCTATTATTGTGAAGGAGGAGTCGAGAGACTTTATAAAAGAGTGGAAAGAGGTGTCATCAAGGCTAATGTGGGTGCGAATGCGGTTTAAGTGTGAAAGGTGGGTTTTTGTAAGTACGTATGGACCAGGAAGTGAAAGAGAGTTAGACGAGATAGCGGGTTTCCGGGAGGATTTGAGAGATTGTCTACAAGGGTTTGATGAAAATTAAAATGTTATAGTTTTAGGGGATCTAAATGCTAGGGTAGGAAATGAGCCTGTTGAGGGAGTCATCGGTAGTTTTGGTGTGGATGGTGTAAACGAGAGTGGAGAAAGACTGAAAAATTTATGTGATGAGTGCAGATTGAGTGTAGGTAATACGTTCTTCAAACAAAGGCGTATACACAAGTACACCTGGCATAGACGTGTGGGGGGGAGAGATTGTAGAGAGGCCATTGATGGATTATGTGCTGGTGACAAGGGAAAGATTGTGTAGACTGCTGGATGTGAATGTGATGAGAGGTGAGGCGGAGGGTATGTCGGGTCATTACCTGGTAGAGGGAAAGGTAAGAGTTAGGAGTTACAGGAGAATAAGAGACAAGCGTGTAGTAAGAGAGGTAATAAAAGTTAGTGAGTTAGAGAAGAGTTCAAAAGAGAGGGAGTACAAGGAAAGACTAAATGAAAAGTGGATGGAAGTGAGAGAAGTAGAGGTTGAATGGCAACAGTTTAAATAAGGACTGAAAGAAAGTACAGCGGTAGTATGCGGCAAAAGGAAAGTAGGAGGCAGAGGTATCAGGAAGGGAAGCGAGTGGTGGAATGATACAGTGAAAAAGGCAGTTGAGGAGAAGAGACAGTGTTTTGAGAGGGTTTTACAGGATGGTAGTGTTGAGGTATGGGAGAGGTACAAGGAGAAAAGGAGAGAGGCAAAAAGGAAAATTAGAGAAGCGAAAAAAGATGCAAACAAAAGGTGGGGTCAAAGGTTGAGTGAGAATTTTGAAGAACGAAAGAAGATGTTCTGGAAGGAGGTAGATAGAGTAAGGAAAGGAGGACAAAAGAGGGAAGAGTCAGTGAAAGATGCAAATGGAGAATTACTAGTGGAACCAGTTGAAGTGAGGAAAAGATATGCCGAGTATTTTGAATCTTTGCTAAATGCAAGAGATGGAAGAGAAGCAGTGATTGAAACAGTGGTTGATGGAGATAGGTTACCCAGGCCACCCAGGTGGCAGGGAATGAATGAAAGGATTGAGGACAATGAGGTGAAAGAAGCAGTGAAACAATTGAAAGCAGGAAAAGCAGAAGGTTTGGATGGTATTGCTGTGGAGTGTACAAAGAAGGGTGGAGATGTGATAATAGATTGGTTGGTGAGACTTTTCAATGTGTGCTTTGTGATGTCAAGGGTACCAATAGACTGGAAAAGTGCATGTATTGTGCCGTTGTACAAGGGGAAGGGAGATCGGCAGGAGTGTTCAAGTTATAGAGGTATTAGTTTATTATCAGTGGTTGGAAAGCTGTATGACAGGGTGTTGATAGAGAGGATAATAAAGTGTACGGAAGTTGCAATAGGAGAAGAACAGTGCGGTTTTAGGAGGGGAAGAGGGTGCGTGGATCAAATGTTTGCAGTAAGACAGTTATGCGAGAAGTATTTAGAGAAGCATAAGGAGATATTTTGGGCTTTTATGTATTTGGAAAAAGCGTATGATCATGTGGATCGTGAAGCAATGTGGAAGGTGTTAAGGATTTATGAAATTGGAGGAAATTTGTTGGAAGCAGTTTAGAGTTTTTATGAAGGGAGCAGAGCATGTGTTAGAGTAGGAAATGGCGAGTTGAGTGAATGGTTTGAGGTAGAGGTAGGTTTGCGACAGGGTTGTGTATTGTCACCATGGCTGTTTAATATGTTTATGGATGGTGTGGTGAGGGAGGTGAAAATGAGAACTATGGGAAGAGGATTCGGTTTAGTAGGAAAGAATGGTAGAGATTGGGAGTTCAATCAGTTGCTGTTCGATGATGACACAGCGTTGGTGGCGGATTCTCAGGAGAAACTGCAGAGGGTAGTCAAAAAGTTTGGAGTGGTTTGTGGGAGGAGGAAACTGAAGGTGAACGTCAATAAAAGTAAAGTGATAGTGTGTAATAGGGGTGACCGTAGGGTGAATCTAGATGTGAGGCTGGATAGGGAAATATTAAAACAAGTAGAGTGTTTTAAATATCTAGGAGGATCGATAAGCAGGAGTGGAAGTATGGAAATGGAGGTAAAACAGAGAGGGTGTGAAGGAAGGAAGATTTTCGGAGCAATGGGAAGTATGTGGAAGACGAGAAATCTCGGAGTGAAAGTAAATAGGGCAATGTATCAAGGAATTGTTGTGCCAACAGTGATGTATGGGGCTGAGACATGGGCTCTGAAGAAAAAGGAGAGAAGAAAGCTGGATGTGATGCAGATGAGCTGCTTGAGGAATATGTGTGGAGTTACCCGTAGAGACGGATTGAGGAATGAAGAGATACGTAGGAGAGTGGGGCAGCAGGAACATTGTCAGCCAGAGTGGACAGAAGGGTGCTGAGCTGGTATGGTCATGTTGAACGAATGGGAGATGAAAGGGTCACAAAGAGAATATATGAGTCAGATACAAGGGGAGATAGAAGGGCAGGAAGACCCCCATTGAGATGGAGAGACTGTGTAAGACAAACTTTGGATGATAGAGGAATGACTATAGATCAGGCAAAGGAAGTGGTAATAAACAGGAATGAATGGAGAATGCTTGTGAATATTTGAGTGAACATGTGGTCATTTGGGGGAAGGGGTCGGGCGCAAGTTGGACTAGATAATAGTCCATCAGGCGCCTGGCCCGGGGAGACGATTAATATGAGGGGTGCGCCTGGAAGTGTGGTGGGCGGGCTTGTGGCTTTGGCTCCGCTGCATGTCTGCCTGCCGAGATCGGAGCCTCTCCTGGTGGTCGGGGGCCGGGGTAGTGCTGGAGCGACCTTGGTGACCCTGGTTTCTGGGTATTCTCCTGGGTGACCTAGATGTGTGTGAATTTTGTGTTTTGTCTGTGTTTGTTCGTTGTTTTGTCTTGTGTTTTGTGTTTTCCTGTTCTTGCTCTGTCCTGAGTCGGCCACCCCCAAGAAAAAAAAAATAATAATAAAATAGAGGAAAATACAAATAAAAAATAGGAAAAGTGGGGATTAGGCCTGAGCATATAGATAGATAGATTTTATAATTTACCTAGGGTTTAATTTTGTTTTTGATTGCAGCTGTATATTTTAGCTTTTACCTTGTTTTATAAGTCTGTATTTCTTTGCTTTGTTAATCGATTTACAGCAGACATATCAATATTATAATGTGTCTTCGTTTTTATTTGTTTTTTTCTCATTGGGATTTTGTTTAGAAATACTACCTTTAGTATTCTCTTTTTATTACATCTCAAGATTGTACTATTTACTATGCAATCATTATAACCATCTCTCATATAATTTTAAGGATGTCGGTCCGCTTAGAGGTCGAAACAAAATTAAAGTTATGAAAAATGGCGAAAACTTCCTGAAAACAATTGCCTCACGTTCTGGCAACAACTTCCCAAAGTTTCGGCGTCATTGTGCGATTTTTACTATGTATAATAAATATATGATTGTAGAAATATATATGGCAGCGTCGGTCTGTTTACATATTATGTCACATCAATTGGAAGCCATTGTTTTCCTTGCATAATGAATGATATATCAACATCAATGCATATCTCATCTCTAATGCTTATTAGCTTTCTGCTGGGAAGGTCTAAAGTACAAGGTAAACTTTGACGCTCGATTCCCGAATTTGTTTTTTTGCTAAAATAATGTCACATTTGTTGTTATAACTCTGGGAATTCTCGATGGATTTGCATGATTTTTGTTTTGTTGGAAAGCTTACACTTTCTCCTAAAACTTGGAGGTTTTTTGGGTCTCTGAGATGAAGAAATAATTTTCTTGGGCAGGTTTTATGAACGGTACTGAGAAAAATCCATGAGTAAACTGGGTAAGCATACCAGTGCATACCCATTGGACCTACACCAATAATTCACCTTCAGTTTTACAGTCATGGCTAGTACTTCTCCCAAAAAAAATATCATGGCCGTAGTTGTAATATCTACCGACTAGTAGCAGCGAAAATGTTGCGCTTTTCTCGCATATTTTTGCTCGTTTTATATTGTTCATACATTTATTTTTCAATATAAATCAATGGAAATTGGTATGCATAATCAACAATATGAATACAACTTACAGTAAACAATGGGCACTCTAGCTCTATTAGAAGTGAATCTCGACCTCTAAGCGTACCAACTGATAGTATACTTACTATGAATGATATATATATATTTTTTTCTATGTGATTGAGGGAGGCAAAATGCAGAACTGCCTATAGCGAGTGCCTCCCCCATAGTTGAAAGAGTGACAGGGCCAAAATCAAGGGACGTTCGAGCCAAAATGCCTGGACACACGGAGTTTGAAGCAATTTAAGTCATAGGAAGAGGGAAAGACTGATTCTGGGAGAGAGTTCCAGAGCTCAGCTGATGAGTAGAAGAAAGTTTGAGAGTAACGTTTCACTCATGGGTTGGAGAGTTGCACAAAGTAGAGGTGGGATTGAGTTGTAAGACGGGTACCACGTGCCCTACGTAAAGGAGGTGGTATGCACTGGGAAAGCTCTGAGGAACACTGATTATTATAGTAGCGATAGAATAGCGAGAGAGATGCAACATTGCGGCGAAGAGAGAGAGATTACAGAGAGTTGGTGAGTAGATGGGAGTTAATGATACGAAAGGCCTTCCTTTCAAATTTGTCTAGGAGAGCGGTGTGAGAGGAACCTCCCCACACATGTGAACAATACTCAATACAAGGACGCACTATGCCCCTGTACAGAGCAAGAAGCTGTGCAAGGGAAAAGAACCCCCTAAGGCGGTTGAGCACACCCAGCTTCTGGGAGGCTGCCTTAGCAAGACTGGTAATATGGTCCTTCCAAATGAGAGCAGAAGAAAAAGAGACACCAAGAATATTGAGAGAAGATGAAGGGTTGATTTTTGTATTGTTGAAGAATAAGGGATAGTCCGCTGGAAGATCCTGACGGGTAGATAGATGGAGAAATTGGGTCTTGGAAGCATTAAAGGTAACAAGGTTTTCTCTGCCCCAATTGGAGATAGTATTTAGATCAGAATTTAAGAGTTCTATGGCTTCATTACGTTTGTCGTTGAGGGATTGCTGGCTGGGGCGTTCTAAAAAACCAATGGAGTAGTGTAAGGTTGAGTCGTCTGCATATGAATGGATGGGAATTCAGGTACAGTTAAGGAGATAATTTATAAAAATTAGAAAGATAATAGGAGATAGAACAGAGCCCTGAGGAATACCGGAGTTTATTGGGTGAGGAAGTGAACAATGGCCGTCCACAACCGTGGCTATGGAACGGCCGGAAAGTAAATTAGAGATAAAGAGGGATAGAAACTGAAGGAGGGTAGTTTACAAATTAAAGATTTGTGCCAGACTCTATCGAAGGCTTTCGATATGTCTAGTGCAATAGAAAAAGTCTCACCGAAGTCCAGAAAGGAGGATGACCAAGAGTTAGTAAGATATGAAAGAAGATCACGAGTAGAGAGACCCTTAAGGAATCCCTACTGGCGATCTGAGAGCAGATTATGAGAAGAGAAATGCTTAAGAAATTTGGAAGCAAGAATAGTTTCAAAAACTTTAGAAAGACAAGAGATGAGAGCAATTGGACAATAGTTGGAGGGTTGAGAGCGGTCACCCTTCTTTGGGACAGGTTGAATGTGAGCAAACTTCCAGCATGAAGGGAAGACGTTAGAGGATAGACAGAGACGAAAGAGTTTGCCTAGGCAGGGAGTCAGCACGTTAGCACAGTTTTTGAGAACAACAGGAGGAACACCGTCCAGACTGTACACCTTATTAGTGTTAAGCCCAGAGAGGGTAGAAAGTACATCTTTAGAAGAGATTAGGATATTAGGCATAAGTAAGAGAGAGGAGGGTGGAGAGGGAGGAATAGCACCGGAATCATGCCAGGTGGAGTTTCTAGCAAAAGTTTGAGCGAAGAGTTTAGCTTTGTCAGAGGAAGAAGTGATGGTTGTGCCATCAGAGTGGGAAAGGGTAGGGAAAGACGAGGAAGAGAAATTGTAGGAGAGGTTTTTGGCTAGATGCCAGAACGCTTGGGAAGAGCTAGAGTTGGATAGTTCAGTGCATTTATTATTGATGAAAGAGTGTTTGGCAAGTCGAAGAACAGATTTGGCTTGATTCCGGGCAGAGCCATAGGAAGAATGAGAGTCTTGAGTTTTAAGGCGTCGGTACCGTTTGAATGCTTCCTCCTTATTGCGGACATCAGTAGAACAGGCGTGAGTAAACCAAGATTTTTTAGCATTAGTCTGAGAGAAAGAGAATGGAATGTATGCTTCCATGCCCGATAGGATTACCTCGGTAATGCGTTCAGCACTCTCCGAGGGTCCCCGGCCACGGAAGCAGAAATCACTCCATGGGAAATCAAAGAAGTTCTGCCAGAGAGCCTCCCAGTCGGCAGCGCCAAAGTGCCACAAGCGCCGCCGGCTAGGAGGATCGGTAGCCGTACTGGAGAGATAGGACAGGTGACAGAGATATGTTTATGGTCGAAGGAGCCCAAAGGAGAGAAACGATCGACAGTATAAGAAGAAGGGTTAGAAATTAGAAACAAGTCAAGAATGTTGGGCCGATCTCCGATGCGATCCGGGATACGGGTGGGTTGCTGAACTAACTGCTCTAGGTCATTTAGGACAGAAAAGACGTAGGCTTGTTCACCAGGTGGATCAGTAGTGTGAGAGGAGAGCCATTGGCAGTGGTGAACGTTGAAATCTCCTAAGATGGAGATTTCTGAGAAAGGAGAAATGGATAGAATGTGTTCCACTGTAGAGTTTAGATAGTCAACAAAATTGGGAAAGTTGGTAGAGTTAGGGGAAAGATAGACAGCACAGAAATATTTAGTTGAGAATTCAGAGGAGTCGACATCGGGAACACGAGAGCAAGTGAGTTTGTTGTGCACATATGCACAACATCCGCCTTTGGCTTTGAAACTAGGAAAGAGAAAGTAGGAGGATACAGAGAAGGGGCTGCTGGATGTTGCTACAGACACCTGAATTTCTGTGAGGAAGAGAAGATCAAATTTGTAGGAGGAGAGATGGTGTTTAACAGAGTGAAAGTTAGAGGAAAGTCCGCGAATGTTGCAGAAATTAATAGACCGAGGTCCAGGTAATTTTGTGGTGTCGGCCCCCCCCCCCCCCCCCGGGGACTCCGAGGCTTGGCTAGAATTCATCATTTTGTCTTTTTAAATTTTGGTGTGGAGGAATGAAGTGTGGAGTGCATGTATAGTATAGTGAAGTGGATAGGAGGAGGAGGTGTTTGTGAGAGATAGCTGGATTGAACAGTGCTAGCGCCCCTTCTGTTCCTCATACTAATTTGCGACATAGATACCAACACCAGACACAGTACGGTGTCGTCTTTTGCTGATGACACAAAATTAAGCAAGAGAGTAAACACACAAGAAGACACGGGCCGACTGCAGGAAGACATGAATGTAGTGTTCCAGTGGACCAGGGAAAACAACATGCAATTCAATGAGGAAAAATTCCAATTAATACGGTACGGAGATAATAATGGTGTTAAAGAAATTACAAATTACTTAACAGAATCTAACCACATAATAGAACGGAAAGACAGTGTGAAAGACCTTGGGGTATTAATGTCTGAAAATATGGGTTTCAAAGTACATAACCAGGTCAAAGTGGCGGCTGCGAAACGTCTAACGGGTTGGATTCTGCGTACTTTTAAAACACGCGGTGAATTGCCTATGATAACGCTCTTCAAATCTCTAGTGCTACCGCGGCTTGAATACTGTAGCATATTAACATCCCCATACAAAGCAGGTGAAATAAATGACGTAGAGAGTGTACAAAGAAATTTCACTTCGCATATAAGTTCGATAAAACATCTACACTATTGGGAGCGTTTAAGAGCACTGAATCTGTACTCACTGGAACGTAGAAGAGAACGATACCTAATAATATACACGTGGAAAATCACAGAGGGTTTAGTACCAAACCTACATACTCCGATAGTCATGAAATTCAGTGATAGGAGAGGCTGGGAATGCGAAATCCCCCGGATGAATAACAGGGGTGCTATGGGCTCTCTGCGAGAGGGCTGGTTATCACACAGAGGCCCACGTCTCTTCAACAAACTCCCACGGCGAGTAAGAGACATGAGGGACATCTCGTTAGACAACTTCAAGAGAGCCCTAGATGTCGAACTGCAAAAAGTGACAGACGAGCCCATCCTCGCAAGGGAGCGAGCTGTCGCTTCAAACAGTCTACTGCACCAAATCACCACCCATAACGAGGGGCGTCGCGCTCCTTGGTGCCGCAAGAGGAGCTGCGAACACATCCAAAGGTATCCAAAGGTAAAAGGTAAGGATTGCTCTCAGTGTAAATGAGGGGTATTCATTGTAACTCTTTGTAACTTCCCCTTTCTAAAACTCATGAGTCAGGAACCGTTCCCATGCCATTTAAGCAATCGTGCATTTGGGTCTCTCTCTCATGCCCTCATACTATGACCGGAAGGTGTGAGGGAAATTTCCTTCACCTCTGGGAGGTAGGAAGGAGGTGTGTAGTGAGGCTAGGTGGGGAGGTGAACTGGCAGATAGACTTTTACCACGGGCACGATAACATAGCCCAGAGATTCCTCTCAATATAGGAAATCCTCTTTTACTTATATATTTTGTACATCTGTATACTATTTCAGTTGATACTTGAATAAATATTAAAGTTGGTTCTGGATACCAAACATTCTTTCCTTTTCCCCTTTACCTATAATTATAATATGTATAAGGTATAAGTGGGATGGTGGCGGCATTACTATTACTATATATCTATCATAATTAATATAATCTATCAAACTACGAGCGCAGTGAACGAGAGCTGAGATCAACCTACACTACAATTTCT